>CM054129.1:88422547-88882547 GCA_028751855.1 Ambrosia trifida | reverse complement strand
GACGATTACGGTCCGGAATGTAATCATGAATTTACAGGCATGTGAAAATTCTAAGAAATCCTGCGAGTCACCAAAAGCCCGATTAGTAGCCACGCTAAAAAAATGAATGAAAAATGATAAACGAGGCTTAGTTATGCTGGAAACGTTAACCATACTTATCTATAATTAATAATCCATACTTATAATATATGATTAGAGTGGTTATGTACTGTGTTATCTGACTTCTCTAGCCTAGATGACGAAAACCCATTCGAGCTTTACTAGTATTATATTCCAAATCGATGTAGTATTATCACTTTGTTTCATAAGAAAATTATATTACCATTGATATGACTAACTTTTCTTGACATAATGCGAGTTGACCATAAGATATCAAGTGCTTTATTCTACTCAGATGCAAAGGATTAAAGGTACCTAAGTTATTATTTATGGAAATAGCAATAAAATCTTATGTTTTTATGTTTCATTCGTCAATAGGTGGAAGATTACAATTTCACATGGTCATGTCAGCTACAATAAAAAAAAAAGATTAAACCTTGAATTATTTGCTTTCCGCATTCAAACTTGGTTACATCAATCTCGATCCGTAGGTATATTTCAAGTATAATATTCTAGATTTATAAATTCATCATAGGATAAAGAGTTGAGTTACGCAATAGCAACTAGGGAGACCATGATCAGTACTTAGAATGTATCAAACATCATGATAGCCCAACTTTTGCTAATCAAGAAAACTAGGATTGGACGCTAGACGCTACTTGAAGGATTCTTAAGATTTAATTAAGGTCTTCGTCATCTTAATTCTTTTTATTACCCCTAGATGATTGACCCAACCTTCGATTTAATTTTCATAACCACTTAGTATAATTTGCACAAAACAGGTGAAAGTAAGATATGTTGATACCAACGGGGGGAGTAAGCCCAATTATGATGATAACCACACCTACTACGTATATAAATGATTCCAAGATATGACTAGGGCCACAATAATTATGATATATTAAGTTTAGTTTGAAAAACCTGGAGCATATACATTCCCTGGTCCCTGACCGGCCGACGTTGAGGAAGACAGAGGTGGCTAGGGTTGCGACGATGGTAGTTTAGTCAAGAGCATTAACAAACCTTATATTATAAACAGAAGGTGGAGATAAAGTTTAGCAACTATTGGGAGGGAGATGGTCTCAGTCAACGTCAGTCAACACGGACCAAGGAACGGTCAACCAATCATCATGGTCAAAGTATGATCAACCATTCTAGAGCCATTTCGAGTGGAGAGGTATAAGACGCACATTTTAAACTATTTGGTCATATCATTAGATTACTAATAATTAGTGGGTATCACGTGTGGACATGGATAAGCTTGTTGTACTGGACCAGACTTGACTTACTAAACTAAACTAACTAGTGAACTGTATAAACTATGTGAACCAATTAAACAACCAAATATATTGCATACTTGATTAGGAATAGACACATCAGTAATGTTGATGAGGGAGAACGCAAGAAACTAAGAGTGAATGAATAACTTTATATATGGAGTTAAGACAAATGGTATGACCACTATAATATTAATTACACGGGACTCGGACAACCAAAGGACATAGGCTCTTGAGGCATGAAACCCGAAACCTTAGAAAATATAAGTATACAGTACCAATTATTGATGTTATTAGTGTGACTTTAATATTGAAGTTATTGATATCATTTGACCAACAGTACATACATGTGCAATATATATATATATATATATATATATATATATAGGGGATGGATATTATGAAAACCCACTCTTAGAGTGGAAACCATGGAAACTTAATCTTGACCATCCATCCAATGTGATCAATGGATGTTATTCATTTAAAGACTTTTTGGTTTGAAATAACATTATTATAATTGATATAGTACACATAAGGGTAGAATGGTAAAGTTGCTTTATGGAGATAATAGTATTATAATGATACTCTCTCTCTCTCTCTCTCTCTCTCTCTCATTTGTCAGACTCACCATGTACCTTTGCTCTCTCTCTCTCTCTCTCTCTCTCTATCTCTCTCTCATCCCTGTGCTTCTTCTTCTTCACAACAACAAGATCGATCATCATCAAAGTAAAAACCTCATTTATTCTCAACCCATCATCATCAAAGTAGACCCTCATCATCATCATCATCAACCTAACTCGTCTCTCTGTCTTCCTCTTTGTAACAACAACAAAACCCATCATCATCAAACTAAACCCTTTGTCATACTTCCTTCTTTCCACTCATCTGTCTCTCTCACTATCAATTGTTTTTTGTCTCACACAAAAGGTAATAGGGTTTTATCTATGGTTTTGAATCGATTATGGGTTCCCCTATTTTTGTATATAATTTTTTTGATTAAATTTAATTTATATGTTTACAAAAGGGGTTCTGTATTATAACAATAAAGATAGAAGATTTGTGTGTTTGATGGGTTCCCCTCTTTGTGTGTTTGATGGCTTCTATATTATAACAATAAAGAGGAAATATTTTTTTTACTTGGTTTGCTTAATTTTTAGTATGCCCCAAAACATGTTTAATCATGTCTTTTTTTCGTATATATATAATAATAGGCAGTGATGAACGTATATAAAGGTAATTATAATGTCTTTTGCTGAAAAAGGGTTTATATTGTTTAAAGAAAAAGGGTTGTGTATAATGTCTTTTGTGTTTTGGATATGTGCACTCCATGTGTCTGATGAAATGCTTGACTGGGTTAACATGTGTTACTTCTGTTAGTATGTTAGAACTTAATGGTGAATGTATGGAAGGTAGTTATAATGTCTTTTGTCTTTGGATATATGCACTCCATGTGTTTGATGAAATGCCTGACTAGGTTAACATGTGTTACTTCTGTTAGTATGTTAGAAGTTAATGGTGAATGTATGGAAGGTAATTATAAGGTCTTTTGTGTTTTGGATATATGCACTCCATGTGTTTGCTGAAATGTCTGACTGAGTTAACATGTGTTACTTTTGTTAGTGTGGTAGAAATGGTGAATGCATGGAAGGTAGTTATCAGGTTTTCTTGTGTTTTGGATATATAGATGTCCATTTAAAGTTAATGGTGAATGTATGGAAGGTAATTGTAATGTCTTTTATGTTTTGAATATATGCACTCCATGTGTTTGATGAAAATGCCTGACTGGGTTAACATGTGTTACTTCTGTTAGTTTGTTTAGATGATGAGTTCGTCACACCGGTTAACACCTCATCTATTGTTTTGCAGTTGATAATGAAGACCCCCACCGGTTATGTTAACATATGAAGTCCAAGGAAGCCGAGAAAAATATGTAGAAAAACTTTTGAATAACGTTTTCTTTTTGGTACTCAATGTATAGAATTACTAGATTTATTTTGTTAAAATGGTCAATAGTTTTTAATGATACTTTGTAATAACATGTGTTAATAGTTTGTATGCTTTATTTCTTTATAAACTTATGAAGTGGAAACTGAAATTTGGTCTGAAACTTATGTAATCGTGTGACAACATTTAACACATGTTAGTTTATTTTATGGATGTTCTATTGTAATGGTAAGTCAAACTCCTGGTATAGTTTATTTTGATTCCCAAAAATCATGGGAGGTCATATGAGATGGGATAACACATGTTAGGGATAACACATGTTAACACATGATGGGATAAAAGCTATGTGGCCCGACTTTGGTGTCTCCTTTTGATTTAAGTTCCTATTAGTAACTCCTTATTAGTAATGCATGAGCCAGGTTACTGGTTGGTACATATTAATGTCCTGAACCTTTTCTTATCATGTGACAACATTTATCACATGTTAGTTTATTTTTATGGATGTTCTATTGTAATGGTAAGTCAAACTCCTGGTACAGTTTATTTTGATTCCCAAAAAACATGGGAGGTCATATGAGATGGGATAACACATGTTAGGAATAACACATGTTAACACGTGATGGATAAAAACTATGTGGCCCGACTTTGGTGTCCCCTTTTGATTTAAGTTCCTATTAGTAATGTATGAGCCAGTCACTGGTTGGTACATATTATTGGCCTGAACCTTATCTTATCATGTGGCAACATTTAACACATGTTAGTTTTTTTGTTGTCCCTTTTATCTGTCTGCTCTTACCCTTTTTTGTATGTTTTGATCGACTGTGTCACCGTTTTCAAACCCTTTTTTTTTCTTACCCTTTTTTGTATGATCGACTGTCTGCTCTTACCCTTTTTTGTATGTTTTGATCGACTGTGTCATAACATTAGAAAAAAAAGAAGGATAACATGTGTTATCTGATCTGATAAAGTTGATTAAGCACTGTAAAAATGAAAAGGATAACATGTGTTATCCGTCAGCCTTTTTTTTTTCTTGCTTACCCATATAGTTTTCACTTAATAAGTTTACTAAGAAGTAAAGCATACAAACTATTAACACATATTATTACAAAAAAGTATCATTACAAACTATTGAACAAGAGATAAACCTACCCATAACATTCAAATGAATTGCATGGAAGGGTAACATGTGTTAGTTGGTCATAAAGGGGTAACATGTGTTATCTGATTTGATAAAGTTAAACGGTTGCTCCAATATACCATGAGAAGATCTAATATTTGTTAGTATGGGTGGTGTGGTAACATATGTTAACACTTGTTATTACAAAGTATCATAACAAACTATTAATCATTTTAACAAAATAAATATAGTAAATCTATACATTGAGTACTAAAAAAGAAAACGATATTCAGAAGCTATAATAATGACCTAATAAAGGTCACTTGATTTTTTTTGTGACACGTGTTTCAACAAGAATGTCAAACACTAGAAAAAAAGAAGGGTAACATGTGTTAGTGAGGTAACATTTGTTAAAGTTGTATTACAAAGTATACTGAGAAATAAAGCATACAAACATTTAACACACGTTATTACAAAGTATAACTACAAACTATTGACCACTTTAACAAAATAAATCTAGTAATTCTATACATTGACTACCAAAAAGAAAACGTTATTCAAAAGTTTTTCTACATATTTTTCTCGGCTTCTTTGGACTTCGTATCTTAACATATGTTAACCGTGGGGGGTCTTCGTTATCAACTGCAAAACAATAGATGAGATGTTAAATGGTGTTACCAACTCATCATCTAACATACTAACAAAAGTAACACATGTTAACCTACTCAGACATTTCATCAAACACATGGAGTGTATATATCCAAAACATAAAAGACATTATAATTACCTTCCATACATTCACCATTAACTTTAAATAGACATCCATATATCCAAAACACAAAAGACCTTATAACTACCTTCCATACATTTACTATTAACTTCTAACATACTAACAGAATAACACATGTTAACCTAGTCAGGCATTTCATCAAACACATGGAGTTCATATATCCAAAACACAAAAGACATTATAATTACCTTCCAGACATTCACAATCTAACATAAACAAAAAAATAATAAAAAAAATGAAAAAGGTTAACATAAGTTTTTTTTCTTTCAAGCATTAGATCAAACACTTGGTGTGCAAACAAAACTATCTCCTGATCGAAAATTGAAGTTTCATTAGCACAACAGATGAAAGAAATATTCATTTACATGAACAAACAAGGTGCGTGTCAAAAACAACACACCATCAAAATACACAACTATTTTTTGAGGGAAACAATACTCAGTTACAATATGAACAACATGAACAACAAAAAAAAAACAACATACCACCAAAATACACACCTACTTCTTCAGTCATTTTCAATGACTAGTCACAATCCTGTCATCCCTCGCTAACTCTTTGAACAACCTCCATGTGTTGTCGCCCCTCTGACAAAAGGACTAAGGGTATGGGTTCGATTTATGGAAAGATTTGAATCTCTATATGATCAGATCTGAAACCTAGATCTGTGAAACCAGGATTATCTTCTTGTAACACCATCACGACCACTTTTGACCAAAACAACACCACCATAAATTCTCAATACATTTACATCAGTTGAGAAGTTGTTATGAACAAAACTACAAGGATGAGATGAGTTCAATGGTAAAATGTTTGGAGGTGGAGATGAGATGCTGAAATCCATGGATATGGGGAGAAGGGTATGAAGGTGATGAGGGATTTAGATGAAAATGGGGGAATGGGGTGGGGTGGGTTATTAAAAAGATGCTTCAAACTTGGGGGAGTGTGTATGAGAACATGGGGGTTTGTGAAATTTAGTACAGATTGTACTTGATATAGAAGGATGGTTGACAATGACAAGGGGTTAAAATTACTTGACTACCCCTAAAATAATAATATAATCATTTTTGGATTGGGTGATGTGGCACCATATTAACCACATACAAGGTTTTCATGGTTTTCACTATAACATTGGTTTTCTTCATATACTTACACTATATATATATATATATATAGGTAGAGGTTCCGGTACAAAAGCCTCTTTTTGTGAGAAGGGTAAGAAGGGTTGTGGGAGTGACACGTGGCATAGTTTTATTTTAACTATAAGGGCAATGGAGTAAATACACAATTATTTAATTTTTAAAAAAAAATCAATTTACTAATGAAATGGAGATTTTTTGGTGTTTATTTTTTCAACATAATAAATGTTGGTCTTTTTATTTACGTCTACAGAATAATAGCCGTAATGTGTTTTATGTTCATCAGAATGTGTTCTATCTTCAACCAACTAACCCAACACTAAAAGAACACATTTTAACAATCAGAATGTGTTATATGTTCAACAAATAACACAGTACTTCCGAAAACACGCAACAACCGGATTGTGTTTTATATTCAATAAACTAACTCAATAGAACACGAAACATGCTAATAACCAGAATGTGTTTTATATTTAATAAACTAACTCATTAGAACATAAAACATGCAACAACCAGATTGTGTTTTATCTTCATCAATTGTTGCTTCTGTGGATTGGTTTGTTTATTTATTTTCTTCTTCTTTGTGGAAAACCTTGATTCATGTGGATGGCAACTCACATTCCCATCACCGCCACTAACATCGTCCTTAACGTAAGTATTTATTACATCAAGATTTGATCATTTCTTGGTTGTTTTAGAATTATGAATCCTTGTTTTTAGAAAAATAAGAATCAGATAAGCATGGAGAAAGAAGAATTACAAAGAGAGGTACTAATTAAATTTTTAATATTTTGATGGAGATAAGAGTTTGAAGAGAGGGAGAGAGATGAAGAAAGGGAGTGTTTTGATCGTAAGAGAGAGAGAGAGAGGGAGAGATGGGGATTGCTTTATTTAAGGAGGTATATTTAATAGGTTTTTGGTGTTTTGACAGTTATACCCTCACAAGACTTATTTTAATAATTAAATTATAACACAATTTACAAGTTTGCCACTCATTTAATCTCAACCATCTATTTACATGATCTAAAGGCCACATTTGTTTCTCACCCTTCTCACAAAACACACCCTTTGTATCCTAACCCTACCATATATATATATATATATATATATATATATATATATATATATATAGGTTTGGGTTCAATGGGGAACCACAAAAAAGTGGGAAACTAGGGAACCAGGGGTATTTTAGTCCAAATGTTAAAAATATCAATTCTCACTTTCTACTCCTCTCTCTCTCTCTCTCTCTCTCTCTCTCTCTCTCTCTCTCTCTCTCTCTCTTTCTCTCTAGATACAATCTACACATCTCTCTCTCTCTAACATATGCTTTCTCTCTCTCTCTAGATACAATCTCCACCTCTGTTTGTCTCTCTCTCTGGATACGTTCTCTGGCTTTCTCTCGCTAGATACAACAAATATCAGTTCATCTCTTTCTAGATACAATCGTAGTACATCAAAAATTACGACTCTCTTTCTCTCAAGGTACGTCTCTCTCTCAGATCCCTCTCTCTCTCTCTTTAGATACTTTTACAGCAGCAAACTCTTTGATTTATTGAATTTTTTCTGAGATTTGTGTTAAATTGATTTGTGATTTGATATTTAGTTGAATTTCTCAGATTTGTTTGATTTGTTAATTAGTTGAATTTCTCTTATTTGTGTTAAATTGATTTGTGATTTGTTATTTAGTTGAATTTCTCAGATTTGTGTGATTTGTTACTTAGTTGAATTTATCAGATTTGCGTGATTTGTTATTTAGTTGAATTTATCAGATTTGTGTCAATTGTTATTTAGTTGAATTTGTCAGATTTGTGTTAAATTGATTTGTTGTATTGTTGAATAAATAATTAGGGTTTGATTTATAGTTAGATTGTTACTATTTAGGGTTTCATGAAACAAAATTTTGATTTAACATGTTAAACTATTGTATATTAGCTTTAGTCTTCGCTGCATACGCCTCCGGTTTCTAAGTTGACGCAGAGGAATATATTGTAGTTAATGTGTTTTTTCCTTTTACTGCCCAAGAAGATGTTACCTTTTAGGTTCTAGTAGCCTTATTGCAAGATATTTAGGTTCATTTCCTACAATTTGCCTATTAAAACAAATATGGATAAAATAAACTGTTAAAACTGAGTCAATTATTATGTTATCAGTGATAAATTTGTTTAGTTTAAACAAATTTGTACATATAACATGTTAGTTAAATAGATTTAGCCTCTGCTGAATACGCCACTGGTTTCTGAGTTGACGCAGAGGAATGTATTGTAGTTAATGGGGTTCTGAATACTAATATGCGGAAGGTTTAGAAGTTTGAAAAATTTGGTGAGATTGATGATGGGTTGTTAGGATTGAATAAACATACTGGGAAACTAAAAGTGTTTGCATTGGCATGTATATGCGTCCTTTTTTTTCCTTTTACTGCCCAAGAAGATGTGGCTTTTTAGGTTCTAGTCGACTTGTTGAGAGATGTTTAGGTTCATTTCCTGCAGTTTGCCTATTAAAACAAATCTGGATAAAATAAACTATTAAAATTGAATTATTATGTTTTCAGTGATAAATTTGTTTAGTTTAAACAAATTTTTGACAAATAACATGTTAGTTAAACAACTTTAGTGTCTGCTGAATGCTCCTCCGGATTCTGAGTTAACGCAGAGGAATGTATTGTAGTTAATGTGGTTGTGAATACTAATCTGCGGAAGGTTTAGGAATTTGCAAAATTTGGTGAGATTGGTGATGGGTTGTTAGGGTTGAATAGACATACTGGGAAACTGAAAGTGTGTGCGTTGGCATGTATATGCGGTTCTTTTATTTTCCCTTTTACTGCCCAGGATGATGTGGCTTTTTAGGTTCTAGTCGCCTTATTGCAAGATGTTTAGGTTCATTTCCTGCAGTTTGCCTGTTAAAACAAATCTGGATAAAATAAACTGTTAAAACTGAGTCAAGTATTATGTTTTTAGTGATAAATTTGTTTCAGAACCTGTCTATATTTGTAGATTTTTAGTCTAGTGTTATATCAAAGCCTAGAAACGCCATGAGATGTGTAAGTAATTTTAAGGTAGATATTAGTTATATATCTCATGGCATTTCTATGTGTGTTGGACCCGATCCTGCATCTTTGATGAATGCGCCTCTTGTTGACACAGAGGAACATATTGAATGTAATGACATAAAACATTTTGAACTTTTGACACATTTTGCTGCAGTTTTTAACACATTTTAGCACTTTTTTGGCTGTAGTTTTTAACACATTTCAGATTATATTTGCTGCAATACTAAGTCATTTTGGCACTTATTTGCTGCAGTTTGTGACCCAAAAACAGAAGATAATTTCAAAATTATATTGTTAGGAAAGTTTTAGTCAAATTATTATAAAACACATTGAAATCTGAAAAATTGTTTAATATCAACGCAATTTAACATGTTAAATAGTTTTAATTCAACATGTTAAATCTTTTAAGTCTTAACTTTTAAAATAAGTTAGGAAAATTCAAAAAAAAATTAATTTAAGATGATAAGATCATTTTTCTTGAAGCCACAAAACAATATGAACATGGGTTAAATGTTACCAAAATACTGGTTCATGACTAGAGATTTTGGATGTAGTTTATGACTCATGTTGTTTTCAGTTTCGGCATATTTTGGCATGTTTTTGCAGCAGTTGTTCGCTGCACTTGTGACCCAATACAAAGATAAATTAAAAATAATTTTCAGTGATGTTTTAGTCAAATTGTTATAAAACACATTGAATTCTTAACATATTAAATGTTAATTTTTAAAACAAGTTAGGAAACTCAAAAAGAAAAAAAAAATTAACATGTTAATTAATTTTATTTTAACATGTTAAATATTTTAACTGTTATATTCTAAAACAAGTTAGGAAACTCAAAAAGAAATAAAATAATTTAACATGTTAAGTTTTTTTAAGCCAAAAAGTATTATGAACATGGGTGGAAAGTTATCAAAACACCAGTTTATGAATGGAATTTTTTGCTGTAGTTTTTTTTATCCAATTAAGCACAATTTTGCTGAAGTTTATCAACCATTTCGGTTGCAGTTTTGGCACATTTTACTGCAGTTTAAAGACATTTTGTCAATAACTTGGTTGTATATCACCTTTGCATTAAGATGGCGTAAAGTAGTTTGAAAATCTAAAACTCTTTACTAACTAGACTATTTAACATGTTAAAAAAATTTAATTAACATGTTAAATTTTTTTTACTGTTAAGTTTACAAGAAGGTAGGAAACTAAAACACAAATAAAATTATTTAACATGTTAAATTGAAACTTTCTGGTATCTTTCTAGTATGCAAATTAAAACTCAAATCACGCAAAACTAGTTAGGAACAATAGGCAAAACTTATAGGAACAAAACGAGCAAAACTAAAATTCTACAGTATTTGACCCATTTTAGGACTTCTTTTCTACATCTTTGGCTGCAGTTTATGACCTATAAACACGACATGATTTCACATTGATATTGTTTGAAAAGCTGAAACTCTCTACTAACTAGACTATTTAACATGTTAAAATTTTTTAATTAACATGTTAAATCTTTTAACTGTTAAGTTTACAACAAGGTAGGAAACTCAAACATAGATAAAATAATTTAACATGTTAAATTGAAACTTCCTGGTATCTTTCCAGTAAACAAATTATAACTCAAATCAAGCGAAACTAGGGGAGCAATAGGCAAAACTTATAGGAACAAAACGAGTAAAACTAAAATTCTGCAGTATTTAACCCATTTCAGGAAATTTATTCTGCAGCTTTTGGCACTTTTGCTGCGGTTTTTTTTTTTTTTTTAAATTTGATATGATAGTTACCAAAATGACAATTTATTTTTTGTCTTCAATAAAAAGTAACTTGTTAGTTGTTATTCATCAGCAAGTTTAATGATATTGTTAATATTTTCATATATCTTATTATCCTTTTTAACCATGCAGAAGTGTTTTATAAAACTTAAGCAACGGATGGAGAAAACTATATTGAAGCAACAACGAACAATCACCTTGAAGGAGAAGGTAATTTAAAAATATGTTTAATACTTGTTGCATTATTATTTTAGGTTTATGAAAAAATGTATTATAAATTTTTTATATAAAATGTTTTTTGCAGCATCAAATGATACATCAACAACTGATTCATATTATAGTTTTGCAAGTAATACACTTCAAGGTTCTTTAGTGTGGATACCACAAGTGCCAAAAGATGAAAAACCCTTTATCGGCCAAGGGTTCGCAACAATAGAAAGTGCAATAAAAATGTATTCTGATTATGCAGAAAAATGTGGTTTTGACATTAGGCTTTCTACACAAAAGAAAGATGCAAATGAAAAAATTCTTCCCAAATATATACTATGCAACAAAGCATTTGCTATTAATAATGGCAATGTGGACACTTTGGATGAAGCAAATAGTGGAAAGCAGAAAAGAAATAGTAATTACAAGAAAACAGATTGTAAGGCTAAATTGAAAGTTAAGTTCTCTGATAAAAAAATTGTTATGAGGTTTATGATTTTGAAGAGAGGCACAATCATGAGTTAGTTCCAAAAGAATATAAACATCTTTTAAGGAAAAGAAGGAAGTTAGATGACACTGAAGAAAATTTCATCCACCAAGCTGCTTCAACAAATATTGGAGCAACACGTGCCCATCGTCTGTTAAGCAATGTTAGAGGATCACATTATCTTGTGCATGGTACAACATCTGATTTTAAAATTTTCAGAAGGGATTTGAATTGTTTTATTGGTGAGAATGATGCTCAAATGTTAAAAGATAAGATGGAAGTAAGAAGGGATCATTTGAACAATTTTACTTTTCAGTTTACATTAAAGAATAGTGAGTTATCTAGTGTTTTTTGGGCTAATGAAACTGCAAAATGCAACTATGAAGTTTTTGGTGATATCATATCATTTAATGCAACATACAGTACAAACAGGTTATTTATAATTTATTTTTTTTCAAATTAATTTATTATAAATTCTTAAATTAGACTTTTTAATATAATTTTTTTTTGTTTTTTAGGTACTGTATGATTTTTGTACCATTTACTGGTGAAGATAATCACACAAAGTGTGTTACACTTGGTGCTGGGATGATATCAGAAGAAAATATCGAGTCATATACGTGGTTATTGGAAAGTTTTTTGAAGGCATTTAAAAAACAGCCTAACATTATTGTAACAGATCGAGATCCAGCTATGAAACTTGTTGTTTCAAAAGTTTTTACTGAATCAAAACACAGTCTGTACACGTGGCACATAACAAACAAACTTTCTGCAAAGGTAACATTCTTCATACTAGAAATGTAATATATTTATTAATAATATCGTCATCCTAACTTTGTTTAGAAAGATATATAATTTATGTCTCATGACATTTGGTGGGGATCGGGGGCATAGAATCACCGCTTGCAGCCCGACTCTGATCATCTTTCTTCATCAATTGTTTTATATGAGCAATATGTATCATTTTACACAGCTTTTCTAGTATGATTAGAAAAATCCCTTATAGCAGAAAACAGTTCCAGCCCTTCATTTTTCCCAACGTTACCATGAAAGTAATTATGAATTATATTTGATATATTTATTAATAATAAGTGACTTATACTCTTATATTGTTTTCTTTAATAAAGTTAAAACCCGCATTCATGTAATATACTAGAAAATATATTGCTATATGTGATATATTTCTACAATCTTATAAAATATATAAAATATTTAGGGTTCAGTTCAGTGATTTTTACTGATTTAAATGATATTTAGGGTTCAGTTCAGTGATTTTTTTTTTGCAGGTTTGTTCTAATGTTTTACATAACACCGAATTTAAAAGTAAATTTCATAAACTAGTTTGGAGTATATACACTGGACCTGAACAATTTGAGATAAGATAGGCATAATTGATTGAAGAATATGAATTAAAAGAAAACAAGTGGCTTTCAAACATGTATGAAATTAGAAACAGATGGGTTCCAGCATACTTCAAGAATGTTGAATTTTGTGGGTTGATGAGAACAACATCTCGATCTGAAAGTGAAAATTCATTTTTCTCAAACATTACTCATTATGGAGACACGTTGATACAATTTATGTTTTCATTTGATGCGGCAATGCAAACTCAAAGATCTGCACAAGAAGATCTAGACTATAAAATGATGAACACAACTCCTAAATTCAAAACACCATTGAAAATTGAACACCATGCAGCAAAAGTATATACTAGAACAATCTTTAATCTTCTTCAAAATGAAATTCAAGAATCCATTTGGAACTGTTCTCATGATACAGTGAATTCTGAAGGAGGAGTCGAAATTACATGTGTGAAAGAGAAAAGAAATATGATTAAACCTAAAGATGCTGAATTAGAAGCTCTGCAACTGTACAATACAGAACCTAAACACAAATTCAATGTATTTTTTTCATGACTGCAGTTGTTAAACAATGAAGTTGTTCAACACAGCAACAAGTTAACCATAATGGTAGTTAAACACAAAATTCAACGTGTCAAACATTCTCCAACTGTTAAAACATAGCACCAGTTAATCTTTTTATTAAAACGAGAATTAAATTGAATATTTAAATTTAATACTTTTTATTATAATTTTTGTTTAAACATTTCAACATTTTTCATCAATATTTTAGGTTATACATAACAGAAAAGATGGAAGCATTGTTTGCAAATGTCAGATGTTCTTAAGACTTTGAGTACTATGTAAACACATATTCCATGTTGTTAACAACACTGACATTGAGGAAATACCTAATCTGTATATTACCAAGCGTTGGACAAAAGATTTAATACCAGCAGATGTGAGACAGAAGAGATTTATATATAGTGAATTTGATGTTGAAGCAGAAGCTATGGCTAATAAAGAAATTTCTACAGTTGATTTTTGTTTAAGGACTATAATGAAGGATAAAGAAGAACTTAAATAATATGTAGAAAAAATAGAAAAGCTAAGAAAAGATATAGAAGATAAGCAAGACAAAGGATAAAAACTAACCAAAGAAGCTCGGTATGAATCTCTACTTGGGGTAAGTGTTCGAGAAAACAATGAAATTGAAAATCCAAAAGGAATTAGAAATAAACGATCTGGAACTGGAAAAAGATTAGAGGGGCCAGGTGAGAAAGCAAAAGAGAAGAAAAAAAGATCATTTGGAAAGTGTGGGAAATGTGGGATATACATTGATCAAGATGATAGAAGAATATGTGGTAAAGTACCAGTTGAAGAAGGATCAAGTCAAAAGGAGAAAAATTCAACAAGTACTGAACGTAGTATATAGATAGATGTTGATTTAGTATTTTGATTAAATATCTCATTGTTTTGAAGTTTTTGTTTGTTTTTCATATTTGGATATAAAAAAATGTTGCTGGTACTTTAAATGCGTTATACAAATTGTTATGTAACTGAGAATGTTTCTCTCCAAATGCTTTTGCTGAAGTTTTTTTCACCCATTTCAGCACATTTTTTCTTGCAGTTTTTTTGACTCATTTCGGATGCATTTTTGGCACATTTTACTCCAATTTTTAACACATTTCAACACTAAATTGGCTGTAGTTTTTAACATGTTTGTTTTATACCCATTTCGACACTAAGGGGCTGTTTGGTTGATTAAGTGCTGAATCATTAAGAGGTCTAAATGGTTAAGAGGTCTGTATGGTTAAGTGCTGAATCATTAAGTTGGACCTCTTAATGGTTAGTTTTCTTGTCCCACATCGGTATGCGAGTTTCATTAAGGTTCAGCCTAGTTCAGTGTTTAATGATTCTGTGTTTAATGGTTCAGCAACTGTTGGATCAGTAAGCTGCTCTTTTAGTTGAACTTGCTAGTTGACACTTAAGTGTTTAGCAAGTTCTTGGTGAGTGATAGCACAGTGGAATGTTTATAAGTTTATAGCTACACTTATCAACAGGAGTTATTACTCCCCCTGGATTCAAGAACTAATAAATGAAAAGTGTTTATTGAGAATCTAAGTATTGAATGAGAATGAAACACTTTGACAGATTCTCAGTAAACACGAAATGGAAATAACAATAATAAGTGTTGAAGGATTTCTTGTATTAAAATCAATGTCTAAAACAGAGGGATGAACCCTTCTATATATAGACTTTACAAATACATGAACCTTGCCAAAAAGCAAGTTCAGAAACAAGTTGCAGTCTTGGAACTTGTACATAAAGCAAAAAGAAATACTAAAGTATTAAACTACTGATATACAAAGGCGGTGGAAAAGATCTTCTTTAAGTACTGATGAATGACAAACTACTGATGAGTAGTTTGTCTTCAGTAGTTCTTCAGTAGAAGTGTCTGGTTTGAACTTCAGAACTTCTGATGACTTTTCTTCTTCAGCACTTCTGAATCTCTTCTTCAGCAGTTTGATCCTTTGTCTTCAGCAGTTCTATACTTAGAGTATTTTGACAGAAGTGAATTAGACTAAGGTTTGCAAAAGTGGTTTGCAAAATCAGAATGTACTACTGTACTACCTTCTAGTAGTACCATTCTGAAATCAGTCTTCACTTTCTCCTCTGACTTCTTTCTTTGTGTAGCTGGTCTTCTTTGAACACCAGAAGTTCTAACTACTGAAGTTGAAGCTTATCTGCAATAAGTTGAGCTCTTCTTGTCAGCTCTTCTACAGAGAGTCTCTTCAATGTGTGGGCTTTGATTTTGCTGTTCTTCATAATGTAAGACATCAGTTGATGTCTTTTGTCTTGTTTAACAATTTCATCTAGGCTAGCCTGCCTTTGGAGTTCAGCTTCATAAGCCTGAAGTTTTTCTTCATGGCTTAGATCTAAGTCATCCCTTTCTTCCAGAGTTTTCCAGATCTGATCTTCTCTGGCCTTATTTTGGGCTGCCACTAAACTCTTCTCTAGTAGTTCTGCTGATTGAGAGATTGGAGAAGGGTTTAGCACAGTCATTGTGGTAACTGTTGTAGTAGGCCTGATAGGATCAGAGGTTGGTTGAATAGGAGCAGTTGATCTGGAAGGGTCAGCAGTTTGAGTCTTGGAAGTGTTAACTTCTGATGGGTTGACAACTTCTGAAGGTTTGTCAACTACTGAAGGATTGTCTTCAGTACTTTCTGATTCTTCATCAGAACTTTGGCCATCAGAGGTTTCTTCATTGTGCCCTTGGGATTCATCAGACTTTTCAGCATCTTCTATTTCTTGAATAGAGACACCAAATTGTTATGCCAGTTTCTCTTTTCTGGCTTGATCTTTTTGATCTCTTGCTAGGATAGCCACTCTTGCCTTTCTTCTGGCTTCAAGTGTATCCATTGGTACCTTGATTTTCTCCCCCTTTTTGGCTTCATCAGCCTTTGAAGTTGAAGCTTCGGAGAAATGACCTTGAAGATGAGTAATCTGTTTGCTGTTGTGATCAATCTTGTTGGACAGATCATTCATCTTCGTCTGTATCACTCCAAATTGGTTCTTTATGGACAACTCCAAGTTAGCTGTGTATGTTTGGATGTGATTCTTGATGAGGGTGTTCATCATGTGATACAAGGGACCATCTGGGCTGCATAGCTGGTTCAGGTCTATGCTTGCTTGCCCAGGGAATTGGGTAGGCATTTGTAGTGAGGGGTGTGTTTTTGGTTGATCTTCTTGTTGTACAGAAGATGCCACTCTAGGGGAATCATGGATTGAGTGGGCTTTAACCTGAGATGGTGTGACTAGCTTCTTGAGCTTAGAGACACCAGGTGCAGGACCTTCACTTGTAGCCGTCAATTCAGTAGTTTGGTGTTTTGAAACATCATCCAAATCAATGGAATCATCTGAATCCCTGATTACATCCTCAATGAGGACTGTATCAGTTACATCATGAGCTGAGCCCAACTCAGTTGTCTCATGTACCTCTTGTTCTTGGTTCAGAGGATTTCCTACCTCAGGCATTAAGCCTTCATCAGTAGTTGCCACAGTTGAGGTCTTAGCTATGATACTTCTGTCCTCAGGTCCACCACTGGGTGGTAAATGAGTAGTAGCAGCCTCAAAAGTACCAAAAGTTTCTAAGTTTGGGCTTAGAGACTCTGGTTCATCCTCATCTCTTTGGTTAGGGCTATGAGTGTCCACATCCATGCCACTGTCTGAGGCTATGTACCCTGTTTGATGTGGTTGATGGGGACTGACATGTGTAGATGGGACTTTCTCTTTTAGCCCAGAGAGAAGTTTGGCTATTTCAATGTCTGGTTCAGAAATTTGGGGTGCTGGTTCAGTAGTTTGGGCAATGGGTTCAGCAGTTTCAAAAGATGAATCTATTGGAATATTTTTCTTAAGTCTTTTTCTTTTGAAAAGGATTGTTATTGGTGCTCTTGGTGGGGTTTGAGATGGATGAGACTGAGAGGATGTTTCAGTCACATCTTTAACAAGTGCAGATTGCACAACAGGTTGTTCAGGCATCTCAACCTCCTGAACAGCTTTTCTTTTGGGTTTGGTGGGTTTTTGTTTTGTTATCTTGGGTTTCTTGGCCTTTGGTAGAGTAGGTTTGGAAGATGAGGGTTCCATGGGGACTAGTTCTGGTTCCCCTTGGTCATCTTCTGGCCAGGCAGCCTGTTTGTTGTGCCTTGAGTATGCTTGTGAGGTTAAGGGTTTTAAAATTTCAGTTTTACCCACAAGCACCTCATTACCCAGTTCAGATATTATGCATTGCATGATGAACCTTGGATATAACAAAAACTTTTTCTTAGTGTTATTGTGATGTAACACCAACTCATTAAAGAAAAGTTTTGATGCCCTGAAATTTGTTTCTTTCACAATAGAATGAAAGATTGGTTGAAAGGTTGAGGGCATCTGGTCATAAGACCTAGTTTTAGGACTTAAGCATATAATAATATAATAAAACAAAAGTTTATATTTTGGTTCAAAATACTTTTTAAAGATAGTAGCTTGTGAGAGAGTACCTTGATAACCACACTCAGTCATGGTTAGGTGGATTGCAGAGTTGTCAAACTTCTCAGGGGCATTCACATCATTCAACCCCAGTCTGTTTGAGAGTATGGCCGGTGTTATGGCCATTTGTCTCCCTTTAATTGTTGAGTTGAGGGAGATAACTTCATCATCCAGCATCACTGTCTCAGCATTAGCCCATAACTCATTGAGAGTTTCAGGATGTATTGGTGGGTCTATGGTGAGAGCGGTGAAATATTGGGATTTGACGACAAGATCAATGATCTCATCGTATTGGGACCAGCCTTCTTGTTTTTCTAAGTAGGCTATGAGATTGTGTCCCTGTTTGAGAACTAAAGCCATGTGGTTTGTGTGTGTTGATGAATCGAACAGTGTTTTTGTGTTGCAGGTTCAGGGGTTTGAGAGCTTTCTTGAGAGAGAAGGAGGGAATTTTTGTGTTTGAAAGGATAAGTGTTGAAAAAAGATATTTATCAGAAGTTTTTAACCGCTTGGATCTTCTTTATTAGAAGTTTTAAACCGCCTAGGTTAAAAATCTCTTTATCAGAAGTTTTAAACCGACTAGGTCAAACTTCTGATGATGGGAAAAGTCAGATTTGCCCTTTTTGACCAAACTGCTGATGAAGGATTATCTTCATCAGTAGTTCCCATTTTCTCTTCAGTAGTTTTGAACAGTTGATGAGAAATACTTTATAAATACTTTTATTCATAACTTCTGAAGGTTATTTTATCAGAAGTTAATCACTTTTCAGAAATTATCCCCATACTGATGTTTTGTTCATCAGTAGTTTCTCTCTTTTCAGAAGTTTTTCAAGTTTTTGAAAACAGATGTAAGTGAAAAAAAAAAAGTGTGCAGAAAAATAAAGAGAAACACTTACAAATTTAGCATCCCTAGCATGGATACTAATTTCTGAAATGTTGATGTGTCAAGGGGTTTAGTGAAAATGTCAGCTATTTGATTAGCTGGTGCTACATGTTTCACTTCAATCTTGCCTTTTTCATAGCAATCTCTTATGAAATGATACCTGATTTCAATGTGTTTAGTCTTTGAAAACTGAACAGGATTTTGAATGATGCTAATGGCAGATTTGTTGTCTACAAGCAATGGTGTCTTGGTCTCTTTGATTCCATAATCAAGAAGTTGATATTGGAGCCATTGTATCTGTGATGTACAACTTGCAGCTGCAATGTATTCAGCTTCAGCAGTTGAAGTTGCAACAGATGTTTGTTTCTTTGGTTGCCAGGACACTAGACAGTTTCCCAAGAATTGACAACCACCAGATGTTGATTTTCTTGACATTTTACACCCTGCATAGTCACTATCTGAAAAAGCTGATAACTTGGTATTGCTTGAAGTAGGATACCAAATTCCAAGTGTGGGAGTTCCTTTCAGATATCTGAAAATTCTTTTGACTGCAATAAGGTGTGATTCCCTAGGAGCTGATTGATATCTAGCACAGACACATGTTGAAAACATAATATCTGGTCTAGAAGCAGTTAGATATAAAAGGGAACCTATCATACATCTATACATGGTTTGATCAACCTGTTTTCCTTGATCATCTGGTTCAACTTGTGTGGTTGGTGTCATGGGAGTGGAACATGACTTACAGTCTTGTAAAGAAAATTTGTTTAATAATTCTTTAACATATTTTGATTGATGTATAAAAGTTCCATTTGTTTGTTGTTTAATCTGCAGTCCTAAAAAGTACTGCAGTTCTCCCATTGTACTCATCTCAAATTTTGATTGCATGAGTTTCTTAAATTCATCACACAATTTTGTGTTTGTTGAACCAAAAATGATATCATCAACATATATTTGAACAAGTAAGACATGATTTCCAACATGTTTTATGAAAAGTGTTTTATCAACGGCACCTCTTGTGAAGTTATTTTTGAGTAAAAAGGTTGAAAGTGTATCATACCAGGCTCTTGGAGCCAGTTTGAGCCCATAAAGAGCTTTGTCTAGTTTGTACACCCACTCAGGATGAGAAGGATCCTCAAACCCAGGTGGCTGACAAACATACACTTCCTCTTTTATCTTTCCATACAAAAATGCACTCTTGACATCCATTTGATAAACTTTTATTTTGTTGGAAATGGCACAGGCCAGGAATAACCTGATGGCTTCAAGCCTTGCAATTGGAGCAAAGGTTTCATCATAGTCAATGCCTTCTTCTTGAGAGTAACCTTGTACTACCAGTCTTGCCTTGTTCTTTATTATGATACCATCTTCATCTTGTTTGTTCCTGAAAACCCATCTTGTGCCAATTGGTTGCTTGTTTGGTGGTAAGGGACAGATTTCCCAAACCTGTTGTTTGTTGAATTGAAGCAATTCATCTTGCATTGCCTGCACCCAATTGTTGTCTTTGAGGGCTTCCTGGTACTACTTTGGTTCCAACTGTGAAATAAATGCTGAGAATAGACAAAAGTTGGAAAGCTGGTTTCTTGTAAGAACACCTGATGCAATATCACCCATGATTTGATCAAGTGGATGGTCTTTGTGTTCGATTAGTTGTTGTAAACCACTGACAGGTGTTGGTGGCTCATGTTCTTCAAACAAACTACTGAGGTCTATTATGTCTGGTTCAGCAGTTTCAGTGTCTTCGGTAGTTGCAGGTGCTGAAGCAGATGTTTGAGTTTGGCCTTCAGTATTTGTTGAATCAGAAGTTTGTGAAACTTCTGATGGTTTTGAAGTTGACTTAATTACTGTTTGAGGAGTCCATGGTGCTGGATCCTCATCATCAAACCTTTGATCACCATAATAAGTAGGTTTGGATGAAGTGACATTCTTTTCAGGTTCAAAATGAAAGTTGTCAAGGTCAAAGAGTTCAGCAGGATGTGCTGGAATGAGAGTGTGTTTTGACTCATTGAACTTGACATTCAGTGTTTCTTCTACTATCCTGGTTCTTGAGTTAAAAACCTTGTAGGCTTTTCTAGTTGAGGAATAACCAAGAAAGTAACCTGAGTCAACTTTGGCAGCAAACTTTGAAATAGATTCCTTGATGTTCAAGATGAAACATTGACACCCAAAAGCCCTGAAAAAGGAGATAAGGGGCTTCATGCCATGAAGAATTTCATAGGCAGTCTTTGAATGTCTCTTGACAACAAGAACTCTATTTTGAACATAACATGATGTGTTAACTGCTTCTGCCCAGAAGTATAAAGGTAGGCCAGAATCAGCTAACATTGTTCTTGCTCCTTCTATTAAAGTTCTGTTCTTCCTTTCTACCACACCATTTTGTTCAGGAGTTCTGGCAACACTGAATTGTCTAATAATCCCTTTAGACAAACAGAAGTCATTCAGAGTTTTGTTCCTGAACTCTGTCCCATTATCACTTCTAATGGTTTTGACAGGTAGAGAGTATTGCTTCTCTACTTGTAGAATGAAGAACTTGATGATTTCAGCAGCCTCATCCTTGGAAAATAAGAAGAATACCCATGTAAATCTTGAGTAGTCATCAATGATGACTAAGCAGTACTTCTTTTTACCAAGGCTCATGATCTTTACAGGCCCAAATAAGTCCATATGGAGTAGTTGAAGACATGCAGTTGTTTTTTATTCTTCGATAGACTTATAGGAGGACTTATGTTGTTTACCCTTTAAACAGGATACACAGTGTTCTTGACACTGGTATACTTTTAAGGGTAGACCTCTGACCAAGCCCATTTTTGTGACTTTATTTATGGTTTTAAAGTTCACATGGCCAAGTCTCCTATGCCAGAGATCAGTTTCTGAAGTTGATTCCCTTGAGAAGAAACAGGCAGTGTTGTTCAGTACTTTGTCTTTTTCAATGTCCACTGCATAGACATTGCCACATCTTTTGGCAATTAACAAAGTATGATCTTCAATGATCTTCTCTATCAATTCTGGCCTTCTGGTGATATGATCTTGCATGCTGTCTTTGTGAAAAAGGAAGAATATCCTTTATCACACATTTGTGACACACTTAGCAAGTTGTACTCAAGGTTTTCAACCAGATTGACCTTGTCAAACTATATTTTGCCAGAGGAGACATTGCCGTGTCCTAGCACATATCCCTTAGCATTGTTCCCAAAGGACACAAATCCATCTCTTTGACTGATAAAATTGTTTATCAGGTATCTGCATCCTGTCATGTGCATTGAGCCTCCACTGTCTACATACCAAATGCTATTTAAGCCTCTGGAAACTCTCTGCACAAGATAGAAAATTAGTTAGATTTAGGAACCCAAGCCAGTTTGGCTTTGGGTTTGCTCTTGAGAACATTTACAGTTTGTTCTTGACCAAGTTTAGAAATCCATGTCTTTTTTGGCAATGGATTTTACATTAAGAACAATGGTGGTATCCTTTTGAAGACCACCATCAACTTTGGTCATCAGTAGTTGTACCATGTTCATAAGATCCTTAATCTCAACAGTTTGTGAAACTGCTGAAGATTTAGGTCTAACTACTGACAGAGAATTTTGAGAAAAAGACTTTTGTTGAGATTTTGTCTTTTTCCGAGAAAGGGTTTTTGCTGGTTGTTGTTTCTTGGGAGAAAAAGTTTTTACATAATCATTTTTGATTTGTTCCTCCACAACCAGTTGTTGATTTTTCTTATTGAACTGAATACCCTTTCTATATCTGCAAAATTCTGTTTTGTGGTTGAACAGACCACAAATTTCACATTCTTTTGTCTTTTCTTTCAAAGACAAATCTCTGACTGTTTTGATTGGTTTTAGGTCATCAGTAGTTTTCAGGTTCTCAACTCCGGATGGCTTAAAGTCAGATTTAATCAATACTTCTGAAGAACTTTCTTTATGTGATTTTAGAAAGTTTTCATGGAAAGATGTGCATTCTTCCTCTTCAGAAGTTTCACCTGAAACAATTTTTCTCCCATCTTCAGTAGTTTTGGGAGAGAAATCTGTTGGTGTTTCAGTGTGATTGTACCCTATGCCAAACCTAACATTTGAAGCACTTTGTTTGTTTAGCAATAGTTGGTACCCCTTACAAGATTCCACCCATTTTTCACATGTGACCTTGGTGTCAGCAAGCTCTTGTCTGACATTTCCTAGGTCATTAATCATTATTTTGATTTGTGCTTGGGTTTCAATAGCAGAGTTAGTCAATTTAGAAACTTCTTCTGTTTTTGTAGAAAGTTTTCTTTCTAAATCACATTTTATCTGAGTGAGTTTTCTCTCAGAATCATTAGCCTTTCCTTGTAAGTGCACATTTGTCTCTCTTATGAGAGCAAAAGATTCTTTGCATGAATTTGAACATAGTTTTCTCAAAGATTCTTTTGATACCTGTGACAAGGCAGATTTTGAGGAGCATCCCTCAAATGCCATTAAGGCAAAGTTCTTTCTGCCATTGTCAGGCTCTCCCCAGTTGATGTCAAACATTTTGTTGTCTGCATCAAGATTGCACTCTGTGGTGTCAAAAGGAAAACTGCTCCAGTCAACATACCCTGAGGTAAATAGACTTTGTTGAGAGGGTTGTTGTTGCTGTGGAGGTTGTTGAGCAGCTGGAAAGGGAGGGATTGATTGTTGGCTCTCCATCTGTTGAGCAGGCATCTGTACATATTGTACTTGTGGCACATATTGGTGTTGTGGAGCTTGTGCCTGTACAAAATGTGCACTCCCTTGTGTTCCATTATTCCTGTTATAATTGGGGTTAAAATTGTTTCCAAACTGAGATTGGTTAAAGCCAGAGCTTCTACATTCTCTAGCAAAGTGTCCCAAATTTTGACACTTGTGACATCTAAGTTTAGATTTGTCAAAACCAATTTTTGTAGAACTGTTAAGTCCTGGAAACTTCCTTCCTGACCTTTTGTAAAATTTATTTGTTTTTAAACTTAACATGGCCAGTTGGTGCAAAATATCCATTTCTTCAAGGTCATCACTGCTAAAACTATTTAAGTCATCCATGATAAAACACATGTTATCAGCAGTTTGACCAAAGTCATTATTGTCATAACCTGGGAATGATCTTTCAGATGAGATCCCAGCAGTTATGTCAATGTGGTCAAAAGATCCAAAACTATTTGAACAAGTTGGTGAGTCTTGTCCCAATAGTGCTGTACTACCAGGTAGATAGTCATCAGCAGTTTTACCAGAATTTTGTAACTTTTTCTTTTGATCAATTTCTCTCTCAAAGGTAAGTAATCTCCCATGAAGTTTTGTAAGAGTGAGGGAGCTAAAATCTGGTGAAGATCTTAAGACTATTGAGTATGTTTCCCATTTATCAGGTAAAGACCTTAAAAATCTATGAAGCATAGATACAGTGGTATAGGTCTGACCATTTAGTTTTAGCTCAGATATTAATGAGGAAAATCTTTCAAATTGCTGAGTTAAAGTTTCCCATTAATGTGAGCAAAAGTTTCATACTGTTGAGCCAAGATTTCTCTGGTGTTGGCAATCACCTCTTCAATTCCTCCAAACTGTTCTTTTAGGCAGTCCCAAAGCTCTTTGGCACTATCACAATGTAATAGGCTAGAATAGATTTCATTTGGGAGTGCCATTGCCAACATAGAAAAAGCTTTTGCATCAAGCTCAAGTTTTAGGAAATCATCATCAGTATAGTCTTTTGGTTCTTTTGGAATCTCTTCCTTAGTATCAAGATTTATATTTACTGGTTTATGAGGACCATATATCACAGATCTCCAACAACCTGTGTTGGTCTGTGATAAGGTATGTGCCATTCTCTTTTGCCATATGTTATATTCATTTCTTACAAGCATGGCAGGTTTAGTGGCAGAACCAGTATTATGATGATCCATTTTAAAGAGTATTGATTTGACAAATATCTCTTAAAGTGATGGATGTTGATAAAAGTGAGCTTATAATCCTTTATTGAATATCAATAAGAGCCTGTGTCTGATTCTCAATTTGTTAGATTGATATGTGATCAGATAAACCAGTGCTCTGATACCAATTGTTGGATCAGTAAGCTGCTCTTTTAGTTGAACTTGCTAGTTGACACTTAAGTGTTTAGCAAGTTCTTGGTGAGTGATAGCACAACGGAATGTTTATAAGTTTATAGCTACACTTATCAACAGGAGTTATTACTCCCCCTGGATTCAAGAACTAATAAATGAAAAGTGTTTATTGAGAATCTAAGTATTGAATGAGAATGAAACACTTTGACAGATTCTCAGTAAACACGAAATGGAAATAACAATAATAAGTGTTGAAGGATTTCTTGTATTAAAATCAATGTCTAAAACAGAGGGATGAACCCTTCTATATATAGACTTTACAAATACATGAACCTTGCCAAAAAGCAAGTTCAGAAACAAGTTGCAGTCTTGGAACTTGTACATAAAGCAAAAAGAAATACTAAAGTATTAAACTACTGATATACAAAGGCGGTGGAAAAGATCTTCTTTAAGTACTGATGAGTAGTTTGTCTTCAGTAGTTCTTCAGTAGAAGTGTCTGGTTTGAACTTCAGAACTTCTGATGACTTTTCTTCTTCAGCACTTCTGAATCTCTTCTTCAGCAGTTTGATCCTTTGTCTTCAGCAGTTCTATACTTAGAGTATTTTGACAGAAGTGAATTAGACTAAGGTTTGCAAAAGTGGTTTCACCAATCCTTTTTGTCCTAACAGCAACATCCCAAGTCTTAATGATTCAGCCTTAACCATTCCATTCAGAGGTTGAAACAAACGCATTGAATGCTGAATCATTCAGCACTGAATGGTTAAGAGCCTCATTAAGAGGCTACCAAACAGCCCCTAATTTGGCTGCAGTTTTAACACATTTTTGTACTTTCTTGCCTGCAGTTTTTAACATATTATGACACATTTCAGCTACAGTTTTTAATCCATTACAGCACGTTTTTGCTGCAGTTTTTTACTACAGTTTTTAATTTAACATGTTAAAATATTTTTAACTTAGCATGTTAATTCGTTGGAGTGTTAATTTAAAATAAAAATGTTAAATAATTGAAAATGCTAAGTTAATTTTGTCAAAAAGAAAAAATATAATTTAACATGTTAAATAATTTTAATTTAACATTTTAAAAACATGTTGACTTTTAAAACAAATTATGGAACACTGAAAGAAATACAAAAATCTTTTTAATAATTTTAATTTAACATGTTAAATCTTTTAAGTTAGATCCATCAAAGATTCCCATTTAGTGCTAAATCAGTCCAAACCAATAACATTGTTAAAAAGTAACGAAAATAGATGGTTAGTTTAGTCTTTTTCCTTATATATTTGGTTTTGATATTTTTTCCCTTGTTTTTAATTTGTATAAAGAACACAACATTGGGACTGCTCAACATTCATACCTCCCACCATAAACCTTAATTCCTAAATTGGTCATGACCCATTTAACCCAAATACAAGCGACCTATTTGACTCAATTTTTGGCTTTGTTGATTTGTACACATGCAAGTGACCCATTACATATTCGACAAACCGAGGTGAAATTAACAACCACTGAAGCTTATATTTGACAGCAGCCGAGACGAATCGACAGCTGCTGTGAGTTTTATCGACAGCAGCATAGGCGAAATCAACAGCTTCTTTATGTTGTATTTGACAACCACAGAAGCGAAACTGAAAGCTTCTGTAGGTTGTATTTGATTGCAGCTGTAGGCGAAATTGACAGCTGCTATAGGTTGTAAAGTGCTACATTTATTTTGCCTCTTACTCATCAACTATACTTTATACACCTTCTTTTCAACAGGCGTAAGGCTAGTGCGCACAATGTTAATAAATTACTTATTAAAATTATTTGAAAAACAATTTATCATATATATGTAAGAATATAAACAACGAGACAGCACTATGCTAACATTCAGCAACAACTAACGCAATTAACTTTTTTTTTATTTGTGGTGGTGTCTGTAATCATAGGTAACTAAGGTTTAGGAAAATATAATTTTGCATTATTATTATCAATCGTTTTAGAAATTCGGCAACCTCTGATAAAATGTACATATAAAAAATATATGTGTTAAGTTGATTATGTGCTTATTGTGAAATCGAGTCATTTGTGGGGCATGTGATGGCAACTAATCTTGGTTGATGATTGGTATTTAACTTTAACAAAATCTTGGTTTCCTTACTTTTAAAACAATATTTAAATATACAAAACTTAAAACTGGCTTTTCAATACCAAGTTTACAAACAAGGTAGTTATGTCATTTGCATTAATATTACATTCCAATTTATATAATAGTTTTAGAAATCAAACATTAATAAAAGCTTGCTCCAACGTGATAGTTTTAATTCTGGAAAAATCTTTAATAGAAAGGATAATTAACATGTTAAATAATTTTAATTTAACATGATATGAACATATATGGGTGGAAAGCTACCATAACAATAGTTTGTGACTGTGTTTTTTTGTTATGCCAATTTTTAATTTAACATGTTAAATCTATTAAATAATTTTTATGATGCCAGTTTTTTGCTTAACCTTAACATGTTAAATAATTTTAATTTAACATGTTAAATCTATTAAATGTTAACCTATAAAACAAGATAGGAAACTCAAAAAAAAAAAAAAAAAAAAAAAATTTAACATGTTAAGTTCATTTTTTCTAAGCCAAAACATATTATGAACATGGGTGGAAAGTTATCAAAATGCCAATTTATGACTAGAATTTTTGTCTGCTGTTTTTAACCCATTTTAGCACAATTTTACTGTAGTTGATCACCCATTTCGGTTGCAGTTTTGTCATATTTTACTACAGTTTTAAACACATTTCGGAAATAACATGGCTGTATATCACCTTTGCATTTAGTTGGGTAAGTAGGATGAAAATCCGATAAACACTCTAATAACAAGACTCTTTTACATGTTAAACAATTATATTAAACATGTAAAATCTTTTAAATGAAATAATTTAATATGTTAAATTGAAACTTCCGAGTATTTTTTCAGTATGCAAAAAACTCAAACCAAGTGAAACTAGTTGGGAACAATAGCCAAAACTTATAGGAACAAAAGCTGGAAAAATAAAATTCTGCAGTATTTGACCCATTTCACGACATAATTTGAGTAATTTGAGATTGATATTATTAAGAATGTTTTAGTCAAAATATTACAAATTTTTTTTAATCAACATCAGGGGAAGTGAAAATTGATAGTTGTTTCAAGTTGTATTCCACAGCAGTAGAGGCAAAAATGACAGCCCATTTCGGTTACAGTTTTTGCACATCTTGCTACAGTGTTGAATACATTTCGAGACCAACTTCGCTACAATTTTAACATATTTTTGCTGCAGTTTATGACCCATTTTAGCTGCAGTTTGGAATACTTTGTTGCAATTTTTAACCCATTTCAGTTGCAGTTGTGGCACAATGTACTACAGTTTTTAACACATTTCGGAAATTACTTGGATGTATATCACCTTTGCATCAAGTTGATGTAATTAGGTTGAAAAACTAATAAACTCTATGATAACAAGACTAGTTAACATGTTAAACAAATTTAGTTAAACATGTAAAATCTTTTAACTGTTATGTTTTACAAGAAGTTAGAAAACTCAAACAGAAATAAAACAATTTAACATGTTAAATTGAAATTTCCCAGTATGTATTCCGGTAAGCTTTGGGAGGGCTTCACAATTCTAACAGAGTAGACGTTGTAACAAGACCACATATAGCTTTGTTGAATAACAACATTAGCAACAGAAGGCAGTAACCTGTGAGTCACAAAATGAATGAGTGAATAAACATATATAGAAGAGTAGAAATAAATAAAATTACTACTTTTTAGACAATGGCATTAGGGGTGATGTAGAGGCTTCTGGAGCGTATGGTACGACGTATAGTGTATTAGCGGAGTGGCAGATACTAGAGCATCAACAATCCAAAATTTAAATAATTTGGTCTTTTTTATTGATAAATCCATCATACCAAATGCGAGTGACCCATTTGACACATTTAGTGGCTTTGTTGATTTGTACAAACGCAAGTGACACATTTGGTAACTTCGTTCATGACTGTGGTCTAAGACACTGCAACAGTTATTAACAGAACATGTTAAACATGCTGCTATAGGTTGTTTGGCAACAATAAATTTACATGTTTTACAGCTGTAGCAAAATCGACAGCTGCAACAGGTTATTCAACAGCAGCAGAGGCGAAATCGACAGGCCATTTTGGTTACAATTTTTGCACATCTTACTTTAGTTATGAACACATTTCGGCACTAAATTGACTGTAGTTTCTAACACATTTTTGTTGCTGTTTATGACATATTTTTGCTGCACTTTTTTGATGAATTTATCATAAACACAAAATAATTTGAAAATAATATTGTAAGGAATGTTTTACTAATACTATTACAATAAATTAACATGTTTTACAGCTTTGGCGAAATCGACAACCGCCGCAGGTTATAATCAACATCAGCGGAAGAAAAAATCGACAGCTGCAGTAGGTTATATTCAACAGCAGCAGAGGCGAAATCGACAGCCCATTTCGGTTATAATTTTTGCACATCTTACTACAGTTTTGAACACATTTCGGCACTAAATTAGCTGTACTTTTTAACATATTTTTGTTGCAGTGTGTGACCCATTTCAGCTGCAGTTTGGCACACTTTGTTGCAGTTTTTGATCCATTTCAGTTTTGAAAACTACAGCAAATTGTGCCACAAATGCAACTGAAATGGGTCAAATACAGTTTTCAACACATTTCATCACTAACTTGGCTGTAAATCACATTTGAATTGAATTGACCTAATTAGGTTGAAAATTTGATAAACTTTACAATAACAAGACTATTTAACATGTTAAATAATTTTAATTAAACATGTTAAATATTTTAACACTTAAGTTTTACAATAAGGTAGGAAACTAAAACATAAATAAAATAATTAAACATGTTAAAGTTAAACTTCCAGGTATCTTCAAATGAACATGTCACACCACGCCAATGGCGGAAACACGTGGCGCAACGCTCGAAAGCATATCAAAGTCAAGATTAACACAAACCATATTTAATTAGAAAAGATCAATTTATTTGGATGTCGAAAGTGAGTATCTCGTTACAATGTTGCACAAAGCATTACATAAAACAATGAGCATTAAGTTTCAATGTGGGGGTATTTCTGTTTATGTTCCAACCCGTTGGTAACAATAGATGAGGCCCCGACCAGTATCCGACATCCCAAATTCCACCGCACTAGCCCCATATCTATTCAGCACTTAGTTACCTGAAAGATATGTTTAAAGAGACGTCAATATATAAAATATTGGTGAGTTCACAGGTTTTAGTTTCATAACAAAAACATTTTCACAACCATCGACTCGACTCACTTTACCGTATAATTATTATCCCGTTAAATAATTATACTAGGATCTTGTCGATCGATATTTCATTTTTACAACGTGTGCGAAACCTGCACAACTTGTGGCCTTTGTAAGGAGTAGCTAGCTCCTACAAACTATGATGATGAGCAATCCCTTGAGCCCCATAACCAAACCAAGGCTAATAATAATGCCCCGCTCCAAGTCGTTTCTCGGAACCCAACGACTTAATTTCAGAATACGTGCACCCCTGGCATACGCCGATGCATAATCGACGCTATCGATTAGGGGTGGGCCTTGTCAGGCACCAATAGTACTATCCAAATATTCCTTCGGTTTCATTTCCCTGAATTAATGGTTACAGAAGAGAGGACTCAACCCCGAGTGGCGATCACTACTCAAGTACTCATCATGCCACTTACCACATTTTAACCCTTGAAAACCATTTCAACATGTGACAACATTTGACAAACATATCTTTCCCCCAATTAAAACAGTAAAATGGGGCCGTGAAAACTCACCTGATGTACAGCGTACAATCAAATAGCAGAGAATAGCAAGTCCGTGGTCAAGCACCTACGAATGTCCTAGTGCGTATAACTCACTAAGTCTATAGCGTGTGCTTTTCCGGCAAGTTGTACACCCAACTCCCAACACCACCATTTACATATAATTCCCCGTTCAATTAAACATATGTCCTAGGTCCGTTGGTGATGGATTACCCTTGTTACAAGTTACATTTATACTTTCATGAATATTAATTAGCTTGTATAATATTATTCTCGACTCAACTTCATTTAATGTATAATTATTTTCCCATTAAATAATTATACTTAAGATCTCGTCGTTCGATATAATATCTTTACCACTCGACACGACTCACTTTACCGTATATTTATTTTCCCATTCAAATAAATATACTAAGGTCTTGTCGTTCGATAATATGTTTTCTACGCTCGACTCGACTCACCATACCGTATATTTACTTTCCCATTAAGTAAATACACTAGGATCTCGTCGATTCGATATATTTATATATATATATTGTTTTCTGCACTCGACTCGACTTACCTCCCCGTATATTTACTTTCCCATTAAATAAATATACCAAGATTTCGTCGAGTCGAATATATATATATTTTCCTTGTTAAGTCCATACACTTGTTTAACGTTTAATCGTTAAATTATTTACGTTACTTTTCTCCCACGAATATTTTCCAACACTTAGGAAAGTGTTATGTATTTTTCACCCAAATCATATATTTTAAATCCTTAAAATATATTTATACTTATCTTGACGTAATGATATTTTTCTCGTCCGTCCGTTTTTACGTCTTAGTTCGTTTGCACGTCCAAGTCCGATTACTTAACTTATATATATATATATATATGTATATATATATAGTTATTTTTTCCCAAGTTTCCCAATATGTGTACTCTAGGAAAGTTATTCACCTCTTAAATTTCCTACACATATTATTTAGAAGTTTTTTAAATACCTTTGTATTTTTTACACAAGACTTGGTAACTTATGTATAAAAATGCTCCAACACTTTTATATTCCCATTTATATAAAGGTGTTCATTTTTATATAAGTTTCCACCAAGCTTTTATTTTATCTAACATTTTTATAAAAAAACTTTTGTTTTTATATATATCGTCCATATTTTTATAAAATCTATGTTATAAAAATACACTTTTATACAAAATACATGTGTATAATTACTGGTATTTACCAAATCTACCTTGGAAAATTATTATTTACACTTTTGACACCAAACTTTCCATAGTTATATTTTTTAGACACAAGTTCCTAAAAATATCATCTTTAGTCCCTCAACTTTTAAAGTTACAAAAATAGTCCTTTAACTTATAAAAGTTGCATTTTTTTCCATTCTATCTTTCAAGATTAGCAATTTCTTACTAAACTAGTAGACTTTAATGGATCTTTTTTGTCATGTTAGTTTATTTTCATGTTTCAACACTTTTAATAGTCTTATATCATCTCATTAAGGCTACTAATAATTGTAATTAGTGTGTTTTGTCCAACATGTCCACATTATATCTTTCAAGTTTGTAGACTTTGATAATGCAAATTTTGTATAACTTATTTTCTAACAAAAGCAACCTTATAACAAGTCTTATATGCTTATGTTAAGATGATTAAAACCATTTTTAAGTTCATTCAAGTTCTAATAACAAGTTATATTTAAATCACCATTTTCTTCAATTATTCATGAACTTTATAAAAACTATAAGAATACTACACATCCACCACCAATTTTCGGCCCATACACACTATCTTAACACCATTTTAGTCTTTAAAATCATATGTTTTAACATGAAAAGCTTTGTCAAGTTAACCCCTTGTACAACTTGCTTCAAGATATTAAACATAAACTTTTAAAGACTAGAACAAGATCAAGAACACTTACAACTAGCACAAGGTTAGGGAAGCTAACAATGCTTGATTTTGATGGAGTTTAGTGTGTTCTTCCTATGTGGTTAAGCTCCAAGCTTGAAACACACAATGGGGATTTGGAAGATGGATGTTTATGAGTATTTTGAAGTGTTTAAACTTGAAGAAAATGTGTGTGTGTTGGGAGCAAACTCACGGCACAAATGGGAAAGAAAAGAAGAGATTTTTGTGTGTGTTTTGATAAAGAGTATGCTTATATCTTATAGATTCACACATGATCTCCTAAGATTCATAAGATCTCTCACAAGATTTCAAATTCCATATATGATGGATACTTGGTACTAGGTGGATCTTGAAATGGTTTTAAAGAGGGTGTTTTGGCCGTAGGTAAAGGAAAAGGGAGGATTTTATTGTGATCTTCCAAGATCCATACATGATCTTCCAAGATTTATAATATCCAATCTAGATTGTAAATCTTCTTATAATATGATAATATGTACTAGGATGATCTTGGCTAGATTTCAAGTGGGTGTTTGGCCGAAACTTTATCAAGGAATTGGAAGATATGTGAAATCTTTCAAGTACTTAAATCTTGTACAAATCTTCTCCATATCTCCCATGAACTTCTCATAGATTTCCATGGATTATATTGTAAGATTTTGGACATGTTTAATAGGGATTTGGGACGGTTGGGTTGGGATTTTTGTGGGGTCCATTCACCAAAAATATCTACTAACTAGTGTGTTAATATTTAAACATGAAGTTCGGGTTTCGTTCAGGTTTTAATCAGACTTTAATTGTACGTCTTTTTTTTGGGGGGCATTATAATAGCCTCTAATAACTCTAAAACATAGCCTAGTTTAAGTGTTAGTTGGTTATCTAGGCTTTCGTTGAGTGAAATTATAAGTTATACGTGTACCGGGTGCGGTACGCGCACTTTATTCGTTACCGGGAGATTTGTATGTAAAGTTTTCACTTATGGTTTTGGAGTTCCAAAATACATTATATTTTGTGAAAATACCCTTTATTTTATATCCTGGGTGTCCGGGATCCTTTTCGTTTATTTAATTTTTTTTTTACCGGGTAATCACCAACATCCGTACCGGACAAGTTTATTCGCACATGATCCTATCATGCTTCATCATTAAACGTATGGGGAATTTGCTATTCTCTACGGCGTCAGTTAAATTAATCCAATTAATTTAAACATGCACTTAAACCGTTAACTACATATACTAATTACGTACGGAAAACATATCGATTTTTGCCGGATGTTACAAAACAAATTAAGCGAAACTAGTTAGGAACAATAGCCAAGGCTTATCTAGAATTAGATCTGTAACATAATTATAAAGAACAAATTAAAAGTTTGGAATTGAAAAAGAACAAACCGCAATAGGCAATCTGGAACAATTAATAATACCCTAAAATGGTAGCTAAAACAATTTATGTCACACCCCCAAATTACCACTTGCGGAGTTTTACCGCGAGGCGCATGACAAACCAGGATCCAAGTCAACGATCACAATAAACGACACTATATGAAATACGTAAAACCATAAACAACGATTTTTATAAGCGGAAGCATTTAAGAAGAATTTAATCAGCTACAATAGTATTCCAAAGTATTCAAAACACTTTATTTCAAAATGTGCAACTAAGCCTAGACGCCAATGCAGACCCGTGCGCCTAGTTCCATTTGTTGCTACCTTAGCGACCTAAGAAAAACATGCCAAAAAGATGTCAACATATAATACTGGTGAGTTCACAGGTTTGTTCAATATGTTACCAAAATGTTACCATGTCCATACTATATCAATGTTACCAAGTACGCTAGCTAGGCGTGTGTTTTATTACTACTACGATTGGAAACCATTACTAGACACGTTTAGCAATGTTTAGCATGTTTAAGCAGCCCGTATGTTCAGCATGATACCAATGTTCCTGTTCGAGACAACATGCACCCGCCCTGCCCTCCAAGCCGACGAGTGGGGCAGGTCACGCCCAATAGATCTATCCACATTTCCCCCGTTGTGCATCCCCGCACATTCATGGTTTCCCCCAGGACTTCCAAAGATCGTATAGCAATACAAAGTTAAAAACCATAGTATGACATTTGTTACCAAAATAGTTTAGCGCATGTTTTCTCCCCCAAAAGTTAAAGCAGTAAAAGTGGGCCGTGAACTCACCTTAGATAGCGTTCTTCGGTTATGGGTATGTTTGGCAAAATTAGCTGGAGGCTGGTAGCCGGTAGCTGCAAGCTGGTAGCTGGAAGCTGGTAGCTGCAAGCTTTTTAAATATATTTTGGTGTTTGGCAAAGAAGCTGGAGCTTTTAATAAAATGTATAAAATGTCCAAAATGGGCATAATTAAATGCTTGTAAAGAATGTTTTTATTTTATTTTTAAAATAGAATGGGTATTTGTGTCATTTACTAATTAAAAGCTTGTAGCTAGTAGAGTTTTTTTTCTTAAAAGCTACTACTAGTAGCTTTTCACTATAGAGCTTTTTCTTTAACCTAAAAGCTTCCAGCTCCTTCAACCAAACAAGGCTTTTTATTGAATATGAACTTTTTCTTAAAAGCTTGAAGCTTGAAGCTCCTAAAAGCTCTTAAAAGCTCCTTGCCAAACATACCCTATAAGTAAAGATGTTAAGCCCTTGATAATCCCTCTACCGGAGATCTATCAAAATGTTCACATAAGTGTTCCGACTAATAACCATAAGGTTATCTAGTCCCTGATTGTCCAGATCGTAACCAAGTATGTTTTAAAACGTGTTTAAATGTTTAACCGACACACTAGACCGACCCGACATTCCGTTGGTGACCCATTACCCTAACTAATCAAGTACACATAGATTACACACAAGGTTCAAGCATAAAACACTTAGTTTGTATCAAAAATCTCATTTGTGCATCAGAACGGTCGAACCAGTCAGTTTAAGTCTCATTCGCCCGTTTTTAATCTCCTTCGCCCGTTTTGTATTTCGTTCGACCGTTTGATGCCTCCTTCGACCGTTCTGCCACTTTCGCCCAACAAAACCCAGGTTCGACCCTGGATTACCTCCTTCGCACCTTCGATCGGTCGAAGGAGTCCAGGTTCGCCCCTGTTGTGCAAATTTTCCTAAAAACGCTTCAAACACATTCAAAACGACTCGAAACACCATCAAACACAGCAGTCAAGCATGAATAACTTATCCCTACAAAACCCCACCGATTTCCCCCAATAATACGTCCGTTTCAGCCCTTTCCCAAAATGGTAAAAATTATGGAAACATCACTATCATGCATGAATAATTTACCCAATTTGGAAACTTTTGAAATCGATCCGTATTCAACATAAAATGCTCAGTTTGTCGAGTGTTCGATCTTTCCCTATTAGTTCTATTGATCATAAATATCATGCATCAAGTCTAGATTCGTTAAAACCCCCAAATACCGATAATATCATCATCTATTCAATCCTAACCCTAGACAACAATAACCTAGCATCAATAACAATCCTATATCATGCTTCTATCACAGATACAGCAGCAAATCATTGAATCAACACATAACACAATTTACATATGCTTATCATCATGAAGACCTATGTCAAATGATAATGTTTTGGTTTAGAAAGATGTTTAAAAGGTTTTTAATTATGAAAACACCCTTAGAACAGATCCGGACAATTAGGGTTAGATGAAAACGAATTAAAATGCTTTAAAAAGGTTTAGGATCAAGAACACACCTTGGATTCTTGTTTAGATGTTGTAGATAGGTTAGATTATGAAAAAGAAGAGCAAAAACTCCTTCCTCAGTGATTAAAATCGTTTGAGAGTGTTTTGAGACGGTTAGGGTTTGTGAAATGATGAAAAATGACAAAGTTTGGTATTTATACTAATTCTCCTTCGCCCCAACTCGATGGTCGAAGGTGGCCTCCTTCGACCCTTCCACAGGGTCGAATGAGCCCTGTCCTGGTCGAAGGGAATTCTTTCAATTCCACATCCCAGGTTCGCCCATTTACAAAGGGTCGAACCAAACAAATGTTCTCCTTCGACCACTCGAAGTGGTCGAACCAGAACTCATGTTCAACTAGTTTTCCAGTTTGTCGTGTTTAACGCATTCTAACACATCTTAACACATAAGCATGCATCCTTAGTCTATATTTAACATATTTAAGCATAGATAATCATTTACACATCCTTTAAACACATCTAAGTATATTATCCACCACACGACCCATAATCTACACATATATTTAATTAGTTCATGTAATGTCACCAACAACGGAACCCGGTACTAGTGTATTACCAAAATGACTCCCAATGATCCTTCATATCATTGCACCCTGGACAATCCTAACTTGACCCGACTCAACTAACCCGGTTAAGTCCGTTTATAAACGTTTCTCGCTAAGGTAGACTTAGATATTACTAAAATGTTTAAGCCAAATATGCCGGGTGTCACAATTTAACATGTTAAAGGTGTTAATTAGCATGTTATAATTGAAACTAAACTTGATACAAAACAATTTAACATGTTTGATTCAATATTTGTTTCATAAAAACCTAATTATACAGGTTCTTACAAATCAAACCCTAATTAACAGTCACACTATACAGATTCTTACAAATCAAATCCTAATTATCTATAATCTATAATCTATATTATCTTATTAAGGAGGAGTGATGGCCAAGATTGTCATTTACATTTCCGTACAACTTAAAAAGCAACATGTACAACATACTTAAGCAAGAAACTTAAGGGTATTTTGGGCATAATTGTGACAATTAAGACACTTAGAAGGTTAAAAGTGTAATTTTATCATAACCTCATACTCACAACTTAAAAACTTATTCCAACCTTACCCCCATGGTAGATGATTGATCAAAAAACCATTAATGTAATAAATTTCTTAAATGTAAGAATGTGAAGAGCCTATGAACATCATAAATTATGCCTAGATTTTTTAAATGGCTTGGCTTGGTTGGTTTAAGAAGAAGAAGTTGATTCAATTGGAGGAATGGCAATGAAAGGAAGGATATACCTGAAAAGGAATTGGTAAACCGGAGAGGGCAAGGTCTTTGAGAAGTTCACAGCCTAATCCACTAAGGTTAAAATTGTAATTTTATCATAACCTCATACTCACAACTTAAAAACTTATTCCAACCTTACCCCCATGTTAGATGATTGATCAAAAAACTATTAATGTAATAAATTTCTTAAATGCAAGAATGTGAAGAGCCTATGAACATCATAAATTATGCCTAGATTTTTTAAATGGCTTGGCTTGGTTGGTTTAAGAAGAAGAAGTTGATTCAATTGGGGGAATGGCAATGAAATGAACGATATACTTGAAAAGGAATTGGTAAACCGGAGAGGGCAAGGTCTTTAGGAAGTTCACAGCCTAATCCACTAGCACCTACTACACATATTCTTGAAGAATATACACACATATTCTTGAAGATCGTCCCTCAACTACATAAATAACAACAGAGAGAGAGGTTAGCTTATTAGCTTAACTACATAAATAATTAATTGATTTAATATAATATTAGTGAATGAATAATTCAACCTTTAGTGGATTTTTTTTTTTGTTTTTATAGGTCCCTAGCCCAATTTACAGCCCCTTCCTATCACCGTCTTAATTCTTTGCTCCTAAAAAAAGCCATATCTATATTATCTATATCTATATTTAATTGGAGTTTTTTTTTCTTTTTGCTAATTTGGGTGCAGAATTTCAAGATGGTTACAAAAAACATGTATGAGGTACCTTTACAATCAGTATTAATGGATTTACATAAATCAGAATTTCAAGATGGGTGCAGAATTTCAAGATAGTTACAAAAAACATGTATGAGGTACTCTTTGACCTGATTTCTAATTTGTTGACTTCTTTTTTTCTTTTACACATTTGATCTCATATCTAAAGCTGCAAAACTTTTGTATTTCGTGTTTTTATTTAGTTGCTTGCTGTGAAGAAGTTGGGACAAAAAGGTAATTAGTCGACAAAAGGAGGAAGAGTTTATTGATCTTATTAATGATTTGATAAAATTCGGCATGCGAATCTTGTTGAACTCATGGGTTACTTGTTCTGAGCATGGTCAACGATTATTAATTTACGAGTATTGTGGCGGTTGGGCCCTCTAGGATGCGTTACACGCGAATGATGATTACAAAAGCAGATTTTCATGAAGTATGCGCATAAGATTGGCAAAGGAATTCTCTTGCAACCAGCAGGTTTGATACCTAGATTTACTTGCCAATATCAACGTGAATTATTCGATTATTCGTTTGTTGTTCGATTTTTTATACCTTTTATAGTAGTTGATGATATTAGTTTCTATGATATTTAATGAACTCTCACAATCTCACTTTCATGTGGTGTCTTAGCATAACTACAGTAATCATATTTCCTATTTTCGCTTTTATTATTTGGTGATTTTTATTGGCTATCTGAATCTAAGATTACAGAAAAAAAAGGAACTATGGCACCAAGCAGTGGAAATCAATCTCTAGATGATACTAATATTTTTGCCACTATAAATATCTACAAAGTTTTATTTGGTTTGTTGTGCTAATATTTTTGATACTATATTTTGTTGAATAAAGTAAAATGTCGTAAACCCGGGTTGTGGTTCGTAATCAACATCATAATTGAATATAATATAAATCGAGACACCCGCCGCAACCCGCGGGCGTTCCTTCTAGTACATTATAAAGGAGGAGTGATGTACAACAAGGTAATTTGCATTTCCGTACAACTTAACAAGCAACATGTACAACATATTTAAGAAAGAAATTTAAGGGTATTATGGGCATAATTGGGACAATTAAGACACTTAAGAGGGTAATATAGGCATTTCATCCACCTCCTCCTTTACAATATCAAAATACTTTTACAATACTACCCTACTTCTTCCATCCATACCCTTCAATTGTTTGCCTTCTTCCTTCATCAATATAGATCATTAATCTCTTGTCCCTTCAAGTTCCGTAACCCTAAGGATCAAATTGAATGATATTGATTGTGATATTCAAGTTCTCCTCTTATAACATTCAATTGAAGGCCTACATGAACTATCTTGCCTTCAAAAAAATGCTTCTGTAAGAACTATTACTTATTTTACTATTTGCATTTTCTTTGTTTGTTGCACAAAGTTTGCAATGTTTTATATTGTTTTTTATTTATGCACCTGGATTTGGACAAGCACATTTCAACGAACAATTTTGACTGCAAATCAAATTGCTGGATTCCCCAAGGTTAGTTTTACATGTCACATAAATTGCTTCTTTGATCACTTATCATTTGTAAAATTTGTGTACTTTCTTTACGTTATAGATACAATTCCAGGCACTTGATGAGATAAATGCTGGTGTATGTGACGGTATGACGTATGAAACAATAAAGAAGAACATGCCTGAAGAATACGAGTATGTTAAATATGAAATATTCGATACGCGAGGAAAATATAGTCAGTATCAAGTCCTCCTCTTATAACACTCAATTGAAGGCCTACATGAACTATCTTGCCTTCAAAAAAAAATGCTTCCGTAAGAACTATTACTTATTTTACTACTTGCATTTTCTTTGTTTGTTGCACAAAGTTTGCAATGTTTTATATTGCTTTTTTATTTATGCACCTAGGTTTGGACAAGCACATTGCAATGAACAATTTTGACTGCAAATCAAATTACTAGATTCCCAAGGTTAGTTTTACATGTCACATAAATTGCTTCTTTGATCACTTATCATTTGTAAAATTTGTGTACTTTCTTTACGTTATAGATACAATGGCATGCACTTGATGAGATAAATGCTGGTGTATGTGACGGTATGATGTATGAAAAAATAAAGAAGAACATGCCTGAAGAATACAAGTATGTTAAATATGAAATATTCGTTTTTTTTTTGTAATTTTATACCTTTCCATTTAATGGTCTTTTTTTTAAAGGTCAAGGAAGAAAGACAAACTCAGGTATCGATATCCTCGTGGAGAGTCGTATCTCGATGTGATACAAAGGTACTGAATTCAAATACAAGGAAAAAACTCTGTTGAAAAATATAGAAAGTAAAAAATTAAAGTTTTGGTATTTTAAGCAACGTCAAAAGTTTGCAATTGTGTATATAACAGGTTGGAGCCAGTTATTATTGAGTTAGAATGACAACATGCGCCTGTTGTAGTCGTATCTCACTAGGTAAGACAAGGCAACCACAACATTTTACCTCCACAAATGGGTAAAAAAAAACTAAAAATAAAACGGGTTAAACGTGTTTGTAAAGAGTATTTTAATACATGTTTATGTATCAATATAGCTTTTGAATAATATTTAGGGCATTAGTTTTTTATTAACATTTTTAAAACAAATGAACATTATTTTTTGTGGGCGTGGCCCATACCGTATGTAAATTACATGTTAACCCAACTCATCCATTGAAAGATTTGTGCAATGCAAACATGGGTTTAATGGATTTGTGCATTGCAGGCTGTTCTAAGAGCTTTATATGCCTATTTTGCTGATAGGCCATTGAAAGAAATTTTACACATAGAGGTAAACAACAAAACATTAGATCAATCTTTTCGGTCTTTTAATCTTTGAAAACACGTTAACACGTTTGAATATCGGGAATTTCAGATGCCACTTCATAGGAAGTTCTGGTACCGAAAAAAGATACTGACTATATTTTTCTCGCGTAACGAACCCGCTGTAACGCACGGGCATTACCACTAGTTTATTCAAACAATATAAGAGGTAATTTAATACAAATATGAGAAATTCAGCTAAACAGATCAGATCTATCAACGTACTAAGATTTTCTGCACATCAACAGATCCGAATAAAGCTAAACCAAAAAACAACCTGTTTTATGCAAAAAAATATAGATAAATTATTTTAGTTGTATGCAAAATTATTTCTCTTTTTAGGATACTTAAGTAAAATCCACTTTTTATGATATATATATATATATATATCTATATCTATATCTATATCTATATCTATATCTATATTATCTTATTAAGAGAGAGTAATTGTGACACCCGACATATTTGGCTTAAACATTTTAGTAACATCTAAGTCTACCTTAGCGAGAAACGTTTATAAACGGACTTAACTGGGTTAGTTGAGTCGGGTCAAGTTAGGATTGTCCAGGGTTCAATGATCTGGAGGATCATTGGGAGTCGTTTTGGGAATACACTAGTACCGGGTTCCGTTGTTGGTGACATTACATGAACTAATTAAGTGTATGTGTAGATTATTGATGACCTCGGTCGTCACCGGTCATACAAAACCTAAATAACCTAGGTAGCTAGGGTAAATAGGGTATCGAATCCAAGGAGCGTGTGGTTAGCGTCATACTAATTGTTTGTTTTAAAGAAGAAATTGGAATTAACTAATAACTAAGGTAACAATAATTTCTAACTAACTTTCACTCCCGGGCTAGGATATGCAAGTAACTAGGATTCAAGAGTTATTATGATAGATTTGCAATTTCACTTGTAAGAATCGCTAGGACAGAGAATCAAGACTTAGGCATCAACAAATAGCTACTAGGCCCTAAGTATGCTTCATTATCTAGTTCACCAAATCCTATATGTCGAGTTAAGGCATAATTGGCAGAATTCATCTTATGAGCTTAAAAAAACACAATGGTCTCTAAACATGCAATAAGTCCAACCCAATACCAAGACAATTAAGCACAACAATTAATTCATACAAATGATGTCACGATTACAAATAGATTTGCAAGGATACAAAAACCTTTAGTTATATAATGAGTCTAACCCAATATCCCAACTTAAGTGATAGGATTTATCTCACAAGTCTAAAGATAATGTTGAGGCAAAACTTAATTGACAAGATTCATCTCTATGGTTTAAGCATACAAGAAACATACACAAGGTCCAACCCAACATCAAAAGCTAATTGATGGAATTCATCCCCATGGCTCAAGCACAACATAAACTACACAAAGTTCAACCCAATAACAATGCTTCATTGAGTACAACACTTGTTCCTTACAAATACACAATCAAAACAACATTACAAATCTAGAAACTTACAATCCTTCACCCGGAAGTGAAGGGGAACTTAACCAAACATGGTTGTAGGATGGATTTGGATTTTTTGGTGTAGAGATGAAGTATGAGGGATGATGAGAGATTACTCTCAAGACTTCATTATATAGTCTCCATTGTCAAACTCCTCTTAATGACCATTTAGTTTAGTCAAAGTTTTGGTCAATAGTCTTGGTCAAAGTCTTTGGTCAAGGTCTTTGGTCAAAGTCTCGGGTCAAAGTCTCTGGTCAAAGTCCCATTAATTTTCCTAAAAATATTGATTTCTTTGACTTTGACTAACAGCGTCCGTCAGCGACAGGCCTTCACCAGTTTCTCCATCTTTCTTCTTCGTTTTCTTTCCTGAATCATCCTAGCTCCAATCCAAAGCTTCGTTTAGCTCCGAAATACACCTTAAACTTTGTTAAACCTGCAAAACACAAACTTTATCAAAGTAGTGTGTCCAAAACCATAAAATTGCATAAAAATACAATCTTAAACACGAAACGACTAAGATTTTCCCCCGCGTATCAATTATGGGTCATGTGGTGGATTACATACATAGATGTGTTTAAATGATGTGTAAATGATTATCCGTGCTTAAATATGTTAAATATAAACTAAGGTTGCATGCTCATATGTTAAGATGTGTTAAAATGCGTTAAACACGACAAACTGGAAAACTAGATAAACATGGGTTCTGGTTCGACCACTTCGAGTGGTCGAAGGAGGAAATTTTGTTTGGTTCGACCCTTTGTAAATGGGCGAACCTGGGATGTGGAATCGAAAGAATTCCCTTCGACCAGGACAGGGCTCATTCGACCCTGTGGAAGGGTCGAAGGAGGCTACCTTCGACCACTTACAGGGGGCGAAGGAGGATTAGTATAAATACCAAACTTTGTCATTTTTCATCATTTCACAAACCCTAACCGTCTCAAAACACTCTCAAACGATTTTAATCACCAAGGAAGGAGTTTTTGCTCTTCTTTTTCATAATCTAACCTATCTACAACATCTAAACAAGAATCCAAGGTGTGTTCTTGATCCTAAACCTTTTTAAAGCATTTTAATTCGTTTTCATCTAACCCTAATTGTCCGGATCTGTTCTAAGGGTGTTTTCATGATTAAAAACCATTTAAACATCTTTCTAAATCAAAACCTTATCATTTAAACATAGGTCTTCATGATGATAAACATATGTGAATTGTGTATTATGTGGTGTTATGTGTTGTTCAATGATTTGCTGTTGTATCTATGATAGAAACATGATATAGGATTGTTATTGATGCTAGGTTATTGTTGTTTAGGGTTAGGATTGGATAAATGGTGATGTTATGGGTATTTTGGGGGTTTTAACGAATCTAGACTTGATAAATGATATTTATGATCAATAGAACTAATAAGGAGAAATCGAACACTCGATAAACTGAGCATTTTAAGTTGAATATGGATTGATTTCAAAAGTTTCCAAATTTGGTAAAGAATCCATGCATGATTGTAACATTTTCATAATTCTTACCATTTTGGGAAAGGGCTGAAATGGACGTATTATCGGGAGAAATCGATGGGGTTTTGTAGGGATAAGTTATTCATGCTTGACTACTGTGTTTGATGATGTTTCGAGGTGTTTTGAATGTGTTTGAAGCGTTTTTAGGAAAATTTGCACAAAAGGGGCGAACCTGGACTCCTTTGACCGATCGAAGGTGCGAAGGAGAGAATCCAGGGTCGAACCTGGGTTATGTTTGGGCGAACGTGGTAAACGGTCGAAGGAGACATCAAACGGTCGAACGAAACATAAAACGGGTGAAGGAGACTTAAAACGGGCGAAGGAGACTTAATCTGACTGGTTCGACCGTTCTGATGCAGAAATGAGATTTTTGATACAAACTAAGTGTTTTATTCTTGAACCTTGTGTGTAATCTATGTGTACTTGATTAGTTAGGGTAATGGGTCACCAACGGGATGTCGGGTCGGTCTAGTGTGTCGGTTAAACATTTAAACACGTTTTAAAACATACTTGGTTACGATCTGGACAATCGGGGACTAGATAACCTTATGGTTATTAGTCGGAACACTTATGTGAACATTTTGATAGATCTCCGGTAGAGAGATTATCAAGGGCTTAGCATTTTTACTTGTAATCGAAGAATGCTATCTAAGGTGAGTTCACTGCCCCACTTTTACTGCTTAAAACTTTTGGGGGAGAAAACATGCGCTAAACTATTTTGGTAACATATGTCGTACTATGGTTTAAACTTGTGAACTATACGATCTTTTAAAGTCCTCGGGGAAACCATGAATGTGTGGGGATGCACAACGGGGGAAATGTGGATAGATCTATTGGGCTTGACAAACCCCACTCAACGGCTTGGAGGGCCGGGCGGGTGCATATTGTCTCGAACTGGTAACACTCATAGCGTGGCTACAACACATCGGGCTGAACACATGGTAACAGTCTAGTAATGGTTTTCCAATCGTAGTAGTAACAAAACATACGCCTAGCTAGCGTACTTGGTAACATTGATATAGTATGGACATGGTAACGTTTCGGTAACACTTGGTAACATATTGAACAAAACCTGTGAACTCACCAGCATTATATGTTGACGTCTTTTTGGCATGTTTTTCTCAGGTCGCTAAGGTAGCAACGAATGGAACTAGGCGCACGGGTCTGCATTGGCGTCTAGGTTTAGATCATGTTTTGTAATAAACACTTGGTACAATTGGGTTTATGGCTTGTAACTTGTCTAATGCTTCCGCAACTGGTTTTGAGCTTATGAAAACTATGTCTTTTGAATGTTATGTATTTTCATATAGAGTTGTTTATTGTGACCGTTGACTTGGATCCTGGTTTGTCATGCGCCTCGCGGTAAAACTCTGCAAGTGGTAATTTGAGGGTGTGACAGATTGGTATCAGAGCCAATGGTTATAGTGAACTAGGACTGCATGTAGAGTCTGGTCTATAGCCGAGTCGCACACACTAGACGGTCACATACTTTGAGTCTATTGTTGGGATACGTACTAACGTTGTCGGGGTGTCCTTACATCATCAACATACTTCTCCGTTACATCATCCGCTTTTATTTGGGTTATTACCTACTCTTGTCTTCTTCTTCTGGATTGAAGAAGGAGGGGTTGATTTGTTGGTTATAGCACACACATGCCTTCTCACACTTGCACCTATCGTAACACGTTACTAGGCGACGATATTCGGTGACCGGAGTCTGGATTAGGGGTACATCTGGAGGACCATGTAGAGCAGTTTATCATTTCGGGTGCACACGAAATAATAAACTGGAATGCATGAAAGTCCCGATGGACTTCGAGTGTGGATGTATAGTCCTGGATTTGTCCCTAAGTTAACTCTTGTAAATTTCTAGTGGTTGACACTAGAAGTGAATCTGAATCCCTCAATTTCTTGATTTGTTAGATCATGTCTGGTGCTCGCGGTGGTGGACGTCGTGGTGGCGGCGGTGGCCGTGGTGGCGGCGGTGGTCGTGCTGGAGGCGGTGGTCGTGGTAACATCAACATGACCCAAGCGGAACTGAACAACTTTCTACAGCAGCAAGTGAACATGGCTATGGCTAATTTCCAGGCTGGGATTAATGCCATGGGTGGTGAGTTGATTTATGTCAACCTTGCCTCTTTCTTGGGTTTCATGTCCTTTCGTTTGTGTTTTACTCGTATACCGTGTTTCAGGTATGGGTGCCAATCCACCTCCACCTCAGTGCTCCTATAAGAAGTTTCGGGACTGTCAGCCCCATAACTTCGCTGGAACCGAGGGAGCGGTGGGACTGCTCCAATGGCTGGAGAAGGTTGAGTCTGTGTTCGTCATGTGTAACTGTCCTGCTGGGGACCGGGTGAAGTATGCTACTGCGACATTTGAGGGGCCTGCACTGTCGTGGTGGAATGCTACTACTCAGAACATGGGATTGGGGGAGGCTATTGCTATGCCTTGGGCGGAGTTTGTGCAGCTGTTGAGAGGTGAGTACTGTCCGAGGGAGGAGGTACAGAAGTTGGAACATGAAGTCTGGAGCTACAAGATGGTTGGGTCAGAGATTGAAGAGTACACGGTGAGGAGGAATGAGCTGGCGGTGTTGTGCCCTGATTTGCACACACCCGAATATAGGAGGATTGAGCACTATGTGTCTGGGTTAGTGCCGGAGATTGCCGGATTGGTGGCTGCTGGGAATCTTCCCACTATTGCTGAAGTTGTCCGATCAGCTCATCGGATGACTAACCTGAAGGTGGCAGAGTGTGTTTTGCCACCTAAGGGTGCTGCTATGAAGGTTACTGAGGGGAACAAGAGGAAGTGGGATGGTATGGGGAAGAGTGTTGTACCGGCGCCGTCTCAGCCGGCAAAGAAGTTTGATTCGTCTGGATCGTCTTCGGGGCAGAAGACAGGTGGGTATATCGGGAAGCATCCCAAGTGTAACCGGTGTGGTTACCATCACTCGGGGAACTGTGATAAGGCACGCTGTCATCGGTGCAACCAGCTTGGACACCTGGCTAAGGATTGCAGGGCAACAGTTCCGTCGGCCCAGGCTCGTACCCTTACTCCTGCTCCTGCTGCTCAGGGGACTCAGGGGAGGCAGGGGTGTTATAACTGCGGTGACACGGGACATTTCAAGCGTGATTGTCCCAAGCTAAAACAGGGCGACAATGGAAAGAACGGGAACGGTAGCGGGAACAATGGCGGCGGAGGCAGGACTGCACGTGCTTTCATCATTGGATCTGCAGAGGCTAGGCAGGATCCAGACACAGTTACCGGTACGTTCCTTCTTAATGATCGCTAAGTTTCTATCTTGTTTGATTCTGGTGCCGATAAGAGTTTCGTATCTATGGACATTAGTCGATTGCTAGATATAGTACCCACACCTTCAGAGGCTAAGTACTTAATAGAATTGGCTGATGGTAAGAAAATCGAAGCGACACACACCCTTAGGGAATGTCGCTTGGAACTGTCGGGTTTGTCTTTCCCCATTGACCTTATGCCGGTACCCCTGGTTAGTTTTGATGTCGTGGTCGGCATGGATTGGTTATCGTTGTATCGTGCGGAGATCGTTTGTTTCGACAAGGTTATTCGGATCCCTCTCCCTGATGGAGAGATTCTTTCGGTTCATGGCGAGAAAAGCGGTGCTCCGCTGAGTATCATTTCTAGCATGAAAGCCCGTAAGTACCTTCGGAAGGGTTGTTCGGCCATTCTGGCACTTGTTAACGTTTCTACTGACGATGAGAAGAAGATCGATGATATCCCGGTGGTTCGTGACTTTCCCAATGTGTTTCCTGATGATTTTCCTGGTCTTCCTCCCCATCGTCAGGTTGAGTTTGGTATTGATCTTACTCTGGGTGCGGCTCCCATTGCCCGAGCTCCGTACCGTCTTGCACCTCCCGAGCTGCAAGAGTTGTCCAGCCAGTTGCAGGAACTCTTGGAAAAGGGTTTCATGCGACCGAGTTCTTTCCCGTGGGGAGCTCCTATTTTGTTTGTAAAGAAGAAGGACGGAAGTCTTCGCATGTGTATTGACTATCATGAGCTGAACAAAGTGACCATCAAGAATCGTTATCCTCTTCCTCGCATTGATGATCTCTTTGACCAGCTTCAGGGCTCCAGCTACTACTCGAAGATTGATTTGCGGTCCGGTTATCACAAGTTACGCGTCAGGGAAGCTGACATTCAGAAGACTGCTTTTCGCACTCGTTATGGCCATTTTGAGTTCTTGGTCATGCCTTTTGGTCTCACTAACGCACCGACGGTGTTCATGGATTTAATGAACCGCGTTTGCAAACCTTACCTTGATAAGTTCGTCATCGTGTTCATTGACGATATTCTGATTTATTCCAAGAACAAGGCGGATCATGAGGAACATCTACGGTTGGTCTTGGAACTTTTGAGACAGGAGCAGTTGTATGCTAAGTTCTCAAAGTGTGATTTTTGGTTACGTGAAGTTCAATTCCTAGGACATGTGGTGAATGAACTGGGAATTCATGTCGATCCGGCTAAGATCGAAGCTATTAAAGACTGCGAAGCACCAAAGACGCCATCTGAGGTGCGGCAATTCCTAGGTCTTGCGGGTTACTATCGTCGTTTCATTGAGGGATTTTCAAAGATCGCTCAACCCCTCACTACTCTTACCCAGAAGGACCGAAAATTCGACTGGGATGAACCACAAGAATTAGCATTTCAGATGTTGAAGCTTAAACTTTGTTCTGCACCTATCTTATCTTTACCTGAGGGTACGGATGACTTCGTTGTGTACTGTGACGCTTCTATTCGTGGTCTCGGTTGTGTGTTGATGCAACGCGGGAAGGTTATTGCTTATGCTTCTCGTCAACTCAAAGTTCATGAGAAGAACTACACTACTCATGACTTGGAACTGGGTGCGGTAGTCTTTGCGTTGAAAATCTGGAGACATTACTTGTACGGTACCAAGTGTGAAGTATATACCGATCACAAGAGTCTTCAGCATATTTTCGACCAGAAGGTGTTAAACATGCGGCAGCGTCACTGGGTTGAACTCCTGAACGATTATGACTGTGCTATCAAATACCATCCTGGCAAGGCGAACGTTGTGGCGGACGCCTTGAGCAGGAAGGAGTCTGCGAATCCTCGCCGTGTTCGAGCCTTACAGCTCACCATTCATTCGTCATTGCCTGACCGAATCCGTTCTGCATAGTTGGAAGCCTTGAAGGAGGAAAACCTTAAGGCTGAAACTATGCACAGTGCTGACAAGCATCTTGAACTCAGGACCGATGGCTTACACTATTTTGCGGGACGTGTTTGGGTCCCATTGTTCGGGGGATTGCGCGAGCTTGTTTTGGATGAAGCTCACAAATCCCGGTATTCTATTCACCCTGGCTCCGATAAGATGTATCAGGATTTGAAGATACTTTATTGATGGCCGAACATGAAAGCTGATATAGCTTCTTATGTCAGCAAATACTTGACTTGTGCTAAAGTCAAGGTGGAGTATCAGAGGCCGTCTGGTCTCCTGCAACAACCAGAGGTTCCGGAATGGAAATGGGAGCGAATCATGATGGATTTTGTCACCAAGCTGCCAAGGTCACCTAGTGCTTATGATATGATCTGGGTGATTGTTGACCGGCTGACAAAATCGGCACGTTTCATACCTATTAAGGAAACCGACGGAATCGAGCGGTTGGCTCGACTTTACCTTAAGGAGGTGGTTGCTCGGCACGGGGTGCCTGTCTCTATTATCTCTGATCGTGATTCTCGTTTTGCTTCGCGTTTCTGGAAGGCTCTGCACAAGGCTTTGGGTACTCAGTTGGATATGAGTACGGCTTATCATCCGCAAACTGATGGACAGAGTGAGCGGACGATTCAAACCTTGGAAGACATGCTTCGGGCGTGTGTTATCGATTTTGGCAAGAGTTGGGAAATTCACCTACCGTTGGTGGAGTTTTCCTACAACAACAACTATCACTCTAGTATCAAGGCAGCTCCGTTCAAGGCTCTGACATGCTTGTCGTGGTACATGTAAAATTTCCCAATTACAACTAATAAATAGTGGCAAGAAGGTATCGAACACAGGGAGTTTGTGGAATGTGTGTAAACTAATAACTTTGCGATTTAACTAATATTTAACTACTAACAAAATTAAAGATCAAAGATTGTTGGTTGATTTGGATTTATACTTAATAAAAAGAAAACTAAATTACTGATTTGAAATGGGTTTTGTTCTTCAAGTTAACAAGCAATGACCATCCCTGGATCCATTTTCCTTAAACCTTTATGCAAAAGTTCCACTAGAAAGAGTTACATAGACATAACTCGTGTTTAAACAATTATTGTGATAAAAGGGAACAAAGTACTCGGATTATAGCAATGCGAGGTTGTTTCCCGATGACCGATTAATCAATTATCCAACCCAAATCCTTCCCGCAATATCCCGATTGTTAGCAACACCAAGAACGTACGATTAAGACTAGAAATTGAGAAATTGATTAACTACTACAAGCAATTGTTCAAACACCACAACAATCAAGCAAACATGTACTAGATTATCGTTCTAGAAATGAAAGGAACAAACATAAAAGAGTTTAAGAAAAACTTCACCAAAGATGATCATCAAGAGTTCTAGCCTAGCATCATGGAATGGATCATCATAATCTTCAAATAATTGTTCATATGAATCAAAGACAATAACCAAAGGATTATAATTGTTCGTCAACCTTCCTCTAGCCCAAAAATCGCCCCTAGGATGCTTAGAAACGTTCACAATGGAAGAGATAATGAAAAGACACCATCAATTGGTCTTTAAATAAGGGAGTTACAATTTTGGTGCAGAGGCCACCGTACCCTTACGGTGGGTCTGAAATCTTGACGGCCTTTGTACGCTGCCCTACGGTGGCAAATATATGTCCTGAAGCCACCGTAACCCTACGGTAGCTACCGTAAGGGTACGGTGGACCCTTTAAGAATCTTCATTTTTCTTTCTTGCGTTCCACCTCGTTCCGATGCGTTCCGGTCCATTCCCAAAGCCCGTATTTCGTCATTTTTAGCTCCTTATTACACCTACAACCAAAGCAACCGTAGTCACCCAATTCCAAGCAATATCACGAATAAATGTGGATAAAATAAGCATTTTTTGCACTATTAAAGGGTGTTCGTTGAACCACCCGTCACATCCCCACACTTACCCATTGCTTGTCTCAAGCAATCTACTACAAATCCTTTTCACAAATAAATGATCATTTCAAAGTCAAGTTTAATGTGCAATCCTCGTACTAACCCATCCTCAACACCCCAATCAACACACCCCTCACAATATCTCTCCTCTCGGTATCAGGTAAGCTCTAGCAAAGATAAGCTAGACACACAAAAGGCAAACGGGTGGTTGCACAACCATAAGCTTGTACCTAAATCAATCATCCTCCTAACATGAACATGAGTATAAATCAAAGGGACTTAATGGTTGTAACTTGGCTAAGTGTGAAGGTAGGGAATAGGATATATATAAGTAGCGCAAACTTTACCCGGTCTTTATATTACAAAATAAAACACACACGAACAAAGAAACACTACTATATACAAACACATAACATAACTTTACTCGCCTTTTCTTTTCTTTTCTTTTTCTCTATTTTTTTTTCTTTTTTTTTTCATTTTCTTCTTTTCATCATCTCTTTTTTTTTTCTTTCTTTCATTTTTCTTGCCAAACAAATTACATAAACATACTAACACATACTAAACTTAACACTTCAATAATACTATTAATACAAGAATAAACTAAACACAAAAAGACCGGGTCAAGTTGGGTAAAATTTAGGAGCTAGTTTAAGGGTCATCAAACAATAGACTTTAAGGCTCAAAAATGGGCAACTAAATGTCCAAACCCCCGCCCCTCTCGCTACCTTGCTCATATATGTAATGTATGAGGTCCAACCCCCCAAAAACCCACACTCGCACTCACATGATGAGGCTACCTAATGCCCTTATCATTTCTACACCCATGCCCACCAAAAGATTCAAGTCGCATTCAAGCACAAGTTCTAGTGCACCCCCACCCATTGCCACTCTCACAAAGAAAGATATATCTATATATATTGTTCTATAACTGTGGCTCAAATCTCACCAAGAATAAAAATGGGTTAAGGGTTGCCAGTGTGCCCCTCGAGGTTAGTTCAAGGTGTTCCAATTCTCACAACGCTACGCTTGATTTTTTTTTTTTTCAAATTTTTTTTTTAATTTCTTCAAAATTTTCCCCCATCCCCACACTTGGGGTCCATTGTCCCCAATGTGCGGTTTTTGGAAGGAAACTCTCCAATACTCAAACCACAAACTTCTTTTTGGATTTTTTCATTTTATAATTTTTTTTAGATTTTTAATTTTTAAACAACACACCTCCTACTACCACAACCGGAACTAATCATCATCAATCATAACACCACCCAACCACCTGATCCCAAAAACATAAGGAAAAGAAAACAAACATACAACTATGTACAAAAGAAAACAACCTGGTCAATAATAGCGAGGCTGAGGCGGTCCAAACACGGAGGTCATCAAATCATTCCACTCCCCGAATCCAAATGCCTCGCTACTGCTTCCACCTTGATCAGGGGCCTGCTGTTGTTTGTTTGTTTTTTTTTTTATATCAAACACGTGTATGAGTCCCTGCAGTTCCTCCCAATCGAGCCGTATAGCATTTCTTTCGCGGCCGATAAACAAACCTGAAACTAAGACTCAAAAGAAAAATAAAAATATAAAATTCTGAGATGCCTTATACACCGATGGTGTACATATTTACCCTGCCTGACTGGGGATTGAGTACAGGCGAAATTATCTGATTGCAAGGTAAACTCCAAGCATTCCCAGAAATCAAAAGAGACTTAAAATACAATCTAAAAATAAAACAAAATAAAACAAAATATATAAATATACAAAATGTACAAGACTCATACCTAATGTTCATTCATGGTGGTCTCAAAGAACATTTTCCTACCGAATTTCTGAAGTATGCTCGGTAGTTTACATGCCAAATAAACAGATGTTTAAAGATTGGCATGTATAGTAAGCGAATGTTGTTGTGGTGGAACCATCTCATGAGCTTTTCCTCGATGTCTTGTAATCTCACTTTCCGAATATTTGCCTTTGAATCTTCATCCCGAACCTTGTTTATGAGGTTAATCGGGGCGGGATGAGATTTGTGAGAATCTTGACTTGTGTCACCTGCATCAATACAAACAACAACCTTTTCCAAATGTAACTCTTCAACAAATGAAGGATTTGGTGTGGTATTAATCTCCACAACCTCATCCTTAACTTGCGAACAGTTTCTAATATCATCAGGTAAAGGGGAAATAGCCTCGGCTATGTCTATCCTTCTTGATAACATCTTACACTTAAAGCTCAAGTAATCAATTCTTTGTTGAATCGAAAGACAAGGTGTTGATAACAACTCTTCGACTTTAGATAATTTATCTTCGATTCGAGCAAGTTGCATTTCCTCCTTGCTTTGATATGTAATCTTTGCACGTTCTTCTTCATATGGAGGAATTTGGTATTGATCTTGAGGGTAACCTGAAAATGATGTCTCTTCGGGTTCATAGTTATAATAACTATGATCTGGCTCATCATAATACACCATGTTGTTTCGACAAACATCTTCCCAAGTCGGATAATAATCCTGTACGTCATCATACATGACATCCAATTCATATAATCTCCTCCTAGCGTCTTCAAATTGTTGTCGATACCCAGGGCACTCAAAACGAGTGTGACATGGACTACCACAACCTAAACATGATGAATAAGCTCGATCCATAGTATTCTACGCCTGCAAAGGAAAAACCTGCACAACTAGAACACCCAAAGTGAAATCTAATAAAATTAAATAACACTTTCATATACCAAAAAAATTTTTTGAGATTTTTTTAAAAAAAAAATAAAATAAATAAAAGACAACTAAAAATTAACACATGTTGCGCACAACTCCCCGGCAGCGGCGCCAAAATTTGACGTGCTTGTCGTGGTACACGTAAAATTTCCCAATTACAACTAATAAATAATGGCAAGAAGGTATCGAACACAGGGAGTTTGTGGAATGTGTGTAAACTAATAACTTTGCGATTTAACTAATATTTAACTACTAACAAAATTAAAGATCAAAGATTGTTGGTTGATTTGGATTTAGACTTAATAAAAAGAAAACTAAATTACTGAATTGAAATGGGTTTTGTTCTTCAAGTTAACAAGCAATGACCATCCCTGGATCCATTTTCCTTAAATCTTTATGCAAAAGTTCCACTAGAAAGAGTTACATAGACATAACTCGTGTTTAAACAATTATTGTGATAAAAGGGAACAAAGTACTCGGATTATAGCAATGCGAGGTTGTTTCCTGATGACCGATTAATCAATTATCCAACCCAAATCCTTCCCGCAAAATCCCGATTGTTAGCAACACCAAGAACGTACGATTAAGACTAGAAATTGAGAAATTGATTAACTACTACAAGCAATTGTTCAAACACCACAATAATCAAGCAAACATGTACTAAATTATCGTTCTAGAAATGAAAGGAACAAACATAAAAGAGTTTAAGAAAAACTTCACCAAAGATGATCATCAAAAGTTCTAGCCAAGCATAGTTTGGTGAATCATCATCACAATCAAGGAAATGTTCATACAAATCAAAGACAAAATCCCAATGATTATAAATGTTCTCCCACCTTCTTTCAGCCAAAAATTCGCCCCTAGGATGCTTAGAAACGTTCACAATGGAAGAGATAATGAAAAGAAACCATCAAGTAGTCTTTAAATAAGGGAGTTACATTTTTTTGTGCAGAGGCCACCGTAACCCTACGGTCCCACCGTAAGGGTACGGTGGGGTTAAAATGTTGACGGCGAGTAGGGGCTGCCCTACGGTGGAAAACTTATGTCTTGAAGCCACCGTAACCCTACGGTAGCTACCGTAAGGGTACGGTGGAACCTTTCAAAATCTTCATTTTTCTTTCTTGCATTCCACCTCGTTCCGATGCTTTCCGGTCCATTCCCAAAGCCCGTATTTCGTCATTTTTAGCTCCTTATTACACCTACAACCAAAGCAACCGTAGTCATCCAATTCCAAGCAATATCACGAATAAATGTGGATAAAATAAGCATTTTAACACTATAAAAGGGTGTTCATTGAACCACCCGTCAGGCTCTATACGGACGGAAATGTCGATCACCACTTTGTTGGGCAGAGGTGGGCGAGAGCCAGCTCACTGGTCCGGAACTTGTGTACGAAACTTCGGAGAAAATCGTACAGATTCGTCATCGTTTGGCTGCTGCACGGGATCGTCCGAAGAGTTATGCCGATCGCCGTCGAAAACCTTTGGAGTTCCAGGTTGGGGACAGGGTACTCCTGAAAGTTTCACCATGGAAGGGCGTCATACGCTTCGGAAAGCGTGGCAAGCTTAACCCTCGTTATGTCGGACCATTCGCAATCCTGGATCGGATTGGACCGGTGGCATACAGACTTGACTTACCGGCGGAGCTCGGTAGTATGCACAACATCTTCCATGTGTCTAACTTGAAGAAGTGTTTGGCTGATGAATCTCTCATTGTACCACTGGAAGAGATCAAGGTTGATGATCGTCTTCGCATTGTGGAGGAACATGTCGAGATTCTCAAGATTCGTAGCCTTCGTCGGAGTAAAATCCGCATCGTCAAAGTTCGTTGGAACTCGAATCGTGGACCGGAGTTCACATGGGAACGGGAGGATCAGATGAAAGCTAAATACCCTAATCATTTTCCGAAACGCGCGTTTGAATCGAGGCATGTTACTGCTGAAGCAGAATGAATCTTGGGTCGAGATTCCTTTCAACGTGGGGATGATGTGACAACCAGTAATCCTCCTTTCATTTCATTCTTTCGTTTCTTTCATTTTGGGGCTTTGCGCAATTTTCCGGAAGAAAATTCTTTAAAAGTGGGGATGATGTGACACCCGGCATATTTGGCTTAAACATTTTAGTAACATCTAAGTCTACCTTAGCGAGAAACGTTTATAAACGGACTTAACTGGGTTAGTTGAGTCGGGTCAAGTTAGGATTGTCCAGGGTTCAATGATCTGGAGGATCATTAGGAGTCGTTTTGGGAATACACTAGTACCGGGTTCCGTTGTTGGTGACATTACATGAACTAATTAAGTGTATGTGTAGATTATGGGTCATGTGGTGGATTACATACATAGATGTGTTTAAATGATGTGTAAATGATTATCCGTGCTTAAATATGTTAAATATAAACTAAGGTTGCATGCTCATATGTTAAGATGTGTTAGAATGCGTTAAACACGACAAACTGGAAAACTAGATAAACATGGGTTCTGGTTCGACCACTTCGAGTGGTCGAAGGAGGAAATTTTGTTTGGTTCGACCCTTTGTAAATGGGCGAACCTGGGATGTGGAATCGAAAGAATTCCCTTCGACCAGGACAGGGCTCATTCGACCCTGTGGAAGGGTCGAAGGAGGCTACCTTCGACCACTTACAGGGGGCGAAGGAGGATTAGTATAAATACCAAACTTTGTCATTTTTCATCATTTCACAAACCCTAACCGTCTCAAAACACTCTCAAACGATTTTAATCACCAAGGAAGGAGTTTTTGCTCTTCTTTTTCATAATCTAACCTATCTACAACATCTAAACAAGAATCCAAGGTGTGTTCTTGATCCTAAACCTTTTTAAAGCATTTTAATTCGTTTTCATCTAACCCTAATTGTCCGGATCTGTTCTAAGGGTGTTTTCATGATTAAAAACCATTTAAACATCTTTCTAAATCAAAACCTTATCATTTAAACATAGGTCTTCATGATGATAAACATATGTGAATTGTGTATTATGTGGTGTTATGTGTTGTTCAATGATTTGCTGCTTTATCTATGATAGAAACATGATATAGGATTGTTATTGATGCTAGGTTATTGTTGTTTAGGGTTAGGATTGGATAAATGGTGATGTTATGGGTATTTTGGGGGTTTTAACGAATCTAGACTTGATAAATGATATTTATGATCAATAGAACTAATAAGGAGAAATCGAACACTCGATAAACTGAGCATTTTAAGTTGAATATGGATTGATTTCAAAAGTTTCCAAATTGGGTAAAGAATCCATGCATGATTGTGACATTTTCATAATTCTTACCATTTTGGGAAAGGGCTGAAATGGACGTATTATCGGGAGAAATCGATGGGGTTTTGTAGGGATAAGTTATTCATGCTTGACTGCTGTGTTTGATGATGTTTCGAGGTGTTTTGAATGTGTTTGAAGCGTTTTTAGGAAAATTTGCACAACAGGGGCGAACCTGGACTCCTTTGACCGATCGAAGGTGCGAAGGAGAGAATCCAGGGTCGAACCTGGGTTATGTTTGGGCGAACGTGGTAAACGGTCGAAGGAGACATCAAACGGTCGAACGAAACATAAAACGGGTGAAGGAGACTTAAAACGGGCGAAGGAGACTTAATCTGACTGGTTCGACCGTTCTGATGCAGAAATGAGATTTTTGATACAAACTAAGTGTTTTATTCTTGAACCTTGTGTGTAATCTATGTGTACTTGATTAGTTAGGGTAATGGGTCACCAACGGGATGTCGGGTCGGTCTAGTGTGTCGGTTAAACATTTAAACACGTTTTAAAACATACTTGGTTACGATCTGGACAATCGGGGACTAGATAACCTTATGGTTATTAGTCGGAACACTTATGTGAACATTTTGATAGATCTCCGGTAGAGGGATTATCAAGGGCTTAGAATTTTTACTTGTAATCGAAGAACACTATCTAAGGTGAGTTCACTGCCCCACTTTTACTGCTTAAAACTTTTGGGGGAGAAAACATGCGCTAAACTATTTTGGTAACACATGTCGTACTATGGTTTAAACTTGTGTACTATACGATCTTTTAAAGTCCCGGGGGAAACCATGAATGTGCGGGGATGCACAACGGGGGAAATGTGGATAGATCTATTGGGCTTGACAAACCCCACTCGACGGCTTGGAGGGCCGGGCGGGTGCATATTGTCTCGAACTGGTAACACTCGTAGCGTGGCTACAACACATCGGGCTAAACACATGGTAACAGTCTAGTAATGGTTTTCCAATCGTAGTAGTAACACTCGTAACGTTTTGGTAACACTTGGTAACATATTGAACAAAACTTGTGAACTCACCAGCATTATATGTTGACGTCTTTTTGGCATGTTTTTCTCAGGTTGCTAAGGTAGCAACGAATGGAACTAGGCGCACGGGTCTGCATTGGCGTCTAGGTTTAGATCATGTTTTGTAATAAACACTTGGTACAATTGGGTCTATGGCTTGTAACTTGTCTAATGCTTCTGCAACTGGTTTTGAGCTTATGAAAACTATGTCTTTTGAATGTTATGTATTTTCATATAGAGTTGTTTATTGTGACTGTTGACTTGGATCCTGGTTTGTCATGCGCCTCGCGGTAAAACTCCGCAACTGGTAATTTGAGGGTGTGACAGTGATGACTACAAATGTAATTTTGTTGGGTGTATAAGTTTTGAAGAAATATGTACAAAGAATTACAACACAATTTAGAAGGGTAGATTGGTCAAGACAAAGACAATTAAAACGCCTAATGGGGTAAATCTGACAATTCATTCTTCTTTGTATGAGTAAACCCTACAATACATTCCAATCTTACCCTTTGTCTCTTCACATCCCATCATCAATTGAAACGTAACCCCACAATTAAATAAGAAGTTTGTTTCCTATTCATCTTTTGATACAGAGTTCTAATTCAACAGGATTTTTTAAAGTTTTATGTTGCCATGAATGATATAGGGGTTGGAGTTAACAGCTTCATCACCGCTATGCAAATAATCGAGTCCACGAGCAGCACCGAGACAGATCTGGTGGGGCTGGATTTTGGTAAGATGTTTACTCATCATATCTTCTACATTCAACTAATTTATTGTTTTGTCGTTTTATTTGATCATTCAACTAATTATTGTTTTGTTGTTTTATTTGCACTTCACTATTCTTATTCTTATTCTAGCATTAGTTTCTGTGATTGTGGATGTTGAAGAGTCATATTTTGGCATTGATGGGAGTACACGGATGGCTCATACGGATGCGAGTTATATTTTTGTGGCTTTCGATTGGTGGCCTGATATTAAATATGAACTTGACTAGGCTTCAGTAAGTTTAAGTGAACTTCATCAGTAGGGAAAAGCATTTGTACATAGGAATCATCAATAGTAAGTTTAACTGAACTTCATCAGCAGGAAGATGCATTATACATAGGAATCATCAATTAGTAGTTCATTATTGTGTCCCTGTAGTAATATGTTTTTTTACATAGTAATATATATGTTACTTATGTTATTAGAGCCTATCTTAGTATTTTTTTTTTTTTTAAATGTGCAGGGCTTAAGATTTTTCTTTTTAAGTTGTGCTTGTGGGAGGTGGAGGTGGATTAGAGATGTTTAAATGGAGGGTTGTCAGGAAAAGATAAGTTAAGAAGGAAGACGATGGGAACAAGTGGCTCCAAGGTTGGTTCGTTTTAGTGGTAAGTTTTTGAATTCAATCATTAAGCTTTGATATTTAAACCAGACTCTTCAAAGTACTTTGGAATGTATGCAGTTTAATGAGATGACAGATCTGCTGAATTTAGTCACGCTGACAAACGACTTCGACAAGTGGAAATGGGAAGACAAAAAAGATAACGATTTTTTTGTTGCTGATTGTAAGATACTACTGATGAAAGGAACATCAAATCAGCGACAGTTTCATATGAAGTGGATTGCGTGGATTCCATTAAAAGTTAAGATTTTTATATGGAGAGCGGAGATGGGTCACATTCCTACTAGGTCGGCGTTGAGTCAAAGACATATTTTTGTTCCGGATTTGAGCTGCGGATTGTGCGATGTGGATATGTAATCTGCAGAACACCTACCGGATGTGGGTTTTCGTTTGGCGTCTGGTCTTGCATCGGCAAATAGTGCAAAATTGATCCTATTTTTGCCATGACAAGAAAAATCTACACACATAAATATTGTCAAGAGACAAAGTATGATTTGTTCATGGCTGGACTTGACCAGGATGTTGACTGCAACATAAAGATTTTTTGCAACCCTCCCTAGCTGGTGCCTAGTTCACTCTCCATGCCTCCCAAATTCATATCGTTCTGCCTACACTCGCCGAAAAAGATAAAGGTGAGTCTTTGTGTACTTTTGGTTCAAATTATTGAGTTGTAGTCCTTTATATTATTTGTTTTCTTCAAATGGTTATCGCTGTCGCTCAATATAATTAGGTACTACCGGCTCCTTGGGGAGAGACTGGTTATATATCACTTAATGGGTCTGGATTGTTGAAGCCTCTGAATCATGTGTCTGGCTGTTTATTAAATCTTATCATTATACCCTTTAGGAATTAGGATGCGTTAATGTTCTACAATTTAACTGTAATCGAAGTATCAAACTAATGAGAATAATTTTAGATCTTGTGAATTCATTTTTCAGTAAAACATTTTTCATTTCTACACATTGTATATGTGCATGAGATTTCGGGTTACATTATTTATGTTATTTGTATTTTTATTTTGTAACAACTGTATGTGCGCACATTAATTCATCACCAGGTTTACACAAAGGTCTACTGGTTTAGGTTGTTGAAAGTTTTAGCACCTTTCTTTTTGTTGTTGATTACCTTTCTTTTTTGCTATTTATTAATGTTAAAAAATATGTGCACTGATCTTCTACTCATTATCCTCAACTAAATTACCGCTGTGGTGTCGAAGATTATGAGCTGCAACAATTAAAAGCTTTAATTGGCGCTGTGGTGCTCAATTCGGATAAAGACAAGTGGGTTTGGGATTTAAATGGGTTGGGTTCTTTTTCGGTGGGCAGCTTGAAAGAGGAACTGAGATCGCTGAAGTATTCACACCCGGTTTATATATGCAAGACGAACTCTTGGGTGCCGAGGAAAGTGTCGATTTTAGCATGGAGGGCACATTTAGATAGGCTCCCGACTATAACAGCTTTGTCGCGCAGAAACATTAACTTTGGATCAACGGTATGTCCGGTTTGTGGCGACTACCCAAAAACGGCTGAGCATGTGTTTGTGGACTGTGGTTTTGCCCAAAAATGTGTGGTGCCTTGTCGCGCAGTGGTGTAATCTGAAGACATTCTTTGCGTTCAGCCTAAAGGATGCCTTGGACCTTGCTACATATGAAAACGGGTCTGCCAAGAAGAAGAAATCAATACATGTCGTGTGTTTAACAACTTTGTGGAGCCTTTGGCGTGCAAGAAATGGTGTAGTGTTCAATCAACAACAATGCTCAATCGGACAAACACTTGGAGAAATAAAGAGCTGCAGTTTCCTTTGGGTCAGCTCTAGAGCAATGGGAGGTTTGGAAAGCCTTCTCTTTGCATAAATTAGGTGGTAGTTATAATACATATATGTATATTATTGGCCCTGAACACATTTTGCCAAATAATAGGCAACTTTTAACAAATTATTAGTGTGCCGACTATGATTTTAAGAAATAAGATTTTACAACACTAATTTAACTTTTAGAATATGAAAAGAATATCTGATTGTGACATCCTACATATATCTCTTAAGCTATTTTGGTATGCTTTTTATTTTCATTTTAGTGTAGTAACATTCTTCTATAATTTAAATATAGCTATCGATGTCTATTTTATAAACTAGCAATGTATATTCTTGGAATCAATGTTTAAAAAAACTTCAAGTACCTTAGTTAACATTAAGGTAAAATATAGATTTATTTATTGTAACTAGGGCTGCAAACGAACTGAACTTTCAGCGAACAGTTCATGAACCGTTTGGCGGGAAGTTCGTTCGTGTTCGTTCGTGTTCGTTCGTTTATGTTCGTGAACGTTCGGTAATGTGTTCATTTATGTTCGTTTGTGTTCGATAGTTTAGTAAGGTTTTTAATTTTTATACTTTTTATATTCTTTTATTTTTATTTATCTTAATGTATGTAAATTCAATGGTATTCAAAAGTTAATATAAGTCCGTTTGTGTTTGGTTCCGTTCATGAAGACTTCTTTGTGTTCATGAAATGAACTGATTTATTTAATACAAACCAAATTCTCCCTGGGTAACGAACCCGCCGCAACGGGCGGGCATTCCCACTAGTATATATATATATGGGGAGGATTAAATACTTTAACTATTCTTACATTAATTACTACCTCTCTAATTAATTAATCTTTAAGAGTGTGGGGAGTAGGGTGGGGGGTGGGGGGCGAGCGTGAAAGCTTACTACCGCCCATATACACCACCCCTTGCTGGCGTTATAGTAGCTTGAGCCCATGCGAAGGGCGGGGGTGGGGGGAGGATCTCCTTTGTGTGGGGTGGGGGAATGAGTTTGGGGCTCGTGATTGGCTATCTTAAAAAAAAACTACCACATTTAAAGCTGTTGACCATAGATAAAATTATATATATTCATTGGTTTTCAAACAGTATTATTTAAAAAAACTATTATTAATATTAAATCTCAACCATTTTTTTATATCTTCACACCATTCCAACCAATATTATATAAAACCAACCAATTCCAACTCATCTTCACACCATTCTACATCTTCTTTATTTTTATATAATCCTCATACTTTTTTATAAAAATGCTACCATACAACCGACCCTTTGACCCGAAAAACCCATACAACTACACCTAAAAACCGAATACACCACCGGTTTGCCCGATAGAAAACCGTCCACCCCAATTTCACACACCGTGTCTCAAATATGCCGATTTCGCATCTTACCTTTGTAGGCGTGTCTATACCAATTTTCCATATGATGATTCCTCCATTAATTCCTACACAACCACAAACCCCTTTAACTTTACCCGAAACTCAACCACAAAATATTGTTGGATCATTGTCAGGGTGTTGATACACGTTTTGTGGCTAATGCTTTGGATTAATAATAATAGGCAATTTTGTGTCAAGAATGAAGATCTGAAGGCACGTTAGAACCAGCGGTGGGTCAAACGTAGTTTATTGAAGGTCGAATGAAGATATAGTGTATGTATTAGTTTGGTTCGAGCCTTGATAAGGTCGAACGTACACATTCGACCATTGCTGTGGTCGAATGTGCAGGTCTATATAAGCTTAAAGTTTTTGTTGATAGTTTTTGTTGATAGGATAACAATTATGTCATTTGAACCAGAGCGTGTGTGTGTGATTATAGGTTGTGTCTAGAAAGTTTCTGAGGTGAAGTTTATCATTGTAATAGAGTCTTTCAAGCTAAATCTTATTTGATTATCAATGATTAACAATGTTTATCATGGATTTTTCTATGTCTGATTGATATTCTATCATATTGCATACGGATTAGGGATTCCGCACCTGATTTGTTTTACTTGTGTGATAAATTGTTTGTTTTCTATAAAAAGATCCTTTTTGTCACACCCCGACAGCGCACAGCGGAAAGCAAGTCATGAGGTAACGGATGTTATTACCACGAAGTTTAGCGGATCACATATAGTTACGTGTGGACATCTTGCTAACACCATCTAGTTAAACATTGTTTTAATTTTGTGGTTGACGAAAGTTGTTAAAAACATAAAAACACGATTTACCAAGATGAAGCGAAAATTTAAAGTTAACATTGTATTACAAAAACACAAGATAACATAGTTTTAGATAATTTATTAGATATTTAGTTCCCAACATCATGTTCACCGTGGTGCCCAGCCAAACCACTCTCTAATAACTCATGCATCAGTACCTGAAAAACATGCTTAAAAACATCAAGATAATGTTGGCGAGTTCACAGGTTTTAGTGCAATAATAAACTTTCAGGTTTAATAATAAGGTATGATCAATTATACTAGAAGAGAACCAAGTAGACTCGCGAAAATCTAGGTGCATGATGTATCCTAAGGCTCCTAGTCAAACCATAACTATGTTTCCCGTGATGACCTCTAGTCCAAGAGGTGCCTTTTGGAGTTTCCATTCTTTTCCCATAGACATCGCCAATCCACTAGTAAGGGACAAAGGGGGCGTCAACCCAATAGATCTACAATATAAACAACGTCTCTGCTCGTAGAGCTAATGATTAAAAAGTGCTGGGAGTGTATCAACCTGCCGGGACACTGGTGTCACGTAAACGTTCCACCGGTGCACAAACCTAAGGCCATCAATTGTTCTATGTTTATAGTCTAACTAATCATACACGCATGTTAATCCCCCGATTTATAAAAAAACGTTCAAAAACATTTAAAAGAAAAGGGGCCGTGAACTCACCTCAATGCAAAAATCTCAAGTATTTTCCAATTTCCAATTTACTATGTCTAATTAGGTTATTCACCAAATTTATCTCGACTTAGTTAACCAATAGTGTTGAATTTTTGTTATCCCTTACCCTATTAACCCATTGGTGACATGTGACGCATGGTTAAGTCTAAACATTGCATGGTTCATTTAACATTCATTTAGATATTCACATATACTTTCATGGTGTCACAGTATTATCATATATCATATTTTAACACATAGTTCTAACATGCAATTCAATCCTAGACATAGATAGCATACTAGAACATATTTACACACATTTTATATCAAATGCTTACCAATCTTTCATATAATCTTATGATTCTTTTATAGATCCTATTTAGGTCATAAAGCAAGTATATAATTCATGTAACAACACTATTTTTTCTGCTCTAATCTTGTTAAAATACGTTAGTATTTTATGCCTTATAATCACGTTTCGTGCCACATTCAGGGCATAGTTTTGCACTGTAAGCGTCCTTTATCAAAGTAAACATCTAATGTACCTTGATTAGTGATTTTTATACAACATTTTGCACTTATATATTCATTTTACATCAGATCTAAATGCATGCATTTCAAGTATACAAATTCATCAAATTCATGCATTTTAACGCGTCTTTTGCAATTATTCTCAAGCTTTTGTCTTAGGTCTTTCATGTTAACTTTACTACACCTTATTTGTCACCAAAATAAGTTATAAAAACCTGTTTTAAATCAGTTTTAGAAAATCATCTTCCAAAGCTTAGTTTTTGGCGTTTTAAGCCGAAAAACGGGTTCCGATCGTAAATGCAAGGTTTCCCAAGCGTGTAGATCCTATCAAAACTTGTTTTGCACTATTTTAGGTTTATGAAATCCTTCAAAATATTATTAACATCAGACCCGAGTTTAAGCCCAAAATCATTGCAAACTTATCAATGAATAATACCTATTTCAAGTCTAGATACATTAACAAGTCATATTTCACATATATTAATAAAAATCCCCTTTTTATATGTTGTGAATAACATCATTATGTGATAAATTTTCATATTTATGTTACTTATGAAAATACTTCTTGCATGTAGTTAAAAACCAAGGATCTTAATCATCCAAGCATTGAAACGAACAAACAAACATTCCAAGACTCATACACATACACACACACATAGACACACACACACATATATACATATATACACACTCATGCATACATACATGCATCCATTTATTCAATCTCCTTTCATTTCCCCATTAGTTTTAGTTTTTAGAAAACCTTAGTTTATTTGGTGAATACTTATATAAAAACTAGAAATAATGAAATAGTTTAGTTTAGTACTCACCTTTATAATGATTTGTGGGTTTTTACTTCTAAAACTTGTAGTTCTTGAACCTTTAAACCTTCTAATCACCCAAGAGGTTAAAACCTTCAATCATTCTTGCTCATTTTGATGATAATATGATTAAAACAAGGACAAATGGTGGGGAAGAGGGGGTTTTCGGTTTGGGGAGGGGAGAGGAATAGGAAGATGGATGGTTTTTCTTGTAAAGTGTGTGTGTGTGAGAGAGAGAGAGAGTGTGTGTGTGATGGAGTGTAAGGAATGAAGTGTGTCTTGGGATGACACATGTATTTATAGCCAATTATTATGGTTAATAATAATAATATTAATAACAATATATATATTAATAACATTATATTATTATTTTTTTTATAAAAACTTTAAGATAATATACACAATCTAACATTTTATAAAACCTTAAAATACTAAATACATAAGGTTTTCACTCTTTAGTCAATAATATTTCCCCAATAAAAATTATTCAATTTAGAATAACCAATTCATAATCGGAGATTTCCCCATCGTACCGGTTCTCAGTTTCGCGTCATCGCTTTGAAAACGCGCAACTACTAGACTTGGACAACTTAGAAATCACCGTTTAATCCCTCTAACAATTATAATAATAATGTTCACTCATAAAATAACATGTTATGTCAATTCACACATTACGGGATAATTAGGCTTTCTACCGTTAGTCGGGTCGTCACCAAGGTTTAATACGGTAATTTATCACTATGTGACACGAGACTACTAAAATTCCCAATAAATTTCCAACAATATTCATTCCCAATAGTATTTCATTAAATATAGCCAAATTAAATTTAACACATAATATGCAATCATTTTTACAGTTATTATACTTGTACGGATAGTCCTGGATTTTTATCGGTTGTCACACTTTTACACTGGGAAACAAAGTGTAAGCAGAAGTCATAAGAAGAAGATGAATAAGGAGAAAGTTATCGCCGCCTCCAACCAAACCATATTAAAATGGACAACCGCCGAATAGGTTGCCTTAGAAAAAGCTTGGATAAGTAAGTCGGAATGCTCGGCTCAAAGTATTTTTTATACTTTTGTAAACATAATATATGTTGTTAAAAATATATATATTTTACCTATGACTAATTAATTTTTTTAACTAGGAAATAATCGACACAAAAGAGACTTTTGGATCGAGATAAACAATGCGTTCCATAAGTTGATGGACCGAGAGTTCTACCGAGCAAATGATAGTCTCTCGTCCAAGTGGATCGAAATAAATAGAGAAATGAACGCATTCAAGGGTTTTTATTATCACGCAAGAAATTATCCAAAAAGTGGTGAGATGGATGGTGACTACATAACGAATGCGCTTAAAGCTTATCGTGACGAGAAGGGTATGGACTTCAAGTTTTTGCATTGTTGGGATGTGGCGAAACACCATTCAAAATGGGCGAACAATCCCATCTTCTAGAGATTCATCAAAAAGAACGAAAACAAGTTCATCTCATAACCGTTCGGTTGGTTGTAAAAACTTGAAAGAAATTAACTTGGATGATGATGAGTCGATGAGGAATTTAGTCGCCCACCCAGTTGAGAGAAGGCAAAAAAGAGGGCCCAAAAATCACCTGGTTCGGGTTCGGGTTCTGGATCGGGTAAAGGTACTTACACCGGTCAGTTGGACGATTTAAATGCTAACATCGTTTAATTGAATACCATTCAACAACAAAGGCTTGAGGAGAAGAGAAGCATTCGAGAAGCTTTGAAAGAAAAATGACTTTGAAAGAAACCGCGATGATATGAAATTTCTCACTATGCCTGTCGATTACCTCACTGGTACCGAGTTAGAGATGACGTTACAAATGAATCGCGAGATAATGGAAAAATATAACTTGTAGTTTTTCAATTTTTTAAGGTTTTCAGTTTGGATTTTTTATGTTTATTTTTTATTTGATGTTTTGTAATTTTTAGGTTTTTTATGTAATTTTATTATTAACCTCCCTAGAAGCATCATAGACACACGTAGGTAACTGCAAGATTTGGTCCAATTACTTCCACATAATATTCAATTTATGGTAGTATTCGGACAAATGCATACCATTCTGAGTAAAAGAATTAATTCTTTGATATAGGTCAAACACAAATGAACCATCAATTTGAAGGGGGGGGGGGGGGGGGTTGAAAAGTGGAGCCCATAAATGCCACATGGCATTTCATGCCCATTTTGCCCCCTCCATTCCCCATAGTCTAACACTTTATCCTACACATTATCAAAATTTGTTCTACACATATCAAAATTCATTCTACATATATCGAAAAATATCATATGTTTATCCTACACATACCGAGATTATCATACGTTATCCAACACATATAAAAGTTCATCCTACATATATCGAAATATATATATAGCCTTAAGGTCGGTCCCTAAACAAAGGCAAAGTGGTGTACTAAATCCACTAGTGTAAGGAGCTTAATTATAACAAAGAGATGTTTGATCGCCGATAACCAACCCGGCCCATAGCCTTCCTAATTGAGAAATCAGTCAATAAGCTAGATGCTCATTAGTTATACATCCAAGTTAAAGATTTTCAAATCTTTAGTGCACTAATGGTGGTTCCATTCGTCCTTGTTTACAAATCATCAACCCATCATATCATATCATATCATATCATATCACATCAGATTTCAACCAACCTTCAAAAACCATCATCTCTCCTCTGTTGGTTGAACCGATCCTTATTTACAAACCGCCACCTCACCATCCACCTCTTTATTTTGTCTATAGACAGTGTTTGGCTCTCCTTATTTCCACCTACTTATAACTTATCACTTTTTTAAAAAGTCATAAGTTGTTTTAAAAATGTTTGGATAGTAGGTTAAAAAGGACTTTTTGGATTTAAATAAGGGGGAAAAGAGGTGGAAAAAGACTTTTTCAAAAAGTTAGTAATGTGTAACTTTTTGAAAAAAAGAAGATAAAGAAGTGAAAAAGTAGATAAGTTATAAGTTATAAGTTTATCCAAACATGCCCATATAGCCAATTTATTTCATTCATATTATTTTTTTATACTTATGTATTAAATAAATTGCATAATAATAAAACAAATATTTTTTTAAAAGAAAAAATTTAATGCTTCATAAAATCAGTAGCTTATATAATGCTCATTAATTCGTCATCTTACATCCATAAATATTTGTATCAATTAGAAACACTTGAAAAGCTCAAAAGCACAATCAAGCTCTTTCTTGTTGCATGAAATTTGGCATGTTATTATTGAAGAAATAATTGGCCATGTGGATATTGAACGTGTTAAAAATATGTAATATATGGTTTATCAATTTTATTTCTTTTATAAAGTATAAAACATTTTGCATAAGGGTTTGTTTTGCAGGATTTGGTGCTGGCCCGATTGGTGATCAAGTTGTCCAGTCCAGTTGCGGATCTAGTCCAATGTTCGTGGCCTAGCTGTGTTAGCCCAAGTTGTCTCAGGTCTGGCCTTTGGCCCATTAGCCCAGCCTTGTCTCCTGTGCTAGGTTGGCACTCCGTGTGTTTTGCACGATTGTCTTTCGTCCGTTGGATTGGCTTGCTTCTAGCAGTTGACCTCTCTCAAGAAACACTAAGCCTCCCCTATATAAGGCTTTGTGTTTCCTTCTTTTATAACTTTTGATCATATCATTCTTTCTCTCACTTTCTCTCTGTCAATACTCTCTCGTAAACAATTAGGGTTTAGATTATACAGATCATCTTGATCTTATAATCCTGTGTTCACCTTGTGTATTGTTGTTGATCATCTAGTAGATGATCTTCTGAGTGTTGAGAGCTTTGTTGTAGTGAGGTTATTTGTATTTGTGCACTTTGTCTGTCTTTCGAATCTTGTCAGATTTTTGTGTATTTTGATTCTTGATTAATAAAGAAGTTGAATCGGTGTCGACTACAAAAGTTCACATCGTATCAGAGCCATAGGCTCTTGATTCTGACTGGTATTTCGCTGCTGTTTCACAACCCTAAGTGAAGGTTACGAACTACGAGTTTATTGGAGAAACCCTAACTTGGGTCTTTCTGATGAGATCCATGCTCGGATCCGACCCATTTCGAGACCCACCGACAATCACTAGCTTAAACGTGTCAAAACTCCAATCAAATACCATAATAAGTGCGTCTCAATCATCTCTTCCATCCTAAAACGACCTTACGTGTGATTATACGTGGTAAATTTGTCAATTGTGTCGATTGGTAACTATTAATAAACCTTCTATAAACCGAAATTTGAATTCATTATATATAGTTTTTTTTGGTCAAATTGAATCCATAAATATGTGTCCACATGTTAGTCGACCCTTTCTGTACAAAAAACATTCCATAGAAACATCCAAATCAAGTTCCAATTTGACAAATTAAGTTGGCATGTCGCTTGCCTTATTTCATCTCATTTCACATCGATTTCGAATTTGTAAGTATGATTATTTTAGATGGTTTTGTTCGAATTTAGATTAAGAACAAAAGCCCTATGATTTTCTTTGTTGTCTGTATCGATCTCATAGTCAATTGATTGATTAAGAAGTTAGGGTTTATAAGATTCTAATTTAGGATTTATGTTGATTCAGGTAACTATATAAAAACCTTTTGATTCTATAAATAGCCACGAACACAAACCCAGACCAGTTGTTCTGGGTATGACTATACAACGATCAGGTCTCAGGTTTGAACCTAGGCAATGGGCGGTTTTTTTGTATTTTTTTAGCTTTTCTCCTTTACTTTAAATAACTAATATGAATGCGATTTTTTTTTAAATTAGTAAATCTGGTCCAAAATTTGTATAAAAATTATTCTAGCTTCATTAAACCCTAAAGTTTATATTTACAATATTATTTTCCGGAAAAACAATTATTTATTATTTTTAATCTATTTATTTATCTTGAACCATAATTAATTCATTAAAAATACGTTTTTAATTATTTTAATACCAAAATTTTTGGGGAATTATGTCTAAACATATAAAACTTTAGGGTAATTTTATTTCCTTTAAAAATAATATTTTTACAATTTATTCCTATTTAATTGATTATATTCAATTAAATTCTGTTTTAAATGAAAATAATATGAAAAATAATTTTTAAAATAATTTTTCACTTAAATCACATATTAAATACTGCTATAAAATGAAAATAACATTTTTGCACTATATTTGTATTTAATTCCAAATTATTGCATTTTTATGTTCACAAATCAATTTAAAATATAAAGATATCAAAATTATAAGTCCTAAAAATTCTAAAAGTATTGTTAGCATCTCAGTATAAAATGGATTTGTGATTATCATATTTAATTGATTTAAATTATTATTACTTATTTATTTATTCTTTAATTTCATATGAAATTACATAAAATCAAATAGTTACATATTTAAGCCGTTCCATTATTTATGCTTTCGATTATTTATTAAATCTCCATAATTTGAAATAATTAATGGAGATCATAATATTTTCATTAAATATTAAAATTATTTAAAACCAATTATAGTTAAATTCAAAAACTCTAGAATCCCCAAATTTAGTCTACAAAACCCTAAGCGCCTAATCCTAGATAACTTAGACTTTAAGTTCGCTCCCTTACGAATTATTTATTTCTTTAGGTTAATCCTTTGGGATAATCCTAATCCAAATCTTGTGGTTCGACAAATTTCAAGTTATTACGCAAACGGTGAGTTTACACAGCCTTGTGTATGCAACTTTTTATGCTTAAAACTTTATGCTTTTATACTTGAGCAATTCTTCATACTTGTCTAGTTGTAAATCTTTGATGCTACATGTCATAGACAAAAACTTGTTAGACTTAAACTTAAACTTACATAATCATTAGCTTTGGCCAAGCTGGCGATATACAATGATAGATCTATTGGATTGACAACCCCACCTAGATTCGTTGACCATTTCTATGGGGAGCGCGGGTGATTGTTATCGTTCCGAACTTTATATTAAGGAGAACCGTGGATGCGAGATGGACCTAAACTTTGTCGGAGGATTGATTATGTGCATAATATCATTTGTGTTTTTGTTTCCTCATGTAGACTTTGATATACAATAGACATGTGAATTGTTAAACTTTTGAAACTTACACACTTATTTCTAGACTAGGTCTATGTATTCTCCCCAACTTTTAGTTGCCCCCCCTCTTTTCCAAACTTAAAAGTTTCAGGGAAAAATGGTGCTTGAAGTCTATTGCTATCCCAAGATGAGATTATTTGAAGTTGTTTCTTATCATTGCATGTAAAATTTCAGTTTGTGACAATTGGATGTATTTAGATTAAATTATATGTAATGGAATAAATGATTATTTAAACATATGTATTTCCATGAGCTACCGAACAATCATCACTATGTGACACCTCGATGTTTCCGCCATCGGTTGGGGTGTTAAAAGTTTGGTCCATGTACTACATCAAAGCAGCTTTGGTAAGCCTGAATGTGTTGAAAATTTTGCAGATGCACTACCAACTTATTGGAGACAACATATGGAGGTGCTGAGAGAAAATTTTGCAGATGCACTACCAACTTATTGGACGCTTAATGAGTTTATCCAGAAGCTTGAGAACAAGGTGATGGAAGAAAGAAGGAAGGCGAAGAGATCCCAGATTCCTCAGAATCCAGAGTTATACTATGCTAGTTCATCTTCTTCAGTAGTTCCTAATGTTGGTGTGAGTTCGGCACCACAAGCTGCCTTTGTTTCAAGTGTGGAACCAAATAATGCTGTGAATTATTATGGTGTATCTTCTGGACCATCATACACACCTACTCAGCCATCAATGCAAGTTGGAAGCTACTATGGTGCTCCATCAGTGAATGTGATTCAGCAATCTACACCGAGCGTTAGTCAAGGTCCATCTAGCTCGAGTTTCACCGTGTTAGAAACCTCTAACATGGATTATGTGACACTTGAAGTAGCCCAAAAGCATGTTGCTTTAGTTTCTTCTATGGTTGCTTCGTATAATGGACTCGTAGCAAGTCAAATTGGTAATAACAGTTTGACAAATGTGGATTATTCATAGATCGATAAAGTGGAGATGGAATTGATTGATATTCAGTGGGTGCGTGCTAGTGTTGTGAAGAGAGCAACCGAATTCATGGAAAGAACGGGAAGGACTGATCTTGCTACATCACTAAAGACCACGTATGGTTTCAACAAAGCAAAGGTGACTTGTTATAAATATGGAACAAAAGGTCACTTTGCTCGTGAATGCACCAATCCTAAGCAACAAGGAAACCATGACCCTTTCAACTCAAACTACCAAAACTGACAAAACCAAAACAACCAAAACAATTTCTATGGTTGCTTCGTATAATGGACTCGTAGCAAGTCAAATTGGTAATAACAGTTTGACAAATGTGGATTATTCATAGATCGATAAAGTGGAGATGGAATTGATTGATATTCAGTGGGTGTTTGCTAGTGTTGTGAGGAGAGCCACCGAATTCATGGAAAGAATGGGAAGGACCGATCTTGCTACATCACTAAAGACCACGTATGGTTTCAACAAAGCAAAGGTGACTTGTTATAAATGTGGAACAAAAGGTCACTTTGCTCGGGAATACACCAATCCTAAGCAACAAGGAAACCATGACCCTTTCAACTCAAACTACCAAAACTGACAAAACCAAAACAACCAAAACAATTTCCAAAGCAAAAACAACTATCAAAACCGTCAAATTACCTCACAAAATTCCAACCAAAGATAAACATCCACACCTAACCGTGAAAAGAACTATTTTTCCAATTATCACTCCAACCAACCAAAACCAAAATGAAAACCAAGCTCTGGTGATTCAGCAAGATGAGGGCTTTAATTGGAATGAGATGAAATTAGATGTTGAAGAGATTATTGGAGGAAACATTGCATGTTTTGCACAAGAGGTTGTGAAAGGGGAACCTGTGATAGTTGAAGAGTTAGTGAAAGAGGAGGTTATTGAGGAAGTTGTGAATGAGATGCTAGATGAACCGGTAGTGGAGCAAACCGTGTCTGAGATAGTTGTTGATTCAGTTAGTGATGTTTCTGAAATTCAAGTGTCTGATTATTCTGATTCCAAGAGCGAGACAGATTCTGAAGCAAGTGTGAACTCACCTGATGATCATGATGATGTGGAGCAACTTCTCGCAGAAGGCGACTTCCTAATCAGCAAGAAGTTGTGCATGATTGATGATGCTTTTACTAAAGTGGATTCTTCCAAGTTCTTCTCTGAAGAGGAAGCGCATTTTGCTCTTATGGCCATGACGGACTCGACTACCCTGGTAAGTTCTAACTCACTTCCTAAATGCAATGATTTTTTTACTTTGCTTAGTATGTGTGATAGACTTGTAAATGAGGTTTTAAGTTTGAGATATGATTTAGACAGTGCTAAAACCGCCATGAAACTTTTCGTAAAAATGAGAAAACTTTAAACAAAACTTTGGAAAATTAAAAGAAAGATGTTTCAGAATTAACAAAAAAACCTTTCAAATAAACAAATTGCCATAAACGACTACATCAATGAGATTAAAGAAACTAAACTTTAAATCGCAAAAATCAAATGTTTTTCTGAAAAGGTAAACAAGAAACTTGAGAATTATCTCAATGTAGCCTATGTTTTGGACCACATTGTAGAAGAGCCAAGCAGGGAGAACATTCCTACCAGTGTCAATTATAAAGATGTTCCATCCCCGGTGTTGTTTGAGAAACACAACCTTGATGTATAACTAATGAGATAAGTCTGATTCCACATCAGAAAGCGAATCAAACACCTCTAGTGTGGGTGATCCGCATTCAGATGTGAGACCGGTAATGGGAAGGAATGATGAGAATGTAGTTGCTGAATCTGCTGAGGATTCTGATTTTGAAAAAGTTGAACCGAAAAAGAATGTTGATATTCCCCCGGAAAATCACATTGCATGCGATTCGGCACCAAAGGTTCAACTTCCTCCCAAGGCTGAAAATAAGCCAACATAATCAGATAAGAAAGATAATAAAAAAGAATCAGACGACAAACCGGTTAAAATATTTTATCGGATGCAAGAATTTGATCAAATATTTGCCGACTCTGAGTACCCAATACAGTTTGTCAATTACTCAAAAATTGCCAAAATCTGGCAGGAAAGTACTATCTGGTTTCCTAAATCAGAAAGAACTAATGACTTTCCACTAGAGTTAATCAGACAACTATATGGTCATGAAGCCAAGAAAGAAAAGGTTCATGTTACTCAGTTTGTGAAACATGTGAACAAGGTGAATGCTTTTGTTGAACCGGCTTACTCATTGGAGCCCACTTTAGAGAGTTTAAGGCGAAGGTGTATTGATGATCAATACCCGGTCAACTCATTCACTAAGTATCACGAGGTTCATCCTTTTGAGGAATACAGTGCCTGTTTCAAATGTTGGGAGAGAGGGCATTTACTTGCTCACTGTCCATATGTGAGACACAAGAGGCATGAAGTTGAGTTTAGGAAAAACCAAAGGAATTCAAATGTTGGTTATCCTCAAAGACAATTTTATCCTCAACAACAGTTTTATCAACAAAGAGGTAACCAACTGATTATCTATGATAATCTCAATGGAATTGCTATGGAAAAGAAATTGAAGAGGCATATGGTGAACTCGGTGAATGATAAGCAGAAGGTTGATCCTAAACCACCTGCTATGTCATCCACTGGACCTTCGTCTGTTGAATCAGACAAGGTAACTAAGAATGTTCCCCCAAAGGTTGTTTCAAAGAAAGCTGAGGGGGTTAAATTTAAACCTCAAACTAAAATCGGAATTTTGAAACGATAGGAACAATCTTGGTCACCTAAGGGTTCTTCAGGTGATTCCAGTTCAACTTCAAAAGAATCGGTGAAATTTGTTCCTAAAACGAAAGTTTTGGAGAAACCGATTGCTGAAAAGAAGGATGTTTTAAGTTTTTATGAATAGAATGATTCATTGAATGACTTAAATGTTGATACTCAAAGAACCAAGACCACAAAGGCTGGGGTCCCTCGTAAAAACTATTCATTTGTTGCTTGGTGCATGGAGTTCCAGCTGGCCCTGTTAGTAGTCTTTGGATTGTTGACAGTGGAGCTTCCGGGCACATGACTAGAGACATGACACTCCTATTCAATATAAAGAACATCAATGGAGGTTATGTTGCGTTTTCTGGAAACAAAGAAGTGTATGTTACGATTGAAGGCAGTGTGAGCAATGGGATTGTTAGTTTTGAGAAGATTTCGTATGTGAAACAGATTGATTATAATCTTTTGAGTGTGTCTCAGATTTGTGATAAGAAGTTCTCTGTGCATTTTGATGATAAATCGTGTTACATCCTTAAGCCTGGTTTTGAAATACCAAAAGAGTGGATTTTGTTTAAGGCTCTGAGAGTGAAAAACTTTTATATTCTCGACATAAGCAAAGCCACTACAACACAGGGCCAAGTGACGTGTTTTCTATCGAAGGCTACTGAGAAAGAATCTATCATGTGGCATAGACGAATGGGGCATATTCATTTGAGAAATATGAATAACTTGGTGAAGAATGAGCTAGTTGAAGGAGTTAATGTGAAACATTTTCATTTGAATGACAAATGTGTTTCATGTAAGAAAGGAAAAAAACACAAACATTCCCATAAACCCAAGAAAGTTAACTCTATTAGTTTTCCGCTTGAACGCCTTCATATGGACCTCTTTGGACCTGTGAAGCGCAAATGCATCAACGGAGATTTGTACTGTCTTGTGGTGACTGATGATTATTCTAGATTTTCATGGGGTGATATACATGCAACACAAGAGCGAAACGTTCAACGATTTGAAGATTTTGTTTACTGTTTGGAGAACATTTATGGATTGAAGATTAAAAGAATCCGAAGTGACAACGGGATGAAGTTTAAGAATTCGATGATGGATGCATTGTGTGAGGAAAAACGAATACATCATGAATATAGTGCACCATAAAATCCACAACAGAATGATGTTGCAGAAAGGAAAAACAGGACTCTCATTGAAGCGGCTAGAACAATGCTTGCAGATTCTAATCTTCCGGTTATTTTCTGGAATGAAGCTATTTATGCAGCTTGTTATACATTGAATCGTGTACTGATAGTGAAGAAGTTTGCAAAGACTTCTTATGAGCTACTCAACAAACGCAAGCCAAATTTGGAGTTTCTAGAACCATTCGGGGCGCCGTGTACTATGCTTAATCCAACAGAAAAAATTTGGAGTGAAAGCTGAAGAAGATTATTTTGTTGGATACGCGACACCAAATAAATGAGTTTTCAACAAAAGGACTAAATGTGTTTGATGTGTTGCAAAACACATCTCTTTTCCTATGTATTTTGTATATTATTTGGTCAAGTTTTTAGTCGTTTCGTGTTGTTTTTATTATGTATTTATTATTTTAATTATTTTGTAGGTGTTCGTGAGAAAAGAGTTTAAAACAGTGAAAACTAATCAACACACGAGCACCTGGTGTTCATGGACGTTGAAGCGTAAACGAGCAACTTTGGTCGAGCCAAGAACACCCGAGTCGCGAACACCCGGAGCGAGCTTAGAGTATTCTACTACTACTACTACTACTACTACTACTACTACTAATAATAATAATAATAATAATAATAATAATAATAATAATAATAATAATAATAATAATAATAATAATAATAATAATAATAATAATAATAATAATAAAATGGTGATGGATTGTGCCAAGGGCACGTGAAGAAAAATAAGAAACACTTTGAGGCCCATATATTTTAAAAGTAAAAAAAATCCCTACTTGATATGAATATAAAGGGACGGCACATTTATTAACAGTGAGGGGAGGAAGATCATTATCGAAGACATTATTGGAGGCGGACAACATTATTATCGAAGATCTACACAGCCTTCAAAGGAGAAGAGGATCTCAACACAGCAGCTTTCGCAGACTGTAGAGAGGCAAAAGAAACGGGAGAAGGCTAGGGATCGAGGTTTTCACAATATTGGTGACTTTCGTTTACTACTTTGTGTTCTAAACTTTATGACTATGTGTTATTTTGATTCCAAGAGTATGTTTTCTTGTTTTGTCATGAATATTCTTGGCTGAACATTTACACTACCTAGGTCGTATTGATGATTATTTCGTGACTTTTGACGTTCGGGTTTGGATAATATTATTTTTGGCTTAATGTTTTGCTAAAATATTTTTGTGTTGTTGATAAAAATGCGTATGAATGCTTTTAGTAATCGGTTTGCTTGATTATTGCTTTGCGTTTTTCTCTAGTTTGTTACTTTAGTAGTTTCAAGATCTAGAGTTTTACGTGATTTTCCATAGACTTCGTGTTAGTGGTTTAATCTAGTGGTTTCTTGTCTTAGATAACCCTATTAGCAACCTTGTAAGCCTTTGAAATTAGTGTTTTGCAACTCTTGAGATCGGGAGGAGATAGAGTGTCGGTTTGTCTAGTTCTTAGGTTTTGGGTATAGGTGAGACCGGAAGGAGATCCTTACTTATTTACTTTAGCTTCCCTAGCATATTCGAGTTTTTGTCAACAACCTTAAATAACTCCTTCACACTTTCGGGTGTGTTGAGATTAGCGAGACCGGGAGGTGAGCGAGTCTTTTGAGTACCTTAGCATTCCCTAGTGAGGTGAGACCGGGAGGTGATCCGAACTAGTAACCGGTGATTTACATGTCCCTTAGGATTTTCCAAGAGGTGTTAGTGAGACCGGGAGGTGATCTAGCATTCTTTAGGTTTTCTTGAGTCGGTCATATTTTCAGGAACCCGGTAGCCATTTCATTATCCATTTCCGAGCGTTGTGAGTTGCGGGTAGGATTCTAGACCTAGGTAGTTGTTTTCCGTATTATCTGAGCTTCTCTCTAGTTTCTGAGCTGCCTGTTCTGCTTCCTGTTATCTGTTCGTTTCAGTCTTATAATTTATTTACTTTAATAATTATTACCTAAAAATTAATTCACAAAAATCCAAATTATTAGGCTAGGAGTCGACAAAGGTTTAGTACCGAGAGTCACCATATTGTGTCCACGGTTCGATACTCGGACTTACTTGCTCTGCTACACTGCGACCGGTACACTTGCCGTTAGTGTGTGGTTTTTTAGGTTTTTCCATTTTTAAAACTTGACCGATTTATTTAATACACAATTTCACACATCAAGATTTTGGCGCCGTTGCCGGGGACACAGTGCGCTTTCGAGGTCGACCCGAGTCGGGGATCTAGTCATTTTGTAGATATTTTTATTTATTTATTTATTTTTTCTCTTCTCTTTATTTTCCTTTATTTATTTATTTATTTTATATATTTTCTCTATCTGGTGCCCGTGATCTGTTTGTTTAGTGTCTGTTTGCAGTGAGATTTTTAGGATGCCAGATGCTAGTGGAAGAAAGACTGTAGCAGACTATATAAGAGAGCGCGACCAGGCCGGTTACAATAAAGAAGGCATCTACACACAATTGCAAAATCACTATATGCCTATTTTGAGGGAGCCCGATAGTTTTCTTGCCTCTTCAGTACTAAGGATCTATGTAGATTGGTATGAAGGGCAAAATCCATATTTACAGCCATACGATATCACTCCAGAACCGGAGACGATAATGGACGAAGAAGTCCCACCTCCGGTCCAACAAGAACCCATTGAAGATGATTTTTGGAGTGGAAGTGGGGTTGAAGAATCCGTCGGGTTGAATGAAGAAAGAAGTGAGATGGAAGACAAGACGGGGGATGAAGAAGATATAAATGTACCGTCTTGGAAGGAAGAGTTTGGTGATGAGTTGGATAATTTACCAATTCTTGAAGAAGATGAATTTGACCCGGTTGGTGATCTTACCTTTTTAGAAACATTACTTATGGGGGAACCAGCCACGGAGTTCAAAGATATACCAAACGAGGAAGAAGATGAAGAGGTGGTAACAAAGAAGAAGACCAAACCACCTTGTCACATTCGGGATTGCCGGCCCGTGCCGCCACCATCACGGGAGAGGGCGAGAAGTCACATGGACCATACCCCTCATCATATGCCACATATCAGGTTTGGTCGAAGTAAGTGTAGGAATAGATGCCCTGACCCGTTTGAATTTTTCAAACGTTATTCTAGATTCACCATTCGTTTTTTGACAAACAATGGTGAGCTATCTGAATTAAACGGGTTGGATAGAGGGTGGATAAAAGAGAAGCCACCTGATTGAACTTGGGTTAAAACCCAAGTGTAGAGTTTGTATCATCATCTGCCAGCCTGCCAGGTATGTTTTTATTTTATTTTATTTTCATTCTTCTTTATTTTATTTTTTTTATTTATATATATATTTTTTTTAGTTTATCGAGTAGTGTGGGATTGCCTTGGCCTTTTTCATTGTTAGATCTCCCGCACCCGTACTCAATCTCCATTCGGGTGGGGTCGATCTTAAAATTATTTTTTGTAAACAGGCATCTCACTTATCATTGAGTCATTTTACTTTCATTTTCTTTTTAGTTTATTTTTGCAGGATTCTGACTATGGCTGCGAAGGAAATGCTATACGGCTGTAGATGATGGACGAACGTAACACTTTTTGCGAGCTATCGTCACATATTCCAGGGGAGTTCGTTCCATTTTTTTTGTTATAATTTTTTTTCGTTTCTTCTTTATTTTTGTATTTTTATTTTTAGTATGCGTTGTATCCTGAAGCACATTGAGGACACTGTGCCTTTCTAAGTGTGGGGATGGGAAACTTCGTTTTATTTTGCTTAGTTGTAGGTTGAGTCAAAAAAAAATAAAAAAATAAAAAAAATAAAAAATTAAAAAAATTAAAAATTGAAAATGAAAAAAAAAAGTTGCTTTTGTGTAGTCCCGATCCTTTTTGCTCTTAGTAAACGAGCCTTTTCAATACGTCGGTTAAAAGCGGGGTCGATTGTCAGGTTTACGGGTCTTAGCATATGTTTCTTTAAGTTGCGGGATAGTAGGCTTGACTGAGTTGTTTTTATGAAATAAAATGTTTGGGGTGCCTGGGATAGTGGATCAAGCTAGATGGTTAACTGGCTTTGCACTTGCTAGTATCGGTAACCCTTATTTCCACATGACAGTGAGTTTTGAGCCTTTAAATATTATATATAAATATTCACTATTTCGTTTCATGTGTGATATACCGACTTTGTTGCATTATTTTAGAACTTGTGCGTTTTGATGCATTTTGAGACCATAAGCTTAGACTTGTCACAAATATGATAGAGGCATTAGGATTACCCATTTTTGTTTAGCCTTTTCGTTTTTGTTATTTGACCCGTTTCACCATTTTTACCTTTAGAAGCCACTTTGAGCCTAAACCTTTCGTTTGTCACCCATTGTATTTATATTGATTACCGGATTGTATATATTTATGTAATGTGAAAAAATATATATATATATATCAGCATAAAGAGTAGCTGATACAAAAAAAAAAAAAAAAAAAAAAAAAAAAAAACCGAAAAAAAAAATATGAAAAGGTGAAAGAAAAAAAAAATAAAGAATGGGTCGAGAAGACCAAAGAGTTGGAGTTTATGTGTTCATGGTTTATCCGGTTTGTCTCTTATTTTTCTTTTTAGCCAATATTTCCCAATAAAATTCCCTACCTTTAACCCTTACCTACCCTTTCAAAGTCCTCTTGATTTGTGTTAGTGTTAGCAATTAGGTGGAGATTTGATTGACGTACAAGCTTATGATAATTTTGCTTCATAGTTCGGTTTTGAGAGATTCACTCCAAATAAATATATAACCGAGAGATGAGTGATACTGTGAGGGGTGCTTACAGGTGCATAGTCGGTTGCTTGAAGGTAAGTGAAGCTTGACTAGGTAGACCTTGTTTTTAAAATTGTATCATCTTGACTAGTCAGCCTTTTGAACGATGTAAGTCTTGTGAAACCGCTATGCTTGTTGATTTCGTAGCCTGCTTTTGACCCTGTTTGATGCTATCGTTTTTGTTAAGTGCTTTGTTGAAAATGTTTGGGATTCTGTATAATTCTTTTTCGGGACGCAAAAGATTTAAGTGTGGGGATGTTTGATGTGTTGCAAAACACATCTCTTTTCCTATGTATTTTGTATATTATTTGGTCAAGTTTTTAGTCGTTTCGTGTTGTTTTTATTATGTATTTATTATTTTAATTATTTTGTAGGTGTTCGTGAGAAAAGAGTTTAAAACAGTGAAAAATAATCAACACACGAGCACCTGGTGTTCATGGACGTTGAAGCGTAAACGAGCAACTTTGGTCGAGCCAAGAACACCCGAGTCGCGAACACCCGGAGCGAGCTTAGAGTATTCTACTACTACTACTACTACTACTACTACTACTACTACTACTACTACTACTACTAATAATAATAATAATAATAATAATAATAATAATAATAATAATAATAATAATAATAATAATAATAATAATAATAATAATAATAATAATAATAAAATGGTGATGGATTGTGCCAAGGGCACGTGAAGAAAAAAAAGAAACACTTTGAGGCCCATATATTTTAAAAGTAAAAAAAATCCCTACTTGATATGAATATAAAGGGACGGCACATTTATTAACAGGGAGGGGAGGAAGATCATTATCGAAGACATTATTGGAGGCGGACAACATTATTATCGAAGATCTACACAGCCTTCAAAGGAGAAGAGGATCTCAACACCGCAGCTTTCGCAGACTGTAGAGAGGCAAAAGAAACGGGAGAAGGCTAGGGATCGAGGTTTTCACAATATTGGTTATTTTCGTTTACTACTTTGTGTTCTAAACTTTATGACTATGTGTTATTTTGATTCCAAGAGTATGTTTTCTTGTTTTGTCATGAATATTCTTGGCTGAACATTTACGCTACCTAGGTCGTATTAATGATTATTTCGTGACTTTTGACGTTCGGGTTTGGATAATATTATTTTTGGCTTAATGTTTTGGTAAAATATTTTTGTGTTGTTGATAAAAATGCGTATGAATGCTTTTAGTAATCGGTTTGCTTGATTATTGCTTTGCGTTTTTCTCTAGTTTGTTACTTTAGTAGTTTCAAGATCTAGAGTTTTACGTGATTTTCCATAGACTTCGTGTTAGTGGTTTAATCTAGTGGTTTCTTGTCTTAGATAACCCTATTAGCAACCTTGTAAGCCTTTGAAATTAGTGTTTTGCAACTCTTGAGATCGGGAGGAGATAGAGTGTCGGTTTGTCTAGTTCTTAGGTTTTGGGTATAGGTGAGACCGGAAGGAGATCCTTACTTATTTACTTTAGCTTCCCTAGCATATTCGAGTTTTTGTCAACAACCTTAAATAACTCCTTCACACTTTCGGGTGTGTTGAGATTAGCGAGACCGGGAGGTGAGCGAGTCTTTTGAGTACCTTAGCATTCCCTAGTGAGGTGAGACCGGGAGGTGATCCGAACTAGTAACCGGTGATTTACATGTCCCTTAGGATTTTCCAAGAGGTGTTAGTGAGACCGGGAGGTGATCTAGCATTCTTTAGGTTTTCTTGAGTCGGTCATATTTTCAGGAACCCGGTAGCCATTTCATTATCCATTTCCGAGCGTTGTGAGTTGCGGGTAGGATTCTAGACCTAGGTAGTTGTTTTCCGTATTATCTGAGCTTCTCTCTAGTTTCTGAGCTGCCTGTTCTGCTTCCTGTTATCTGTTCGTTTCAGTCTTATAATTTATTTATTTTAATAATTATTACCTAAAAATTAATTCACAAAAATCCAAATTATTAGGCTAGGAGTCGACAAAGGTTTAGTACCGAGAGTCACCATATTGTGTCCACGGTTCGATACTCGGACTTACTTGCTCTGCTACACTGCGACCGGTACACTTGCCGTTAGTGTGTGGTTTTTTAGGTTTTTCCATTTTTAAAACTTGACCGATTTATTTAATACACAATTTCACACATCAAGTTTTTGGCAGAAGAGTGGGCAAACGTGGATGTTCAGCGTTACACTCAAAATGCTCCTGACGTTGGACCTGATTGGATGTTTGACTACAAAGAACTCCTTGAGTCATTCAATCTAGAAAGCTTGGTTGAAGAAGCTACTTTACGAATTTATTACGAGTATTAGAACGCAATTACTTCACCATTAGTGCATCCGATCAGCGTAATTCATTCGACAGCAGTTTCTAATGATATCAATGCTCCCGTGACTAATTCTACAGAAGAGGAAGTATTTTAAGACGTTTCTGATACGTTTGATTCTTCTGAGTCGGAATACGATGATGAAGTTACCAGTGAAACAGTCTTGAATGAGTCTACAGTATCACCACCAGTGAACCCGAACACGTCTCTTTCTACAGATGCTGCTTCTACATCAAATGCGTGTAATGATCTGGATACTACAGAGAATTTGAAAGTTCAAACGGTGATTCCTATTCCAGCACATCCGGAATCTCGGATTCCCAAGGTTCATCTATTAGAACAAGTTATTGGTGATTCTGGTAGCAGCACGATGACACGTGGACAGTTGAGGCGTGCATCATCAAACAAGAACATTGGAGCCCTTTCCTTATACTCTAAGATTAAAAAATTAGGTGAACAAAATGATTGGTCATTTGCTTGTTATGTTTCACGGGTTGAGCCTAGGACTTACAACGAATAGTTGAACGATGAATCAAGGGTGGATACGATGCAACAAGAACTTCAACAGTTTCAGAAATTAGGAGTATGGACTTTGAGTGATCTACCAACAGATAGAAAGAAGATTGGTACAAAGTGGGTTTTCAAGTGTAAGAAAGACGACAAAGGAGTGATTGTAAGAAACAAAGCTTGATTGGTCGTGCAAGTTTTTCGTCAAACTAAAGGAATTGACTACAACGAAGTCTATGCAACAGTCTCACGTATAGAAGCAATCCGAATGTTTCTTTCATATGCATCTTACATGAAGTTCAAGGTCTATCAAATGGACGTTAAAAGTGCTTTTCTTTACAGTGTGGTTAATGAATAAGTATATTTTGGGCAACCACCGGATTTTTAGGAACCTATCCACTGGGATTAGGTCAACAAACTGAACAAAACGTTGTATGGTTTGCACCAAGCTCCTCGACAGTGGTACGAAGAGCTTAGCACATACTTGCTTTCAAGAGGTTTCCAGCAAGGACAAGTTGACTGTACCCTATTCATGAAAAGAATAGAGGGTGATTTGCTTCTGGTACAGATATATGTTGATGATATTATATTTGGTTTAACTAACGAAAGTTTGTGTAGTGAATTTGAAAATGTCATGCAGGAAAAGTTTGAGATGAGCTCTATGGGAGAAATGCAGTTCTTTCTTGGATTGCAAGTGGACCAATTGCTATCGGGGATCTTTATCCACCAGACAAAGTATGTTTCCGAAGTCTTGAGCCAATTCCAAATGGAGGATTCTGCACCGATTGCCAATCCCATACAACCTAATCACGGGATTGGAGTTGATGCTAAGGGGGAGCTTATTGACCTCTACACGTATCGAGCCATTGTTGGATCCTTGATGTATCTGACCGCTTCTCGCCCAAATATAATGTTTGCTACTTGTCTCTGTGCCCGATTTCAATCAAAGCCAAAACAAAGTCACCTCACTACAGTTAAACGAATCCTACGTTAACCGAAGGGTTTTCCATCACGAGGTTTATGGTATCCTAATGATGATAACTTTGACCTCATTTCTTTTAGTGATGCAGATTTCAGAGGCTGTGATATTGACGCTAAATCCACAACGGCTAGATGTCAATTTCTGGGGAGTAGGCTAATCACCTGGCAATGCAAGAAGAAGACACCAGTTGCACTTTCAATGTGTGAATCTGAATATGTGGCCGCCTTGAGTTGCTGTTCACAAGTGCTTTGGACTCAACAACAAATGCGCGACTACGATTTGTAATTTCTTAAAACCCCCCATTCATTGTAATAATGAAGTACCCATTGCACTCACAAAAGACACTGTTCATCATTCCAAGGCAAAGCATATTCGAATCCGTTATCACTTTATACGGGATTTCTATGCCAAAGGTTTGATTGATATGGTTAAAATCCACATTGACTATCAAAGAGCCGATCTTTTTACCAAAGCTTTTGACAAATCACGATTTGAATTTTTATTAAAAGCTAACAGTATTAAAGAAAAGCAAGATTACACTCCTCATCAGTTTATCAAATTTTCTTTTGTTTTTCTCTTTTCAAAACTTAAAAAATCCAAAAATATGTTCTTAATTTTAGGGGGAGTTTCTTTCAGAAAAACCAAAAACATTAAAAAAATTTTTTTTTTTGAAAAACCATAAAAATAAAAAAAAAACCCGAAATTATTTTTCTTGGAGAAAAAGAGGAAATGATAGTACATCAGTGAGGATCTTTCACATGTTAAAGAATTGGAAAGTCAAAATTTGTCATGTGATGACTTTGCGTGATGTGTTGGTAGGCTTCGTAGACCAATTAATGCATGCCTTACTGATACAAACATAACGAACTGCTTGCTATGGGGTTGAAGACCTCATAGGCATATGATCTTGGTACCGTAATTTCGTTTGATAAGGTTGCCAAAATCGGAGGTTTCAGGTCGTTATGTTGATTGTTATCTGGGGATGGCTTGATTGATCTTTTGTCGTATTGATTTATGGACCTAGATTTAGTCAGGGTATCTTAAAAGAGCTTAAAATGCCAAAACCAAAGTTACCGAATGAGGAACTTAAAATGTATGACGGTGATCAAAGATTATCTACTGCATCGTATCATATCTATGATTGATATAAGCCTCACCCTGGTAGAGTGCACATGTTACTCTGTAGCATTGATTTGCTAACCTGTATACCTCTGTGCCTCATACCTTGTAATATACGGATAACAACGGCATAATCACGCGTTACAATGAATCTTTGTGCAAATTCCTTGATAAAGTAGTATGTCGTGTGTGTGGGAACCACAGGTGAGTTAGTTATTAATACACCTTAAGAGTATCATTTTAAAGCACTGCATAACGGTCTGCATGTGAGCTTATGTGCACAACAATACTAGCAATTGCCAAGTCACACAGTCAATAAAGTTTAAAATGGAACTTAACAATGGTGTGATTAGATTTCTCATAAACTAATATGATCCTCTTACCGGAAAATAACAAAAAGTTTATTGCTTTCGGTTTGATTTTCTTCATATATGCAAAATCCAAAAAGATTTTTGGTGTGTTTTAAAATAAACTTCAGAAAATCCAAAAGTGTTTACATTTCTGCGTTATTTTTGATAACTGTTGTTGGATGATGATCATTTTCTGGATGTTTGACAAACCAATCAGAGTTTTATTATCACAAATTCAAAAGTTTGAAAGATTGAAGGTTTAAATGTTTGAAAATGACCAAATGTGGACCGAATTGGGCATTTTGGTAAAAATCAGAATTTCAAAAATTCCATTCGCCCTTTCGGTAGGTTGAATGAAATTTTTGCATTTGATTTGTGCTCATTGTTGAGATCGAATGAAATTTGGTAAGTTCAACATTTCATTTGAACTAACACATTTTTTATTCGGGCTTTTGTTAGCACGAACAAAATTTTGTGCATGTTCATTCGACCCCATCAAAGGTCGAACCAGTGACCTTATGATAGCCAATCTGTTTCATTCGACCAACACATTTCATTTGAGTATACTGTTACAAATCTCAAATCCTCTCAACAGGACATTTCGAATTTGATTTCTAGAATTGCTTATCTTCTTCCTTGTATTTACAGGTACTCATCCATGGTTTTTGAAGTGCTTTTGACCAAGATTTCGATCCAAAATTGGGGATTTCCAGTCGAAACCCTAACTGGACCAATTGATATAGTTGTGAATTTTGTTAACATGGTTTGGTTATTTAGAACACTTAGTCGATTGTTTTAGGAGGAGATGGACACAAAACTTAGGGTTTAACAAGTCTGATAAACATTTTGATTGACTTGAACCCTAAATTTAATTGAAAACAATCGATTAATGTTGAATTGCTGAAATTGATAGTAAATTAGTGTTATTCGGTGGTATTAGATGCTAATGCAATTAGAATTTTGGACAAAAACTTATTAAATCAAAGATTTAAGAATTTGAATATGAACAGGCTCATTTGACCCTTCTATAAGGTCAAATGAAAATTTTCAAATTGATTCGTGCCAAAATTATTAGTTCGGGACCTCGATAGGTCGAACCAAAAGGTTAATGACCAAATTTTGAAATTCGTCATTTTTTATTTAATTGAAATTTATTTAATCGCGAGCTCAATCTTGGAACCTCCAAGACCACATCTTAAGGAATAGCGGGGTTGTCGACATGGACTTAGACTACGCACAGGCCCTCAAAAGGATAAACGACTATCTCCCAGGTTTTGATATGGACGGTTTTCTAACAAGGACACCGCCCCCCCAAAGCCTCAGAAAACTTTGGCGAATGCCCTTTTGGCAAAATCGCACAGAGCCTGGGTGAATCTTTTGATCTGTCGCCACGCCAAAAGGCTGTTATTGAATGTTTGCAAAGCCCCCTTGCCCAAGATTTCCTGAATGTTATCCCAATCGAAGGTTTGGGCCAAACAATGTCTGGGGCTGAATACAGGGCGATTCTTAAATATCGTTTGGTGATCCCCATGTACCACGAAGATGAGGTCTGTCCGATTTGTCGTAAGGCATGCTTGGACGAATACGGGGAACACGCGGTTCATTGCAAGGAGTTGCCTGGCTTCAAATATAGGCATGACTGGGTGAGGGACGTTCTTTGGGACATTTTAAGAAGGGTTGGGATCTCAGCCAAGAAAGAGGCTCCTGTGAATTTCCTCTCGGACCCCACAGAAGGGAGATCCACCCTACGTCCAGCAGACTTGCTTGTCTTTGGGTGGCCCGGGGGGAAACACGCTTGTGTCGACTTAATAGGCGTATCTCCGCTGGTTGGTTTGACGGATCACTACTAGAAAATAGGTCTAATGCAACTTTTTAAAAGCAACCTTTTCAAATGAGTTGCATTTGAATCCAATTCAACTTTTTTGAACATAAAGGTTGCATTAGAGCTTATAATGCAACCTTTTTCATAAAAAGTTGCAAAATATATCGAATTCGCAACTTTTTTATTTAAAAGTTGCGAATTTTACTAAAGATCGCAACTTTTTTCTTAAAAGGTTGCATTGTGAAAATTTAGATGCAACTCTTATTTGAAAAGGTTACATTTTTAAAAGTTAAACGCAACTATTTATATCAGAAGGTTGCATCCAAATGTATATAATGTCGTGTCTTAATGACCCATACTTGCATGATGGGTTGTAATGAGTTTTTATAAGCCATAACGCTACATAAGTAATCATAATGGTTTATATACAACCATATATGACTATGGTATAATATGAAACTAGTATTTTACCTGCCGCGCGTTGCGCCGGCACGCGACAGGTTTAACTAGGGCTGTACACGAGCCGAGTCAAGCCGAGCCAGGCCCAGCTCGAGCTCGAACTTAAACCGAGCCAACTCGGCTCGGCTCGTTTTTCTGGTCGAGCTGAAAAGTCGAGCTCGAGCTCGGCTCGTAAATGTTCGAGCCGAGCTCGAGCTGGCTCGAGCCAGCTCGTTATATTTTTTTATTTTTTTTTACAAATATTTATTAAATAAAAAACAATAAAATTACACATAATCATGTATATTTTTTTTTTATTTTTCTAAATTATGTTTATTTATTATGAAAAGATGGGGTAGATAGGTAGTATGAGCGGGATTTTCAAATTTTGAATTTTATCATTAGGTTTGGAGCCAAAATATATTAGTTTCATCTATATATTAATTACACATACACAAGCCTGAGTCGAGTCATATGTCGAGCCATCGAGTCGAGCCACGAGTCGAGCCATCGAGCCGAGCCACGAGCTGAACACCCCAGGCTCGAGCTCGGCTCGATTACAAAACGAGCCAGCTCGGCTCGGCTCGAAAACAAAACGAGCCTCTTCGAGCCGAGCTTTTTTCGAGCGAGTTTCGAGCGAGCCGCGAGCTTTTTGTACACCCCTAGGTTTAACCATACGGTAACACACCAAATACCAAATGTAAAACACAATGCGTAAGAACAATGCGTAAAGTACAATGCGTGAAAAACAACCAAAAAAAAAATTGTAAATCACAAGTAATCCATCCAGGCACTTCGTATAGCAAAAAAAAAAAAAAAAAAAAAGCCATTGACGTTTTACGTCGAATGAAAAGCGAAGACAACATTTTTATTATATATAACTTGTAAAGGTAATTATAGTCAAAACCTTAATATTATAAGTTTATAACTATAAACTATGATCTATTCGATTTTTTAGTTTGAATCCGATCCGATTTTATTTCTTTTGTTTTGAAATCTGAAATCGAATTCTGAATTTGTGATTTTCTTTTTATTCGATTCGATTTGAGATACACGTTTACTTTTAAGCCATTTTATTTTGAGCTAGATTACATCCATAATAACGATTCCCCATTTTTTATAGGTAATCAGTTAATTAGCTGTGTACTTGCCTCCATAACAGATAATACAACAGCCTTCGATCGTCATTGATTATCTGTTGGTATCGTTTGATTATTGACTCGTCTCTGATTATCGACTGAGTTCAGGGAGTTCGTAATTTTCTACAACGGCTTTCGATCATTCTGCCAAGGTTTTATAGGTAATTCATTAATTAATTGTATTATATATGAATTTGGTTTGATGAATAATTAGTATTGTATTATATATGAATTTGGTTTGATGAATAATTAGTATTGTATTATACTTGTGTCCATATCTAATTACACTGTTGTATTATATATGAATTTGGTTTGATGAATAATTAGCATTGTAGTGTCATATAGTATAATAGTAGATATACATACAGAGTACGTGAGAAATAAACTTATTTGTTTCAAAGACATAAAAAAAGGTTAATAGACATTGACTTATTAAGCTTTGGCTACTTGAATGCAAAGCAACATGGCTTGCTCTGACATCAAGAAAACGAAATAAATTATGTACCTTTAATGAACAATGATGAGTTTATAGTTGTTTATGATAAAGATGATCTTATTTAATCTTCCAAGAATTGTTGATAAAGTGTGAAGAACATATGATCTTTTGTGGCAATTTGATTGGAATAAACTAAAAATTATTAGTTGGTGTATAATCATAACCAGGGTTGATCAACTAATAACTTGATATTAAGTATAGGACTGTAGTCTGCGGATCTACATAAATAAATACATGTGTGCTTGTGTACTTGTGTATTTGGTAATCCGATCGGAATAAATTGAAATTAACGGTGTGAAGTGTGATTTGTGTATTTGGAATTGAAATGACCTGTGAATTGAAGGTGTATTTGTGTGCTTATATTTTGCTATTGCTTAATGGATATTTGATAGTTGCTAAAGCATGTATTTATATGACATATCTTGCTATTAATTTCAGAATACTAAAGACATGGGGAATGTTAGAGATTGGATGTATATACCTAGACGGTTACCTGAATTTGAAGTTGGAGTTATTGAATTCCTTAATGCCTCATTTGCTAAGGCGGCAAAAGGATCTCAAATCTTGTGTCCTTGTAAACAATGCATAAACCGTTATTGGCATCGAAGAAATGAAGTATTTGATCACTTAAAAGGACATGGATTTGTAAAAGACTATTATGTATGGGTTTTTCATGGAGAAAGTCCTTCACAAACAAGGATTAATAACGACATATATGATAATGGAGATGGTATGCATGACAATTTTAATGAATTATTGCATGATAGATTTAGAGATACTGTAACAGAAGCAAGTACGGTACAAGGAGGTTCAAATGAGGACGCTAAAAAGTTCCATAAGCTGGTAGAAGATGGAAAGCAAGAGTTGTTTCCTGGATGTAAAAGTTTTTCGAAGCTATCTTTCATCATCAGACTTCTTCTCTATAAGACCCTTCATGGGCTTAGTAATGTGGCATTTGATGATCTTCTACAACTTTTACAAGAGATGATCCCAGAGGCAAAACTTCCATCTAATTTTACTCAAGCAAGAAAAATCATAAAGGAGTTAGGGCTTGATTATAATAATATTATTGCATGTCCTAATGATTGTATGCTTTATAGGAAGGAGGATGAACATACTGAAGTGTGCCACATTTGCCATACCTCTAAGTGGAAACAACAAAACAATAATGGTGAACACTTTAATAAGTCTTCAAAAGTTCCGGCTAAAGTGGTGTGGCATTTTCCTTTAGTACCAAGGCTACAAAGACTTTTCATGTGTTCAGAAACAGCTAAACATATGACCTGGCATGACGAAGGACTTCCTAAAGATGGAAATTTACGACATCCTGCGGATGGACAAAGTTGGAAGGAATTTGATTCTTTGTATCCTGATTTTGCAGAGGAAAATAGAAATGTGAGGTTAGGATTGTCAAGTGATGGGTTTAATCCATTTGGAACAATGAGCATTGCTATGCACCATTGATTTATAGTTCGTGGAAGAAGGTGCCACATAAAGAAAAGATATGGGAGTATGTCATGGTAAGGTTTTTGGTAGTTTTGTTTCATTTATTTGTTAGATTTTCATTGTTAACTAAATGCTTGCTTTTTTAAAGGAAAAATATGATGTGCCAAATGCTGCTAAGAAATGGGTTTTAACCACTATTGGAGAATTGTATAAGGTTTACAAATGTCGGTTTAAGCGAAAACACTTCTATCAATTTAAGGACAATAAAACAAGGTGGAAGAACCGACCTGACAGCATTCCAGAAGATGATTTCGCAAAATTGTTGCGTCTATGGAGTAATAAAGATGTGGCGGTATTTTCTTCAACAATTTCTCCATTAATAGTATTTGCTATTTAGAGTTGTATATTAGTTGATGTGTATATATTAATGTTTTTACAGAAACGCTGTTTGCGAGCTAGGGAATCACGCATGTCTCAAAAAAATATGCACACAGCCGGTCCAAAAAGTTTTGCTAGGATTTGTGAGGAGATGGTAATATGTTTCTAGTTTGCCCATGATTTGTATTATTTTTGTTGTGCAATACACTAATGTTTTTGTTTCATTATATTTATTTTATTATGAATACAGAAAAATGCCGACCCAAACCAACAATCACCTACTTTAACACAATTGTTTGAGCGTACACGTAAAAGGACAGAAGGGCGCGTATATGTTGATACATATGATGACACGTAAACGAAAATTGTAAGTTCTTTCTACTTTTATCTTTATGTAAATATCCATGTTCTATGTTCGCCTTAATTATGTAAATATTCATCTATCATGTTTGCTTATTACGTATAGGATTAATTTAATTTTGATGAAACCTCCAGTGACACATGAAAATAGACATCCGTTTTTTAATATTTATCCATAACAGGATTTTAATTATAAAATTGTTTCTAAAGTATTTTCTTAATTTTCTTTGACAATATTTAAGGAACAAATGAAGAACTACAAGCCAAAGGAGGATGACAACGCTACAGTTGATCCTTATTTAGTTGTAATGAGCAAAGAAAACTATGGGTATCGTCGAATTTATGGTAGAGGTGTTACAAATACATTGATAAAAAAAGTGGATGGTGCTTGCACGTCATACATGGTTCCAGAGGGGATGATAGAATCTTTTAAAGCAAACGTTGAAGTTGAGAAAAACCAGTTGCTAGAATTGCGCAAAGAGATCGAAGAAGATCATCAAAGGAAAAAAGCCGAGCTTGAAGTGGACCATGAAAGAAAAAAAGCCGAACTTGAAGTTATTCGAAAAGATATTATTGACAACCAACGAAAAAACTTTGAAGCTATGATGCAGGAGGTTATGAAACAACTACAAGTTGAAGATCAAGATGACTAGAAGGCCGATTTATATTTCTCTTCAGTATTGTAATTGACACTTTATTGTTATTTAAGTTTAGACAAGTAATTTTAAGTAAATCATTTGATTATGATGCTATTTGTCTTCTTATTGTTTTTGCATAATCGTGATTTAATGCGTATTTTAATTATTTGTAATTGGATTTATGTTACAAAGTTGCATTTGGGTGTAGAAGTGTTGCATTTGTTGTAATTAAAATTCATAAAAAAGTTGCATTTATTAAAAAAAAAAGGTTGCACTTTTTCTATAATAAAAATAGTAAAGGTTGCAATAAGACTAGAAAAATGTTGCATATTTGTAATTAAAATATAATAAAGGTTGCATTTGAGTATAATAAAGGTTGCATTAGAATGTAAAAAAGTTGCTTACCAAAAAAGTTGCATTAGAGTAGCAAATGTAACACTATAAAAAATGGCTGCATTAAGCCTATAAAGGGTTGCATTAGGTCTAAGGTAACTGCTTCTGATGCAGCCCCCAATAAAAGGTTGCATTAGACATATTGTAACCTTTTCAAGCCCTAATGCAACATTTTAGTGGTGCTGCAATAGCTTCATTTTCTTGTAGTGGATACTGGTTTTGTAGCAGGGCAAGCGGTGCGGAAAGCGGAGGCGAAGAAAGTTGAGAAGCATGCTAAAGCCTGCGAGGAGAACCAACACGTTTTCGTACCCCTGGCATTTGATACCTTTGGCGCTTTGGCACCGGAAGCCATCCGTTTCCTGACCAGAGTCCAACGAGTTATCCATAGCAGTGTCACGACTCCGGGGGCAGGGGTTCGTTTTTAGTAGGCTAGGGTTTTCTGTCCAGAAAGGGGTGTCGGCGCAGCTTGTTGCCCGCCTGCCCGCTATCTTGATGCAATTTTTCGCGAATTTTAATGAAATGGAAAGAAAGAATGAATGCTAAAAAAAAAAAAAATTGTCTAATGTGTTTGATTGTTTGTTTTGAACATATAAGAAATGGCAAAATCTAAATAACCAAAAGAGCTTGTTTTTCAGAAGAAACATAACTGTTATGCATACATTGGGGAAGTAGAAGACAAATATGAGGATTTCCGAGGGATAGTTGAGTTTTTACAAAGATTCCGAATTATTTATGCTATTGCTCCACCCTACACACTTTACAAAGATCATCAAAAGCAGTTTTTGGAGAATGCGGCAATGGATTTTTTTTACGGCAAAATAGTTATTCACAGTAAGATCCAAGGCAATGTTATTCTTGTTGGTGAAGACGATTTCAAGAGAGCTTTGAAGTTGACTGATGCTCAAACAGATCCAGTTACACTACCATGGACTATACAAATGGGATGTTTTCTCAGAATAAAATACTTGGGAAAGATTTCTAATGGCCAACTGTTTAAGGCAAATGTGTGTCCAGCGTTCAAATATTTAATTCATGTGATTCTACATGTGTTTGCGCCTATCAGATGTGGGTTTTATGTACTTAGGGACACTACATATTCTATGGTGGTAGCTTTGATATTGAACAAGCCTTTCAATGTGTCTGGGATGTTGTTTAAGCACATGAAAGAATTCTTTGATGGTGTGACACCCCGCATTTTCGAGTTAATAGTTTAACCTAACTCTAGTTAACTTACACGATTGTTCATAGCATTGCACTTGACTATGATTAGTTAAGTGAGTCACATGGTACACAATTATATGTTAATAACTGCAAGGAATGGTAATTCGGGGAATTACCGGACTACGTACACTGTTATAGATGAATAACTGCACAAATGCTAATTCGGGGAATTACCGGATCGTATACACGAGTATCGAACCTTGAACGTTGGTGAATTGATTAAATAGATAATTGTGAATGAATTGTTTGATATTATTTGCAATTACGTGTTTCTGTGAAACTATGTGTAATCTGTTACGTGATTGAGTGATTTAAACCAAACGTGTTATTAAACTCGTAACCGATGAACCGTTTGGATGGTTGGGTCTAAATACATTGGGTTGCGCTTGGTATGGTCCAAAATAATGAAAACATAGAAGAAAAGATGCAATACGCTGAACTGGGCTGCCCGAAACGGGCCGCGTCAAAGTGAACGACCGTTCACTGAGACCGAACGGCTGTTTGGCGGGCCCATAATCATGAAACCGACTTAAAACGCCTATTTATGCAACCATATGCCCCATGCACCTCATAACCTCAACCCTAATCGTCCATAATAGCCCCATACGAAAAATAAACTCTCTAACGCCTGCTAAGGCTCATGAACATTATTCGGGAGGGTTAGAAGGTGTTTGGTTCTTGATTGTGAAGTGCTTTAGGTATATTATCTTAAATCTGTGTTTTTAATCTTGTTGACCATGTTTAAACACCATAATACAGTTTGTCCAGACTTGATGTGGTTTCACAAAGATTAAAACTTGGATTAAAATGATAAACATAAGGATTTATGAATGGTTATGTAATATGAGTGCATGTTATTGAATATCTATGATGTTTGAGCGTGTAGGGTTTGTAAATCATATTATGTGCGATGAATCTTGCATTTTCTGGTCATATTATTGTGTTAGGGTTATGGTATGATGATTTATTAGTGTTCTTGATTGATGATATACACCTAGGGTTTGATATAGTTGATAATATTGCATGTTTAAAATCTGGATAGAATCTGAATGTCTACTTGTAAGCTCTGTATCATGATTTTAATATATCTGTTTTGATCAATTCTTGTTATGTGCATGTCGTACATGGTCTGGTCTTAGCTTTCTGGAATGGGCAAGATCATGTGATTTGATGTTTGTTTGATATGTTTTTGGAATTTTATTTGAATATGGGTCAAAACTGATTTCCGGATTAAAAACTTAGGTAAACTTTAATCAACTGTAACTCTAGTTTTTTGACGAGTTACGTTATGAAATTTGGACAGTAGGTCGATATTGGAAAAAAAACGGCTTTTCCAAGTGGATTCATCCCGTTTGGATGCATACACGATTTTTTTTGGAATTTTTATCGTATACTGACCTGATGTGAGAGTTTTCAGAACCTAGCTGTAGGGGAATGCAAAATTGACTCATAGGAATATTGTGTAAAAGTTTGGTTGTTTAATTCTTTGTGAAAGTATTTTTAGAAAAATCGTTTTGACGGTGTACAATCTATCCTAAAAACACAGATTGTAACATATATGCATATGTGCTTATTTGAGGTCTTATATGCTTTGATTTGGACTTGAACATGCGTGTACACTTGTATGAGATGTATTTGAAGTGCATAACTGATATTAATCATAACGTTCACCAATTGGTTAATAGGGTTTACTTGTGCATGTAGTTACACTAGTAGTCACTTAAATGTTTTCACGACATTAAACGTCTTAGAAAAACGAGTTATGTGGTGTATGGTATATACACACGTATTCACATGATGACACGTACAATAGGGAGTCGGTAGCACATCCTTATTACTTTTGGATTGGATTTTAGCATTCCAACCTAAGGTGAGTTTCACTACTCTTTTCTCAAAAGCATGCGTCTTCGGGAGACAACTTACTTAATCTTTTTAGTCCAGGTTTGGGACTCCTATTTTTATCCCGGGTTTTGGGATGGGTTGATTCCGGGTAGGAGTCGGGTTTTGCTAGTTTCACACTTTGTGTCCTTGATGAACTAAATTTCATACTATCACGGAAGTCCTTCACTATACTGAATGAGTTGTCGGGTGGCAAGCGGGTCACTAGTTGATAGCGCTATTAGGTTTGACAAACCTCACACCATGCTGGGAGCCGGGCGTGAACTATGACTTTAGATTTTATCATTGCTGATAGGCAATGATAGGAGGCAAAAACAAGCTCGCGGGGCGAGTGCATCGTTTAAATATCAGTTCGTTACTTTCATTGTTTAGTTATCATGAATGGGTTAGCTACCCTTGGCATACGCTGAACTAGTGGTTATCGATTTCTGTTTTTGGGTTTGGGAAACCTAACTGTTGTTCTTGGTTTAGGAAATATACACTTGTACTTACCTTACTTTGTGAACTCACCAACTTTATGTTGACACACGATAGCATGCTTTTGTAGGTCTCTAGATTCGGAGCATGATAGGACATGCATCATTTTGTCATGGGTTATGAAAATTATTGAACTTATACTTTTCTTTACATTCAATGGTTTTATTTTGGGCGCGTTGTCTTGCGCATGAACTTAAACGATGATGTTTAATTTACGCTTCCGCAACTTATCTAAACTTTTTGGTTAAACACTAAGCTTGATTTTTGAAAACGAACTAAATGGTTTGGGCATTTTGAGTCTTTCATACGACTTATGGCTATGGGATCCTGGTATGTCACACGCCTCACGGTATAAACCCCGTAGTGTAAATTTGAGGGTGTGACAGATGGAACCAAGACAGACAAGTTCCTTATGTATCCCAGATTTCTACAGATGATATTTGATGAGAAGTTACCCAAATTGGTCAAAGGTTTAAAGCATATCGTCAATCAAGAACACATGGATGTGATGACTCTGAACAAGATGAGATCGTATAAGGGAAAAGAAGTGAAACCTCCAACAAGGAAATTGTTTGGACATCTCATTAATCATGGATTTGAAGCTCCAGATCATGATGGATGGAGACACAAGGAGAGTGATTCAGATTTTGATTCACCTCTTGTTCCTATTTTGAAAGGTGAGAAAGTAAACAGCCAATTCATACAGAAGGTTGCTAAATCTAGTAAAAAAGGGAAACAGATTGAAGGTTCGTCTGCTAGTGCAAAGAAGAAAGGAAAGAAGAAGACGTTGTTGATAGACGAGGACACCGAGACTGAGGAAGAGTGGGTGTCTGAGGATTCTAATGTGGAACGAATCCTAAGGCCACTAGTGATTCTGTTGTTCCGGATCATATGGATGAAAGACTTGCTCAACAACTAAGTATATATTATGTGGAGACCAATGAAAACTTGATTATTGACGGAGACATTGATTTTGCAGGATCTTCGGTTGCTCCTAAGTCTACTAAACGTGGACTAGTCAAGACGATGTTGAAGAAAGAAACTAAGAGAACGAAAAGGCAAAAGGAGATGGATGTTTTGCTAAAAGGGAAAAAGGTTCCTGAAGCTTCATCTGAACAAACCACAAGAATATGTCCAAGCAAAGAACGCTAGATAAAGAAGAGGAAAGCTAGTGAAGAAGTGGTTGTTACAAAGAAGATCGCCACTGAATCTACAACACAACAAAATCCTGACACTGTATCCAAATCACTGAAAAGTATACTATCTAGTCTAAACAAACCCACATCATCTTCCAAACCTTAAACCAAATCTAGTTCACAGACATCTATGAAAGTTTATGAAGATGTGATGAATGTGATAAACCAACAGATCTCCAAGATAATGAAATTATTTACAAATCATGAGAACAAAATCAAGTAAATGAAGGAAAATGAAAAATATATGCTTGAGATTGTGATCAAATCAAAGGAGAGACATAATAAATTGGAGGAAGAAGTCACAAACCTGCAGATTGAAAATTCTGAGTTAAAGTTGTCTAATCAGAAGAACGAGAAAAGGATAGTGGCTGTAGAGAAGGAAAATGAGATACTGAGAAAGATAATTGATGATCTATATTAGAAAGCACCATAGTTATAAGGTGCAGATGATTCGGATGATTCGGATGATGAGGAAGAAGAAGATGAAGAAGATGAAGAATAGAAAGTGGATTATGAAGATTCGGATAAAGATGATTCATCAGATGATGATGATGATGATAATGAGAAAGATAAGGATGCTAAAGGTTCATCAGATTCAGATGGTGATAATGATGATGATGATGATGTGAACAAATATTCCTATGAAACGAGAGAAAAGGAAATGAAAGACAAGTTAACAGGATCAAGCTCTAGAAAAGGTAAAGGAGAGGTTACTGAGGCTGACAAAGAGGGATTGTTAAAGAGATTGAAGAAAGGCTATGTCTTAACCAAATTCACCACCAAATTCAAGGAAATTATTGTGAATAATGATATGAAGTACTGTTTGGAATATCCTGAGCCGAAATTGGAAGATGGTGAAGTTAGTATTGAGATTGCAAGAGAGATTCTTGAAGGTGTAGCTCAGCATGCTGGTATTACATTTGAAGAGTTGATTCAAAGAAAAAAGATTCCAGATTTACCAGTTGTGCAACTAGGACATCACTCTGATGATTCTAACATGGAATTTAATGAATTGGAGATTGAGGATATCTCGCATGAAGAGTATCCAGAGTACCACAACGTGAAAGATAATACTAGTGTCCCGTTAGTTGATGATTCTGTTATGCGTAAAGCTGAAAAGGTTGTTGATGCGAAAGGCAAGAAGATTATTGATGAAATCTTGTCTGATGACAGAGAAAAAGCTGATGTGTCAAGAAAGTCTGATGCTTTACTGAAATACTTGAGGAAACTACGTGAAGCAGACGAAAACAGGCCCAAACCACCAGTACAGGGAGATTTCTACTGCTATCATAACCAATCATTCAAAGGACGAGCGATAGCATGAAAATTATATCCTCGGCTAAGATGTATCGGTATAAAGTGGGAAAGAGGTATATTGTATTTTGGACACCTTCACGATATTAAGACTCTTCTCAACTGGGCTATGAGAGATGTATGTAGACATGATCTTGCTGGTGCGTCTGGATTAGTAGAATATATGGCACAAAAGATGACGAGAGAGAGTTTGACAAAGTGGGATATGCTTAAGCCACAATATCCTAAGAGAATCGTTCACAAGAAGATTAATACAAATAACAATCTACCATACGTGACTTTGAAGTATAAGCCATCCGTTTGCATGAAGAAAATTTCGTTATTGCCAATGGAACAAGATTTGAGCAAAAACTTTGCTTTTTGGTATTACGATTGTGGTGTAGCAGAAGCGGTGATTGTGATGGATAACGAAGACAAGTGGAAGATATGCAAGAAGTTGAGGATATTCAATACGATGTGGTTGATCAATTGCTCGAAGAAGGATATTGAAACGTTGTATTATAATCCAATTCATTTTGATACACTTGACCTTGAACAGGCATGGAGATTCCAAGCAGTTGTCAAGTTTTGCTATGCATTTGAAGTCAACGCAGGTTGTGACTATAAGGGGTTGCTTAGAAAGCATGCTTTGAAGCTGAAAAAGCCGATTCATAAAGAAGCCCGAAAGACAAAGAAAGCTAAACAGATGATGAAGTGTGTTGAAAGAGATAACGTGAAATAATCCAAGCTATAGACAAGGGAGAGTTTGTAGACACATATATCATATATGTCTCTGTAGCTTTTGGATTACAATCAACAAAATTGACGAAGATTAGAAGATTTCAATTTTTTATGTTTTGGTTCAGGTGTTTGAAGGGTTGAACAAATTTGTTAAAGGTCGAACGAGTAGTTTATTTATTGATTCGAACCCTTGCAAGGTCGAACAACTTGATTTGATCTCACGTAAGGTCGAATGAGTTTTCTTATATATAGGTGTTAGGTGGTGATGGTTATTATGTTAGTTGGTCATTTGTGTGTGTGTTCTAGGGAGTTCATTTACACCTTAAAGTGTGTGTTTTGATTAACTTCAACCTGCAATGGGTTTATTTATCTAAAGTTAATGAAAACATGTTGAAAATGATTTCTATTGTATTTTGATTACGCTTTTTTATCATTTTGCATAATATTCAGGGTTTCCGCACCTGATACATCTGTACTCGTGTGATATTATTGTTTCTTTGTTGAAATCCGATCCTACAAGTAGGTAGCTCAAGCTTAATAAACTGACCCGGATACAAATGAGCTTAAAATATTAAAAGTAAAAAAGGTTCAAATGTAAACCAACTGCTACAAGCAGCAAAAGGAACAAACCAGTGTCTAGTCACATCACATTTTACTTCTGAACTATTTTGCCCAAACACAGCTAATGCATGTAGGACAGTTATGTCTATTAACCGCAGGTCCAAAACCTTCCATTTAACCAATAAGGGAAACCCTCCACTATAATCAAGGATCTAAAGTCAAGGTCTTCCCTTTATAGAAGATCCTTTCTTCTGTAAGCACAACATCACTTTACTTGAACACACACTTCTTTCACTTCTCTCTCCCTAGATCCGACTCCTTGCTTGATCTATTCTTCACTAAAAACAATAAAACAATAATAAACTACATACATTCTGGTTTGAAGTTTTTTCAATCCAGAATTAAAAACAATAATATTAACAAGATTCTACTCCACGAATTGCAAACGTGGGGGGACCCCATGACCTGCGTTTAGCAAATTGAAACCCTTGAACGCTTTTACCTAGGAAATCTCGTCACTATCCTTAGTCTAATATTTGCTGTAGCCATAAGGGGGGACGGGGCACCACCCGAATTGGTCACAGATACCCACTACCAGCACGGTAACACCGCCGCCACCCATGCTGGCAGCGGTCCCGCGAACCGTTTTGCTAGTTCGGTTTACTGTGCTGGTAACCGTTTTTATTTTATTTTTGAATTAATATAATTCAATTTTATTTTATTATAACGGTGTTTTTTATCACCTTTTTGTTATTGTTTTTTATAATTTAAAACGTGTGTTTTAAAAAAATAATAAAAATAAATTAAAAAAAATTAAATAACAAAAACATAAACATAATTCATTAAATATTAAAAATTAATAAAAGTACATCAAAAAAAATAAAATAAATAAAGCTTAAAGATGGCGCATGAGGTGCCACGCTTGGACATAGTCAAATGTGCCGCGGTAATTACCCGCGTAGGTTGCCTGGGTGATCTCCACAGCAATATTCGCCCCAATGCCCGGGTGGTGGCTCATTCTGAACTCGTACAATTTCGTCCACCACCCTTTTTCTTTGCAGACTCTCGATTATGCAGGCGCGTGGGCTGACCTGTTGATTGAAGTCAGCCAAAACACGGTCCCAGAACCATGTGTCCCTGCCACCCGAGCCTCAGTGGCGTTGGCGCTGCAAGGATGGGTCATTTTGTGCGTGTTTGACGCACACAACCAGGGCGATTTCTTCATTTTCTGTCCAACGGGTCATTTTGAAGGGTGTATGTGTTCTTGATGTTGTGTTGATTTGAATTGTGTTTTCACTACCGTCGTCGTATGGTGGTTTATATACTAAAAGATCCAACCGTATTGCATGTAAAATTAAAGTTCATGTTACGATTAAATGACACCGATTTTAATGGAAGTAAATATTTTTTACCGTGTTGGGTGGAGACAGTTATGAGAAATTAAATCGTGCTGATGGTTTGGTGATAAAATTTATAAATCTGTGTGAATTTAAAAAAAAAAAGTTATATTTGTATTTAAATGAAAAAAAAGAGTGTTGTCTTCAAAAAAGTATTCCAGTCAAGTGATGTCGTAGTGTATCATTGAATAAAATCAGTAAATTGAAAAAATTAATTCTATGAGCGCTCCTTGTGCCCCTAATATATTGTGATAAAACATCAACCAATAATGAGATAATGAAAATAAATAATATCTTAATGTTATTAGGGTTTTTAATTTGAAACACATGATGGTGGAGCCATAGTGTGTTATTTTGAACGAGACACAGACAGAGGAGAAGGGAGTTGTAGAGAGAGAATGATCTAGCTTACAACTACAATGACAATGAACAAATGACCTGAAAACACCATTTATTTACACAAATGCCATCATAATCATATTACTGTTCAAATGAGTTTGATTATTAATATAGTCTAATGGTATACCAACTCTTGACATCAAGGTTTCCTATATTTAATACTAGGTTAGAGTCCCGTGGGGACCCACGGCAAGTCTCCAAGTAAAATGAAAAATCATAAAATATACCGTTACATGCCAAGTTATACCATACATAAACCTATATGTTCGATATTAGTAGTTATTATGTTAGATGACAACGGACAGCATAAAATTATTTGTTTGTAACTTGTAAAATATGTATATCAATAACTATATATTTGTAGAATCGAATATGAACACTTTGTCTGATATATTGCAAGGAAATCATTAAATGGATAATGAATTTCAAGAATATCATAAGTTACAAATAATATGTTTCAAAAATAAGGCCTCCATGTATGAGTTTAAAATAACAAAGTTATAAAAACATCAATCTGTTGTTTGAAATTTGGATATCCATCTAATAAAAAAAATCCCAAAAAGAATGTTGGCAGGAACTCTTTTACAAACTGGGCATCCAACCAACGACATGGTTGAGTTGCAAATCAATTTGTTTTATGAATTATGAATTACAAATTAAATAATAATACATAATAATAATACGACATGCAAAAGCAAATAAAAGGTTTCTTATAACAAACTGATTTTCATAATTGATTCACCAAAAGACTAAAAGTAACTCCCAAATAAATAAAAAATTTAACCACCATTCTTATCCATAAGTTAATCTAAACAAAATTTTAGCCAAAATGCCAATCCTAACCATACATTCATCGGGATAAATAAAGGTCTAGCTTATAAAAGAATGTAACCCTCTAAACCATGTCATATTTAACTCCATCAAAATTATTTATCTTCAATGTCACTGGATCTCCCATCCCAGCCTACCGATCAATATCTATCGGCATGTGCTAAAGGTGCAAAAGACAAAAAGTTAGCATTAACCATTTATGTAAAGTTAAAGGTCACTTACAAAGTTTGTGACTAAATAATTCACTGAGTTGGCTTCCAAATTAATATCTTTAACCAACAACTTGCCGATAACGAAATATTTTCATTGATTGTATACCTCAAATTCCAATCCCTCTGCTTTTTGTACTAAGATTAAACAAAATTCATAATGAAAAATAAACAATAAATCTATAATAAAAAATTGAAATAAAGTGAATAATGAATCATAGTAAGGGTGTTCATCCATTTATTCCATTTGAAATAAACTGAAACCCAAAGCAAACCAAGTTCAGGGAGTTCACACCAACCGAAAACCGAATTAAAATTCAGTTTTAATCAAATAAACAGAATAATACATTATTTGCTACTGTATTTTACATTTATATTTGATTAGGCTAAAGTTGTAACTGAACTGGCGAAGCGACAAAACTTAATAACCATGTATATTTGATTTATTCGGCTTATCCAGTTCAAACAGAATCCAGATTTCTGAAACCAAAAACCCAAATCAGTTTCGACTGGAAACAAAACCGAAAAACGAATATTTAATTCGGTTCGGATTATTCAGTTTCTTACAATTATAACACAAAACATCAAGCATACCTGAGGCAAACTGTGACTATTTTTGGTCATGATCTCCTTCATGCTAGTTACCTCTTCACTGTATCAAATTCAAAATAAACCATCAAATCATTACTATATTCCATTAATACCAAATTGTATAATAATAATAATAATAATAACAACAATTTTCATTTATTAAAACCAAAAATACAGTTCATCAAAGACGTAACATGTTGTATGGACTCAAATGTTTAATTGCACCTGATCATTGCTTTATAGTTGTGAAGGTCAAATCTTTAAACCCTACAAACGACATCAATGCATCACATATAACTATTTATAAGAACAATCTGTTTTGCTATGAAGACGATTGTAAATATAAAGAGACAACATGTCATAAGCAACTGTTTTCAAGTGAGGCATGCAAAGTAGTTTTCCTTCTTATAAATCCATAAAAAAACCCAAAGATAGTACAAATTAAAGTAATCCTTTGTGGATAACACACTATGGGGACTACCAAGAGCTAAATAATGAAAAGACAACATAATTACCCCTAACTCAAATTAAATGACTCCATAATCAACTACTACACAAAAAACCATTTTCTTTATCCTAAAATGCCCATAAAAGAATAAAAAAGGGACACACACACCCCTTACCTCTAATCTGGAAAAGCTCTTCAAGATCAAGGAACTACCCATGAATATCCTCGAAAATGGTAATGGATCATGACTGCGTCTCATTCCTAATGATTGTGGATGGTGATTGTCGATCCAATAATAATTTAGAAATTTCGTCATGATCATGCTCAACTCGACAATGAGCCTTCTAGATAAATGCTGACTTGAGGCATATAGGACAACAGAAAAACTCGGTCATAACATAACTTAATAACTTCGATACAAGAAAACCAATTTATGGGGAAAAAAGCAATGTAAGGCGACAGTGGCGAAGCTTGGTTCGCCAATCGGCGGGGGCCGGGCTCAATTTTTTTCGATCTATAGTGGCAAATCGGCGGGGGTCGAACTCAACCCGGACTAAATTTACCTACGAAAATCGCAAATTTCTACTACTGCGCCAAAAAACAGGGGGGCAAGGGCCACTCCTGGCCCTCACAATACTTCGCCCCTGTAAGGCTAAGACAACCAAAAAAAGATAACATGGATGATATTATGTCTGGCAAGCATGGCAAGAAAACAGATTTACAACTAAGCTAACTCAGGCCCAAGCCAAATAAAATTAAAACCTTGTGTTTGATTTGTCCACTAGAACCTGCATTCTTGATGATTCTCTCAAGCAGTAACGCCTACTCCTCCTGCAACTTTATCCAAGTCTCTTTGCCCATTCTATGTAATCTTCCCTCCACTGGTTCACAAAATCACATGATCAAATAGATCAATAATACAATTTCAAAATGCTATGAAAAAGGCTAAGTCACTTACATATCAACATCTTGTAGTTTAGACACTAAATTTTTTATTCGTTTAATTCCATCTTTATAAGTTTGTTGGATAGATGAATACTAATCAATCCTTAACCAATGAATTATATATGGTTTCTGAATAACACAACCATGATCGACCATAACTATAAAGGCCCCTTTATTCATCCTTAGATAGTTGTAACGTGCCAAACATAAATTATTATTATTATTATTATTATTATTATTATTATTATTATTATTATTATTATTATTATTATTATTACAACATTAAACAGAAGAAAATTCTACATATACGCCCAACAAGTTGTATTACAATGATTATTTAACCATGTCCCAAAAAAAAACATCCACCCAAATTGTTAACTTACACATCAGATCAGATCATGGTTACACAAATTATGATATCTAACATTGGTCTAACAATAATATTATGTAAAATAGAATTAAAAATACTAAAATAGATCCTTTTGCTTGCCTTATCAATTTTCTCAAACGTATAAGCCCTATCCACCTATTGACCGCCTACTTGAATTAGGTTTGTCAGTTAATTTGATATGAAGAATCAGCAAGGTTAATACATAACAAAATGATCAACACCTGAATTGATAAGTATGATTACAAATCAAAATAAAAGATCTAATCTTTTTCTAGAAAGTCATTTTGGAAGGATTTAAACACTTGATTAACCCAAAATGACCCGTTTGACCCTTTTTACATGTTTGACCTATCTCCTTTTAGCTAAAACTTTCACTCTACTCATTTGATACATTAGCCATTAAAAATTATCTTTAAAAAAAAGACATCTTGAGATTGTCACCTTTAGGAGCACAAGTAGTAAATTTGAATGCAGGCATCACAATAATGTGTCATATCTTCCTAATACTCCCTACCATAAGTTCTCTATCAAAGTATGCTTACAAATAAGGGGTTCAAATTTACATTTGACTAACTTTTAAAGCACATGTATAGAAACTGAGGTACATTTGATTTCTTCACCTAGATCACATGTATAGAAACAATTCAATTGGAGACAATAAAAATTTACAGTTCATCAAAGACTTAACATGTTGGTTATTAAGCGTATATAGCAAGTCAAGAAACTAACATGTATGAAAAGTCTAATAAGAAGTCTGGTCGCCGCCAAGATCCGAATATAAGCACCTGGTGCCATTCAAATGATTGACATACACCCGTGATTTTATCGCCCGTTTGTCGGTATCCGATAGGTGTAATACATTGACTGAAATGTTTAGTAACTTTCTTGCTCGGTGTCTCTTTCTTGAAGAATCACACTGGTGAGGCGCTACGATCACAAAACCCACTTTCACCACCACAATCCGTTCCCTTGTTTATTAGTATTTTGTATAATTGCAACAATCATTAATCTAAGTGAAATGGTGGTAAGACAATACCTCAGTGTTTACAGCCAATCGTTCGTGATGAATCGACACAACTTTATATAGTTGATTCAGACTTTCACCACCACCCTACATAAGCAACAAACCGGTGGATAACAATAGTTATGTAGAAAACCAACTTTTAGCAAACATGAGCATTGTGTAAGAACATGAAACTTACTGACCAGACATTAAATCATTACTTAAACTTTTCCAGTTTTCCTGCAGCCAAATGAGCTGTGTGTAAGAACATGAAACTTACTGACCAAGCATTAAATCATTACTTGAGGTTCACCTGCAACCAAATGAGAAACCAAACATTAAGAAAATGTAGTTACATTGATGAGTGCCATGAGGCTGCAATAAATTGATATAATTCTTAATAATGTATACATATCATATTCCTATACATAGAGGTTGCCTTAATAATGTTGAAATTGATGTCCGGAAATAATTTGCAAAGGTCATGCTACGAATTAGAATTATTTTGAAGAAAATGATGCTTGACATTAGGAAGTGGTGTTACTGTTGTTTTTGTGCAGGTTACATGCTAATATTACCCCTATACTGCATACTGGCTAAGAAAGCTACTTGAGTGAGAAAGTGGGTTAGTGAAGTATGATATTTTTAATAAAATTTCCCTGTTTAATTTCTGCTTTAGAATGTAGTATCTAGGGTATTGAGAGGGGATTGGAATTGAAGGATACTTGACTAACCTTAAAAGTTTCCTCTGACCTCATTCCATTTCTTCCAAATCTATACACTTGAACCCGAAGAGAATACGGTTCCCTTAAAAGAAGCGGAAGTACCAAATTATAAAATAAGACACTTAAAACATATGCAAGTGTATCATCAATGGCATACCAATAGTACTCAAGGCTTGGCTCGGATGATTTATCCTCTCCAGATAAAATGACGTAAACAAAATCTTCAGTTCCGATGTTAAAAGCAGCCTAGCTGCAGGCCTAGTTGACCCATATGAACATTAATCTGCTGAACAACCGATTAAAACCAACAAAAACAGCCCTATACCTTTATAGAAAAATATATATTTATGTCCGCTTACTTTAGAGCTGGATAACAGCTGTAGAAGAAACCTTTACACTCATTTGTCCAACAAATGCCAAAAAAATAAACCTGTCACAAAGCAGATGTATCACCATTCACCTCTTTGTATCTACATAATAAACTCCAAATTAACCTCTTTGTATGAAACTTTATATGTGTGTAACTTGAAACACATCTAGGTATAGTGAAACTTATAATATTAGGTTCGAGCACATAGTTAAACATTTATCTATATCCATAAAAAGAAAACGATTCTGAACAGAAGTTTAAAGAACTTACTTGTCATGGGCACAATAGAAGCTCGATGTGCAGGCTGACAATGTGAGGAGGTTACTAACGAAGTAAAAGGGTGGTTAGACGAAGACACTACATCAGTGTCCGACACATTACAGCGCCTACATGTTGCACGCAACTGCTAACAAAACGTGCAGAAGTCAATTTGAGCAGACAATGTGGTACTAAAAAAATAAGACTGCATATCAACACCTCCTACTGTGCTTCCAGGTGTAGTGTTTCTGTAGGCGTTATTGCACGAACATTTGATGCATTCAGAAGCCCACCTGCAAGATATTGCCATTATTATTGTATCAAGGAAATATACCAAATATACTTTTTTAAAAAATCGAATAAAGATTCTTGTGAAAGAAAATCAATAGCATAAGTTGACTAAGAATAGAAGTTGCTCAAAGATTTTAGAATGCACAAAATAAGATAAAATTCACATAAAGAAACTTAACAGAAAAGGAACAAAATAAGATGAAATCCAGCAAAACATAGAAAAAACAAACGTACCAAAAACCATATATTTCAGATTACCATTTCAATTAGTACACATAATAGTGAAAACTCAGTCAACAAAATGAAGTTGAAAAAAACGAACCAACAATAAAGCAAAACAGAAGAAAAAAATAGGCAAACTAAAGAACAAACACACAGATAAGATATCAAATGCAATACTGAAATGACGCCTTATAATAGTCACCAGAAACATCATCATGACAGTTATCTTTGTTTGTTGAATCTTAATTTCTTGAAACCCTAATACATGAAAAAAGGAATGGTAAATCAAGATTTCACAAATATGAAACAGGAACTATAAGATGTAATCCTAAGATGTAAAATGAAGATGGATTACTAAAAAAAAAAATCAGACTTACAGAGGAAGCAACCACCAATAAAAACCAATCTCCTCTCAAATAGCCTCTTTTCATTTGGTCTGAGTGAAGGATGTAAGATACATGGATTAATTAGTTTGAAAAGCCCTAATCGCACGATTAGGAATCTGCAGATGCGATGGCATGGATCAAAGGAAGAAGGAGATTACACATCTTAGGGTTTCAGACGTCTTCGATGTATAATGAAGATGAGATGGAATGATTCTCACAATCAGAGATAGAAAGCTAGGGTTAGTATGTGTGGGTTATAACATTCAAAAGGATACATAGATGCGATTGTAGGTTTATATATGTCGGCGCCTAAGATCATATTGCATATAAGGAAGAAGCCCTTCTTAGCGGCGTATTAGGGAAAAAATGGATGTTATAAGGTAGGTGATATGATGTTAGATGGTTATTAGTTATGGTGTTAGATCAGAATCAGGAGGAGGAAGTTACATCAGAAAGCATGAAGATGAAGAGGAAGAAGAGTCCAGGGGCGGCGATTTTCAGGAAAAAGGAAAAAATGGTTTTTATATGATTATTTGGATGTAAGATGGAGCTCCATATATCAATTTGGATCCTAAGAGACCCTCTCAAAAGCTAGGATTCAACCCTAGTGTTTTCATTTATTATATAGATAGATAAGATCAGAGATATCAATTATTAATTTAATATGTGATGGACAGTTTACATCAACGATTTAATGTTTATATACCCTAGTTACTACGAGGGTGTTTGGGATTGAGTTACAAAACAACTTATTGACTTATTGGCTTTTTCAAAAAGTCAATAAGTCAATAAGTTGTTTGTGTAACTCAAAAACACTTTCTGTTTTGACTTTTGGCTTTTAAGGGTGGAAAAACTATTTTTGAAAAGTTAGAAATCCTAACTTTTGTCTTTTGGCTTTTGACTTTTGGAAATAAATTACAAATTTACCACTCATATAACCAATATTCACAATAAGTTAAGCGAAACACTTAAAAAAAGACAATCTGTTGACTTTTTGACGCTTCTCATCCCAAAAGCTAATCCAAACACTTTTTTTAAAACTCCGTTACAAAAAGTCATAAGTCAATAAGCACTTATGACCAAAAACACTTTTGCATTTCCAAACTCAATCCCAAACACCCTCTACGTACTAAAGACATTGTTATCGAGGATGATGGTCACAACTAAAGATGACGCTCACAACTATATCATGAGATCTCACTTCCTCTAAGATCTTTATGTCAATATCGTTTTGTGCCAGATTCATGAGTTCTATTTTCCTTGTGCGTTACTATTTATCAAATAATGTAAGTGAGCAAGCGAGCCGATCGATAATAAACTAACATCACTCTGGATTCATCAAAAATGAAAAGGGTGTTGTAGCAGCCAAACAAACAACAAAAACAAACAAGAAGAAAGATATAGAAACTAATTTTCAGTGTTGTAAAAGTCGGCCTACTCGGCCTTGTACTCGGTCCTCGGATCACCTCTAGGGCGAGTTTACCATATTCGGACTTGCCTAGTCGGTGACGGTCAACATTGGCCTACTCAGCCAACCTAGCCTTGTACTCGGCGGTCAAAATCGGTCAACATTGGCCCACTCGGCCTACTAGACCTTGTACTTGGCGAAGTTTAAACTTTAAGAATGCATCATTTTGGATTATGCTTAGTTTGACATGGATTATGATTATATATCTATACTACATTATAATGCATATTAGAAGGGTAAACTTCTCTTTTCACCTAAATCTCTTAAATTAAAGGGTTTTACAAATTTCACAACACAATGTACAACTCATTCATGCACCTGCACAAACTGACAAAACTGAATTCAATTTGTTTGATTTGGCGGTAGGATTACTATATTCAAAATTTAAATATTTCAAAGTCATTATCTTCCCTCATATTCAGAATAATAATCACCTCTCCAAATATGCTCCATGAATAATGGTGACCTCCAGGCTCCAACTTTCTGAAAACACCAACAAAAACACAGTATAACTATGAACTCTTTCTTCTTCGGTTTTAATAAAACACTACCAAACCATTGTCTCATCTTCCTCCTCCCAGCCTTAGGTTTTTTTATATGTCGATTGATTCAATTTCAATTCAATCCCCCCTTCCGATTCTCAGGTAGTCAGTTTCTTACTTGTGGTGATTGTTGTGGGTTTAGGGTTTGTTAATGCCTCATGTCATTCTTTATTGCCTCTTTTCCTCCATTTTTCAGCTAACTTAATCGTTTATTGTAGGTTCTCGCTTCAAGGTTTCTTCCTTCCACATTTCCACCACAGACACCAACAAACATCAACGAATTAGGTAAAACCCTCTACAAACATTCGGTTTTTATGTATACAAGGTTGTAAATCTACTATTTTAATGTTACTGTAAGTTATGGGATAACTTTGGTTTAACATGATTTGGAGACATAGGATGATGTTTGTTTGAATTCCTGTCTTCATGTTCAATTACTTCTTTTTTTACCATTGTCGATGATTGTTATAAATTTGAGCTTTGCCCTTTGGGATTATCAGTTTTGCCTTTTTTTTTTTATAACCAAAGTCAAAATGTTTTGCCTTTCAAACTTGGATTCATTAAGTGGAAGAAGCAAGTGTTTAATTCATCACTTAGACTTTTTGCTATTTTAGTAAGTAGTAACTATACTGTTTAAAAGGATTTTCTTTCTTTCTTTTTCTTTTTTTGTTTTTCAAAAAGCTTTTAGTTATATAATTTATGCTATGAAGATAGTGAAATGGATAGCATAGGCTGATGCACCGAGGTATGCTATCTATTTTGTATTACTATCATCCTTATTGCTAATCTTTATTGATAATTAAGTAAAAGTAACCTAAAAAGGGGTAGATAATACACAATTTGATGTTAATTTTGGCAATGGACATGATGAGTACTAACTGGTTTCCTTCTTATTTGTAGTTGGTATCATCCTTGAGGAAAAAATTGTGGCTGGTAGCTTCCGGCTGGTATCGTCCTATAAAATACAAATATTGTAAATATGAGAAAAATGAGAATTTCTCTATGGAGCGTGGTTCAAATCGGGAGGCCATGGCTGACTTTCAGCTAGTGGGCTAAATTGTGTTATACTTTCAGATGGCATGATGCAAATAAGACGTTAGATGATTTTTTTATTCTATTTTTTAATATGTATGAAAACTAGTTGTGCTCAATTTGCCATGTCAGGATGTCGGTGTTTTCATTGAGATTAGAGGTATGATGTAGGAGCAGAAGAGTTTCTTGATATGAAATTAGTTGTTGACTCGGCTGTTGACTCTGATTTCCATTTATACCAGATTGGCTTATGGACTTAAAACATTAAATAAAATGATATGAAGTATAGATCTTACATGTAGTAAACAAAATTACTATATAATTAGTACAACTGTATTTCCCTTTTGTTTATGTGTTCTATATTGGAAATCAGAAGAATCTATCTTACATAGTGGTATAATATCTCAACAAGGTTTTGTGTTATTAACTATTGTGCTTTGTACATGTCCTGTGATAAAATATTTTGTCCTTTTTCTGTCAGCAGGGATCTCCAAAACAATAAGGCATAAGCTGACAAGACCAATTCCACATCATATCAGGCACTTGAAGCATCTTACACAATGTATGTGTCTTTACTTGATTCATTGGTATTAAATTGTTTTATGGTTCTTATCAATATTTCTAACGAAGGAAGCTTGATGATATTTATTTCTGAATTTCATTGTATTCATTAAATATGTATGTAGGGTGTGGTGGCAGACGAGAGGGGTCAACGACGCAGAAATGCAGGCAGAGGTGGCGACTGTAGAGAGAGCTCAAGATTTATATTTGAAAAAGAATTTTTATTTTATTTATTTGAAAAAGAATTTTGATTTTATTTATTTAACTAGTTTATTGGAGCTACAAAAACTTAAAAATTTATTTAACATTAAATACAACTATTATACGTAAGATTTTTATCGGTTTAAATTTTTTCTTTTTCTTGTTAGAAGAAAATTTATTCTCATTTGAACTTTCCACTATATATATATCCAAATAACTAATTTTCTTTATATTTATCATATCCGAGTACTGCCAATTACTTTTTTTTGAACGGCAAATTTCACTCCTTGTGGGACTTGAACCCATGACCTCCCCCTTAGGTGTTCCTAGAAGCTTTTGCTTCTACCATTGGGCCACCACCCCAATGGCTACTGCCAATTACTTAGTCGACCGAGGCGGTCCCTAATCAATTACTTAGTCGACCGAGGGTTCTTAATTTTTCTTGGGTCCGGTTTCTTTAACATCATAAAGAACAACACAATTTTAAGAATTGCTTATTTTGATCGATTTTTTTTTTTAAATTTTGTTGTTTGCTATTTTTTTTAGGAAATCAGGTTTTCTGGATTTAATTAAGAGCAAAAGTTTCAGGATTAAGTGGTCAAATATTGAGTTATTTTCGGAAAATTTTTGAAAAGAAATAAGTTCCTATTTTTATGGGATTTGGTTGTTAATGTGTTACAGGTTTCTGAAGGTCATTTGTTTCCGAAGACTCCTAGATTCCCAAGGTCTAAGATTGCCTCCGAAGACAAGTTGGTTCCAGACTGCCAAAGTTGTTTCCGAACTGAGAATCTATTTTTGAAGCAAACACTGTTTCCTAACTGCAAAACAGTTTTTGACGTTGAAAATGTGTCCGACTCATAACTGCTTCTAGAGTACCTTGACTGTTTTCGACCCATAAAGTTTGTTTTTGAACCACTATAACTGTTAACAACCTTGATTGTTTCTGACCTACAAAGAGTTTCCGAGCCACTATAACTGTTTCCGACCAGGACTGTTTTTGAACCACATAAATTGTTTCCGATATTTTATTGTCTTCGAACCAAACCTGTTTTCCAATCAAAACTATTTCCGGCCCTGTTTCCAATCAAAACTATTTCCGGCCCTGTTTCCAAACCAAATCTGTTTCCGAATTGAACTGTTGGGCTCATTAGCTTATTGGACTGTTGGACCAGAATATTGAACTATCATGGTTAAATTAATTAATTAAAAATTGTCTAATAGTTTAAAATTTGTTTCATAAATGGATCAACTAGCTAGTAGATCAAGGTAACTTAAATGGACTAAATACAATTCAGATGCTAGTAGCTACTCAAGTTGACAAAGCTATGGAATCAGTGATAGGAACTCCTCAGAAAATACTGGTTCTAAAGCTCCGAATGTCTTATTTTGAGTAGAAATTCCGTTTCATTCAAGTAATGAAGATTAAGAATACTAAGGCACTGACATCAATTCTGAACGGCCCTTGTGTGATCACTTATATCGTAAATGAGGATACAAGAGCTACTGTAGTTAAGCTACAAACTATGTATTCTGATGAAGATCATGATAAGACTGATATTGATGAGATGGCGATTGCAATGCTTCATCAGGGACTCTCACCTGAAATGTATATTGGGGTGCATGATACCAAAACTGCCAGAGAACTTTGGAAAGCCCCCGAGAACCTGTATGATGGGAATAAGGAAATGAAAGACAACAGATGGGAAATGCTTCGTCAGAAGTTTAATGCTTTTAATAACATTCCTAGAGAATAAGTGGAATGTTAAATCGAACGTTTTGTTGCGTTGGTCAGTGAAATGAAGTCCAATGACATGCTTCTAGACAACTGAGTGATGAAAAAGAAGTGGCTAAACACTTTACCAAGGAATTGGAATTCAAATGTTACACTCATCAAGCAAACCAAGGACTTGGCCAGAATGACTTTGTCAAAAGTGATCTCATTGATTAAATCATATGACATGGATGATAAGCAGCATTACTACACTCACACTGCAAGATACAACAATGCAATTGTCTCTTCTTCTAATAGTGCATTGATGTCTCAACAAGAATAACAACGTCCTTCTCTTTACTCATACCATGCTTGTGGATCTTCATATCCACCATTTTATTGCTTCAACTGCATCCACCACCTCAGCTTAACCGGCTCCATCACTAAGTGTCACTTCTACTACTTCTGCTGCTACTGCTTCAACCACTTCTAAAGTTTCAAAAGAAGTAGAAAACAATATGGCGTTGTGTGCAACTTTTATGAATTGTCACAATGCCTTCATGGATGGAGAACTTGCTGCAAATAATTTTTGGTTTTCGTGAGCTTGACCAGGTTCACCAGGATGACATTGAAGAAATGGATCTCACTTGGCAGATGGCAATGATGGTACATTAGTGTCACACCCTCAAATTTCCACTACGGGGTTTATAGCGAGAAGCGCATGACAAACTAGGATCCCATAGCCATAAGTCACATGAACAACTCTAAATTCCCAAACCATTTAGTTCGTTATTGAAAACCAAGTTTTAAAAGTAAACCAAACCAATTAAGTAATAGCGGAAGCGAAATAGTAAAATAGTTAAGTAGTAGTATGCGCAAAACACCGCGCCCAAAACCAAACATAAATAGTTAAATATTCAAAAGTAGTTTAAGTGTTCATATCCCCATGACACTACATGATGCATGCCCTATTCGTGCTCCATACCTAATTACCTACAAAAGCATGCTAACGTGTGTCAACATAAAGTCGGTGAGTTCACAGTTTGGATAAGAAGTATAAAGTAGTCAAAAACCCAAATGTTCAAGTGTCATCAGTTTAAGCGTGTCAGGGGGTAGCTAGCCCACTCATTGTAACTAAACATGTGATTATTGGGAACCTTCAGTAATTTGTTAACATACGTTAAACTGCCTTAGTACTAGTGTCTATCAACACTAGCAAAAAAGATGTGGTCAGAAGTTCATGTCCGTGCTCCCAGCACCGTAAGCATGAGGTTGTTGCACAACCTAATAGCACTATCAACTAATACAACTAATACCCCGTTCCCCCCCCCCCCCCAGCGATTAACCCAATAATATGTAAGGACTTTCAGTGATAGAATGTGTTTAGTTCAGAAAGGATCGTTAAAGTTTTAAGCTGATAAAAGCGTGATCCACACAAGGAATCATGTCGGACCCTCCCAAAGAGTCATTGTCGGATACACACAAGGAGTAATTGTTGGACCCACACAAGGAGTCATTTCCTAAGTAGTCCCGAACCGGACTAGAAAAAGTAGTGAAACTCACCTTAATATGCAAGCAATTAATCCAAACTTCCAAAGTAGGGTGTATCTAATCGATGTTCATGAGGCTTAGCAGGTGTTTAGGGTTAATATTTTCGTAACTAGGTAGTAGGGGCGATTCGGGTTGAGTTTAGGGGATATAAGAGGCTTAAGATTGCTTAAATAGTGATTTAAGTCGGTTTGGGTTCGACAGGCACCCGCGCGCGGCCGCTCGGAGTGAGTGAGCGGCTGCTCACTCCTCCCCGGCCCGCTCCGGGTGGCTTGCTTCGTCGTAATGCGTGTTTTCTTTGATGTTTTCGCTATTTTGGACATAACTAGTGTAACCCCATGTGTTAAGACCTCAACCATCCTAATGGTCCATCCATTACGATTTTTATTAACGCTTTCGTTTTAAGTTCACGTAATCACATACAGTTTGCACATAGTTTCATAGAGTTTCACAGAAGCACGTAATTGCAATCAAAATCAATTAATTTACAATTATCTAATTTTACCGTTCACCAACGTTCGAGGTTCATTACTCATGTATATATTCTGGTAATTCCTCGAAATACCACTTCATGAGGTTATTAACCTATAACTGTGCAACGTGTGACCTATCTAGCTAACCCTAGTTAAGTAGAATTCAAGGAATGTAACTAGAGTTTAGTTAAAGTGAGAAGCTGAAATTGCGGGGTATCACATCATCCCCAAGTTGAAAAGAATTTCGTCCCGAAATTCAGTAAGTAAACAATAAAGCCAGTTTAGTAATGTGTTCTTGGTTCCTGGATGTCACATCATCCCCAAGTTGAAAGGAATTTCGCCCCAAATTCACTTTGAGCGAGCGGCTTTATGTTCAGCGTTTGATCTATGCATAGTTTCAGGTTCAGTAAAGAGGTGTGGTTATTTGAGCCACATCTAATCTCTGCGCTCCCACGTATATTCCGGTCCTAGACGGGAATTCCATCGTACCTTAACAATAGGTATAATGCTTTGTCTGAGTTTCTTGATGCCCTGCTCAAGAATCTCCATTGGTTCTTCCAGGAACCGTAGCTCGTCGTCCACCTGGATCTCCTCTAGTGGCACTACCAGTGTCGTATCCGATAGACATTTCTTTAGGTTTGATACGTGGAATACATTGTGCACTCCACTGAGTTCATCAGGCAGGTTTAACTTGTAAGCTACCGGACCAATCCTTTCGACAATCTCGAATGGTCCAACGTATCGTGGGTTCAGCTTCCCCCGTTTTCCAAAGCGTATCACACCCTTCCATGGTGACACCTTCAATAGTACCTTGTCCCTAATCTAGAACTCCAAAGGTTTCCTACGCTTATCAGCGTAGCTTTTCTATCAATCCCGAGCAGCAGCCATCCGGTTTCTGATTTGCACTATCTTCTCAGAAGTATCATGCATAAGTTCGGGACCTGTTAGCTGGCTATCTCAAACTTCAGTCCAGCAGATGGGAGATGTAAGACCCACCACGTTTAAAGAGGTATTATGAGAAGATTTACGAGTTAATAAACATAATTTGAAAGTTTGAGATGTTGTCATTAAGAGCTCAACGAGTTTAAACATACGTACGATGAATTTAATAGCAAAAACGTTTTCAATGGCACCTTCCAAAACTAAGTTTATAACCCTTTTAGCTCAAAAATTGCGGAAGCTGACGAGTCTTGTGCGTTCGGATCTTTGTTCAATTCTTGATCATCATCCATTCAGTATAATAGAGTACCTGAGGGTTAAACACGAGGAAATAACCCATTAATACGTTATTATGAATGTCTAGTAATGAAAGAATAATAAAATGAAGTTTTTCTTTTTTTACATAACCTTTACCCGGGCGGGTAAACCTGCTGTCAGAAACTACCCTTTTTGATCAGAACCTTCACCCGGGCGGGTGAGTGTTTTACCCGGGCGGGTAAACCTGCTGGTAGAAACTACCTTTTTTCTTGCACCAAGCTACACTTTTAGTGCAGCTTCAAGGCCATTTACGGGGATTCTTGGGACTTGTTAATGGGTCATAATACGTACCTCTTACATGATTAAAGATATGTTTGGATTCCTTGTTCGGTTTCTAACCCAAAAACCATGAATTATCTATCCATCTTTAAGCTGACCGGTTAAGTATTATACATGACAAAATCATAAGATTTTATGATTTCCAAGTTCTAGTTGTGGTTTTTGCCCACTTGTCAAGTCACAACTTGACTAGGGAAATTTGTGCCGTGATTGCAGTGCCTCGTGTCCATGGACACATGTGCCATTTCTCTCGGTCTTGTACGCTCGGCCTCTATGACTTATGGCATGGTTTTTATCTGTTGTTTTCTATCCCTTGGAAATCACAATTTCTATTTTGAATAAAATGATATACCCATAAATACACTCCCAACTTATGCATATATGTATTTATCTTACAAATTCATAGATATGACTACCTTGGCTCGCACCCTTTTTTTGCTTCTAGACTAGTTTGAGGTAGATAACATTGAACCCATGAATACACTCAAGCAACTAGCACGACTTCGTTACCGGCTAAATGTTTACATTTGGCCTAAGCTATTGTCTATATAGCATTTTATCCAATTAACCGATAGTCTACATGGGATATTAACAACCTTCATCTAAGGCCATATTCTATGAATCGTGTATCTGATTTATGCTTCTTTTGTGACATTTCAATGTCTAGTTCCCAAATACATATACAAAGGTATAATTAAGCATATGAACATACTAGAGACATATTAAGAATTAAGTCATTGAGTGACTTACCTTATGCGTGCTTCCATTTTACCTCATTCCGAGATTCCTTAACCGAACGGACTTTCTTGTACTCGCACCTAGATGTGTAATCCACATTGGTTATTAAAGTCATGCTCTTAGACATTATTTATTTGACCACACAAGTTTGATCAAGCTTATCAATGCTTTAACTATGCCTAATTGAAAACGAGTTTCATTGGGGCATTTTATCAAACACCTTGTAGGTGTTATTTTCCCAACTTAAATTTTAGGACATTAGGACATCATAAGTCTATCATTAACCAAGACTATCAATACTAGCATTCCTATAAGCATCTTAATCATAGTTTATAACTAGTATTTCATGGTTTAAAGGTGGTTCCTACCAATCCATCAAAAACACAATTCCTTTCATAACATGAACTATAAGGATAAAATCTTCTCACAAGGATTTTGCTTAACAAACACAAATTAACATGTATTATGGTTCTCTCATAAAAGAACAACCATTACAAGCCCTTAATTCACGTTTTTATAACAACCCATGATTTTCATCATACCCAAGCATGAACATACCATCAAATTTAGCTAAATAAAAGGTTACCTTGGTGTGTATTTGGCTTGGAAGATTCATTTTACGGCTATAGCACTCAAAACCCCTTTGATTCCACCTTGATTCAAGATTACTCTTGAGTTTTAGGGTTTGGTGTATGTATGTGTTCTTGATGAATGAATTTGGGGTTATGAGTTGATTTCTATCCTTTTTTTTATAAAGGTTTAACCAAACTCAAGTTTGGGTTACTTGGCAAGTTAGCCCCTTCATATTTGTTAGGTATATGCTAGTTCAAGACACTAATCGAGTTAGTCTCGTATAATTGTTTAGGCCTTGTTTAGCTAACAAGGTTGACTGGTTTAATTTCCCTAGACTAGGAAATTCGCATAAGTCGTGTTTAATGCAGTTCAGTTTAAAAGCCATGTGTCCTTAAATTATCATAGAATATGGTTTAGAAATTTTGGGGTGTTACAACTCCACCCCCTTTAAAGAGGGTTTCGTCCTCGAAACCGGATATATATACGAATTCCGATGGGTTGCGCCTCATGGTTAATCTTAAGTTTTATCCCCACTCGACGTAGTTTATTTTAATTGATTTAGATTACAACACCTTGATTTACGTATACGCATTCATCTACCCTTGCCGGGAATTATTCTAGTACAAGCACCCGTAGGTGTCATGGCTTGCCTAGGCGTTAGCGATTTGACTCCTTTGTGTGTTTGGATTCCTTAAATCCCCAAGGGTTTAGGGAATCCTTTCGACTATTTATTTCACTAGGAATATTTTCTATGCACTGAGACACATATTGGGTTTAGTTATCATAATGGCTTTTCGAAGACTGTCAACCGCTCTCAACGTGGTTTTAGTTTCAGTTTGATTCTAGCTCTAAGGCTTCTTATAATGCCACGGTTCTATCGGGAAGCATCGAGTCCTTTCCATGCCTCACGTTTTCCTTGACATAGCACCACATGTCCTTTTTTTATAGTGTTTTCACCTGCCACTAGGCTTAGCTCTATTTAGGCACTCATCTGGGTCCAAGTCGTGACGACTTCACCTGACCTATTTGAACCTTCTAGTGATTTCTTAGCTATCACTAAACTATTAACGGTTCATCATTTGTTCTGTTACTGTCCGATTGCCAATTCTGTGAATAGTTAATTCATTAGGGTTTTCGGCTACAAATAGATTTAGTTTCATAAGTCACATGCTTTAGTCGGTCATCCAATCCAATGTCTACGACTACTGATGTGCTTCTACACACCGTCTGTTAAACTTTTGAGTTAAGATTTGTTGGACTTTGTAAAAGCCCAAGATAACTCATATCGTATATTGTCCACTTTGCCCGCCCAGCCGTATTAGACCATGACCGAAATCACGGTTTTGAATTGGTTTCATCCCCGAAGGACTGGCCAAAACGCGTTGTGGTAGTGAGGGTGGCCACTCCCTTATAAGGAAGTGTTTGTTTCATTTTCCTAACCGATGTAGGATCTTGCAACGTGCATATGTCCTAGTTTAGTGCTAGGCTAGTATTTCTCATTACTAATCTAGAGTTAGAATATTCCATGGAATCCTTCATATAATACTTTAGATAGCATTTAGCGTATCTCTGTGTACTTTAACGCGCATTGGCATCACTTTACCCAAATTTTGGTATGTGAATTTCAACTCTTAGTCGAAACTATTTCCAAGCGATTGCTCACCTATTATCTTCTTGCCCCGGGCTTTTAGGATTTTTATCTTATCGATATAATTAACACAGGGTTCGTGGCCCTTTCTTATCTAGCCTTTTGAATTTACATTTCTAGCTCTCATATACATCTTATTTGAAATTTAACCCGAGTCTTCCGACTCTTGTATTTATCTTGTGTTGGATCAGTATTAAGCTGCTCTTTTATTTGAACTTGCTAGTTGACACTTAAGTGTTTAGCAAGTTCTTGGTGAGTGTTAGCACAGCGGAATGTTTATAAGTTTATAGCTACACTTTGTCAACAGGAGTTATTACTCCCCTTGGAATCAAGAACAATAAATGAGAAGTGTTTATTGAGAATCTAAGTATTGAATTAGAATGAAATACTTTGACAGATTCTCAGTAAACACGAAATGGAAATAACAATAATAAGTGTTGAAGGATTTCTTGTATTAAAATCAATGTCTAAAACAGAAGGATGAATCCTTCTATTTATAGACTTTACAAATATATGAACCTTGCCAAAAAGCAAGTTCAGAAACAAGTTGCAACAAGTTGCAGTCTTGGAACTTGTACATAAAGTAAAAAAGAAATACTAAAGTATTAAACTACTGATATACAAGGGCGGTGGAAAAGATCTTCTTTAAGTACTGATGAATGACAAACTACTGATGAGTAGTTTGTCTTCAGCAGTTCTTCAGTTGAAGTGTCTGGTTTGAACTTCAGAACTTCTGATGACTTCTTCTTCAGTACTTCTGAATCTCTTCTTCAGCAGTTTGATTCCTTGTCTTCAGCAGTTCCATACTTAGAGTATTTTGACAGAAAGTGAATTAGACTAAGGTTTGCAAAAGTGGTTTCACCAATCCTTTTTGTCCTAACAATCTCCCCCTGGATTGATGAAGCCAAAACCTTACTAATTCCTTATTGTTCCTTTCTGTCCTTCACAATTTTCCATATTCCTTTGAACATGGAATTCTTGAGCTGGTTGAGTTAATCATCAGTAAGAGACCCTTGTCTTGGTTCCAAGTGTTGGATTGTAAGCAGGTCTTTGGTTGATAGTTTCTTCAGTTCTTTCATCGACCTATATTCCCTGCTTGTTTGATCTCTTCTTGTCACAAGTACTGAGTTGTTATCAGTAAAGGACTATCTGATGACTGGTACTTTAGACTTGTCAAAGTCTGCAGTGTAGGGAACCATGGTGGTACCCTGGGTTTCTCCTGAGTGTTGAATGTTTTCAACTTCAGTGACTCTCAGGTGGGATTCACCTCCTTGCTATTGTTCCATCACATTAGGTATCTGAAATGTTGGCAAATGATGTTCAGTTGTTACCTTAGTATGCAGTTTGTCTGTGATGGTCCTCTGGATTTGATATGCAAAGGTGGAAGGATCCCTGAATTGTGTGAGCAGAGGCTTCTCTTTTATGTCAAAATCAGAATGTACTACTGTACTACCTTCTAGTAGTACCATTCTGAAATCAGTCTTTACTTTTTCCTCTGTCTTCTTTCTTTGGGTAGCTGGTCTTCTTTGAACACCAGAAGTTCTAACTACTGAAGTTGAAGCTTCAGCAGTTTGAAACTTCTCTGGATTAGCAGCCCTTGCAGCCTTGTATTTTCTATATCTGTCCACCAATCTTTCTTCTTTCCACTTGGACACTGAGGCTTTTGAACCATAACCATTGGCTACCAGTTCTTCTATCATCTGAGCTCTCTTGGCCTTTGTGTCTTTACTTGTTGCAAGTTTATCTGCAACAAGTTGAGCTCTTCTTGTCAGCTCTTCCACAGAGAGTCTCTTCAATGTATGGGCTTTGACTTTGCTGTTCTTCATAATGTAAGACATCAGTTGATGTCTTTTGTCTTGTTCAGCAATCTCATCAAGGCTAGCCTGCCTTTGTAGTTCAGCTTCATAAGCCTGAAGTTTTTCTTCATGACTTAGGTCTAAGTCATCCCTTTCTTCCAGATTTTTCCAGATCAGATCTTCTCTGGCCTTCTTTTGGGCTGCAACTAAACTCTTCTCTAGTAATTCAGCTGATTGAGAGATTGGAGAAGGGTTTAGCACAGTCATTGTTGTAACTGTTGTAGTAGGCCTGATAGGAGCAGATGTTGGTTGAATAGGAGCAGTTGTTCTGGAAGGGTCAGCAGTTTGAGTCTTGGAAGTGTTAACCTCTGATGGCTTGACAACTTCTGAAGGTTTGTCAACTACTGAAGGATTGTCTTCAGTACTTTCTGATTCTTCATCAGAACTTTGGTTATCAGAGGTTTCTTCATTATGCCCTTGGGATTCATCAGCCTTTTCAGCATCTTCTATTTCTTGAATAGAGATACCAAACTGTTGTGCCAGTTTCTCTTTTCTAGCCTGATCTTGTTGATCTCTAGCTAGGATAGCCACTCTTGCCTTTTTTCTGGCTTCAAGTGTATCCATAGGTACCTTGATTTTCTCCCCCTTTTTGGCTTTATCACCTTTGGAAGTTGAAGCTTGGGAGAAATGACCTTGAAGATGAGCAATCTGTTTGCTGTTGTGATCAATCTTGTTGGACAGATCATTCATCTTCATCTGTATCACTCCAAATTGGTTCTTCATGGACAGCTCCAAGTCAGCTGTGTATGTTTGGATGTGATTTTTGATGAGGGTGTTCATCAAGTGATACAAGGGACCATCTGGGCTGCATAGTTGGTTCAGGTCTATGCTAGGTTGCCCAGGGAATTGGGTAGGCATTTGTAGTGAGGGGTGTGTTTTTGGTTGATCTCCTTGTTGTACAGGAGATGCCACTCTAGGGGAATCATGGATTGAGTGGGCTTTAACCTGAGATGGTGTGACTAGCTTCTTGAGCTTAGAGACACCAGGTGCAGGACCTTCACTTACAACCGTCAATTCAGTAGTTTTGAGTGTTGAAACATCATCCAAATTAATGGAATCATCTGAATCCCTGATTACATCCTCAATGAGGACTGTATCAGTTACATCATGAGCTGAGCCCAACTCAGTTGTCTCATGTACCTCTTGTTCTTGGTACAAAGGATTTCCTACCTCAGGCATTAAGCCTTCATCAGTAGTTGCCACAGTTGAGGTCTTAGCTGTTTTACTTCTGTCCTCAGGTCCACCACTGGGTGGTAAATGAGTAGTAGCAGCCTCAAAAGTACCAAAGGTTTCTAAGTTTGGGCTTAGAGACCCTGGTTCATCCTCATCTCTTTGGTTAGGGCTATGAGTGTCCACATCCATGTCATTGTCTGAGTCTATGTCCCCTGTTTGATGTGGTTGATGGGGACTGACATGTGTTGATGGGACTTTCTCTTTTAGCCCGGAGAGAAGTTTGGCTATTTCTATGTCTGGTTCAGAAATTTGGGGTGCTGGTTCAGTAGTTTGGGCAGTGGGTTCAGCAGTTTCAAAAGAAGAATCTATTGGAACAGTTTTTCTAAGTCTTTTTCTTTTGAAAATGATAGTTATTGGTGCTCTTGGTGGGGTTTGAGATGGATGAGACTGAGAGGATGTTTCAGTCACATCTTTAAGAAGTGCAGATTGCACAGTAGTCTGTTCAGGCATCTCAACCTCCTGAACAGCTTTTCTTTTAGGTTTTGTGGGTTTTTGTTTTGTTATCTTGGGTTTCTTGGCCTTTGGTGGAGTAGGTTTGGAAGATGAGGGTTCCATGGGGACTGGTGCTTGTTCCCCTTGGTCATCTTCTGGCCAGGCAGCCTGTTTGTTGTGCCTTGAGTATGCTTGTGAGGTTAAGGGTTTTAAAATTTCAATTTTACCCACAAGCACCTCATTACCTAGTTCAGATATTATGCACTGCATAATGAACCTTGGATATAACAAAAACTTTTTCTTAGTGTTATTGTGATGTAACACCAACTCATTAAAGAAAAGTTTTGATGCCCTGAAATTTGTTTCATTCACAATGGAATGAAATATTGGTTGAAAGGTTGAGGGCATCTGGTCATAAGACCCAGTTTTAGGACTCAAGCACATAATAATATAATGAAACAAAAGTTTATATTTTGGTTCAAAATACTTTTTAAAGATTGTAGCTTGTGAGAGAGTACCTTGATAATCACACTCAGTCATGGTTAGGTGGATAGCAGAGTTATCAAACTTCTCAGGGGCATTCACATCATTCAACCCCAGTCTGACTGCAAGTATGGCCGGTGTAATGGCCATTTGTCTCCCTTTAATTGTTGAGTTGAGGGAAATAACTTCATCATCCACCATCATTGTCTCAGCATTAGCCCAGAACTCATTTAGAGTTTCAGGATGAATTGGTGGGTCTATGGTGAGAGCGGTGAAATATTGGGATTTGACGACGAGATCAATGATCTCATCGTATTGGGACCAGCCTTCTTGTTTTTCTAAGTAGGCTCTGAGATTGTGTCCCTGTTTGAGAACTAAAGCCATGTGGTTTGTGTGTGTTGACGAATCGAACAGTGATTTTGTGTTGCAGGTTCAGGGGTTTGAGAGCTTTCTTGAGAGAGAAGGAGGGAATTTTTGTGTTTGAAAGGATAAGTGTTGAAAAAAGATATTTATCAGAAGTTTTTAACCGCTTGGATCTTCTTTATTAGATGTTTTTAAACCGCCTAGGTTAAAAATCTCTTTATCAGAAGTTTTAAACCGACTAGGTCAAACTTCTGATGATGGGAAAAGTCAGATTTCCCCTTTTTGACTAAACTGCTGATGAAGGATTATCTTCATCAGTAGTTCCCATTTCCTCTTCAGTAGTTTTAACAGCTGATGAGAAATGTTTTATAAATACTTTTATTCATAACTTCTGAAGGTTATTTTATCAGAAATTAATCACTTTTCAAAAATTATCCCCATACTGATGTTTTGTTCATCAGTAGTTTCTCTCTTTTCAGAAGTTTTTCAAATGTATGAAAACAGATGTAAGTGAAAAACAAAAAATGTGCAGAAAAATAAATAGAAACACTTACAAATTTAGCATCCCTAGCATAGATACTAACTTCTGAAATGTTGATGTGTCAAGGGGTTTAGTGAAAATGTCAGCTATTTGATTAGCTGTTGCTACATGTTTCACTTCAATCTTGCCTTTTTCATAGCAATCTCTTATGAAATGATACCTGATTTCAATGTGTTTAGTTTTCGAAAACTGAACAGGATTTTGAATGATGCTAATGGCAGATTTGCTGTCTACAAGGAATGGTGTCTTGGTCTCTTTGATTCCATAATCAAGAAGTTTATATTGGAGCCATTCTTTGATTGCCAGGACACTAGACAGTTTCCCAAGAATTGACAACCACCAGATGTTGATTTTCTTGACATTTTACACCCTGCATAGTCACTATCTGAAAAAACTGATAACTTGGTATTGCTTGAAGCAGAATACCAAATTCCAAGTGTTGGAGTTCCTTTCAGATATCTGAAAATTCTTTTGACTGCAATAAGGTGTGATTCCCTAGGAGCTGATTGATATCTAGCACAGACACATGTTGAAAACATAATATCTGGTCTAGAAGCAGTTAGATATAAAAGGGAACCTATCATACATCTGTACATGGTTTGATCAACCTGTTTTCCTTGATCATCTGGTTCAACTTGTGTGGTTGGTGTCATGGGGGTGGAACATGATTTACAGTCTTGTAAAGAAAATTTGTTTAATAATTCTTTAACATATTTTGATTGATGTATAAAAGTTCCATTTGTTTGTTGTTTAATCTGCAGTCCCAAAAAGTACTGCAGTTCCCCCATTGTACTCATCTCAAATTTTGATTGCATGAGTTTCTTAAATTCATCACACAATTTTGTGTTTGTTGAACCAAAAATGATGTCATCAACATATATTTGAACAAGTAAGATATGATTTCCAACATGTTTTATGAAAAGAGTTTTATCAATGGCACCTCTTGTGAAATTATTTTTGAGTAAAAAGGTTGAAAGTGTATCATACCAGGCTCTTGGAGCCTGTTTGAGCCCATAAAGAGCTTTGTCTGGTTTGTACACCCACTCAGGATGAGAAGGATCCTCAAACCCAGGTGGCTGACAAACATACACTTCCTCTTTTATCTTTCCATACAAAAATGCACTCTTGACATCCATTTGATAAACTTCTATTTTGTTGGAAATGGCATAGGCCAGAAATAACCTGATGGCTTCAAGCCTTGCAACTGGAGAAAAGGTTTCATCATAGTCAATGCCTTCTTCTTGAGAGTAACCTTGTACTACCAGTCTAGCCTTGTTCTTTATTATCATACCAGCTTCATCTTGTTTGTTCCCGAAAACCCATCTTGTGCCAATTGGTTGCTTGTTTGGTGGTAAGGGACAGATTTCCCATACCTGTTGCTTGTTGAATTGAAGCAATTCATCTTGCATTGCCTGCACCCAATTGTTGTCTTTGAGGGCTTCCTGGTACTTCTTTGGTTCCAACTGTGAAATAAATGCTGAGAATAGACAAAAGTTAGAAAGCTGGTTTCTTGTAAGAACACCTGATGTAATATCACCCATGATTTGATCAAGTGGATGATCTTTGTGTTCGATCAGTTGTTGTAAACCACTGACAGGTGTTGGTGGCTCATGTTCTTCAAACAAACTACTGAGGTCTATTATATCTGGTTCAGCAGTTTCAGTTTCTTCAGTAGTTGCAGGTGCTGAAGTAGATGTTTGAGTTTGGCCTTCAGTATTTGTTGAATCAGAAGTTTGTGAAACTTCTGATGGTTTTGAAGTTGACTTAATGACTGTTTGAGGGGTCCATGGTGCTGGATCCTCATCATCAAATCTTTGATCACCATAATAAGTAGGTTTGGATGAAGTGATAGTCTTTTCAAGTTCAAAATGAAAGTTGTCAAGGTCAAAGAGTTCAGCACGATGTGCTGGAATGAGAGTGTGTTTTGACTCATTGAACTTGACATTCAGTTTTTCTTCTACTATCCGGGTCTTTGAGTTAAAAACCTTGTAGGCTTTTCTAGTTGATGAATAACCAAGAAAGTAACCTGAGTCAACTTTGGCAGCAAACTTTGAAATAGATTCCTTGATGTTCAAGATGAAACATTGACATCCAAAAGCCCTGAAAAAAGAGATAAGGGGCTTCATGCCATGAAGAACTTCATAGGCAGTCTTTGAATGTCTCTTGACAACAAGAACTCTATTTTGATCATAACATGATGTGTTAACTGCTTCTGCCCAGAAGTATAAAGGTAGGCCAGAATCAGCTAACATTGTTCTTGCTCCTTCTATTAAAGTTCTGTTCTTCCTTTCTACCACACCATTTTGTTCAGGAGTTCTGGCAACACTGAATTGTCTAATAATCCCTTTAGACAAACAGAAGTCATTCAGAGTTTTGTTCCTGAACTCTGTCCCATTATCACTGCTAATGGTTTTGACAGGTAGAGAGTATTGCTTCTCTACTTGTAGAATGAAGAACTTGATGATTTCAGCAGCCTCATCCTTGGAAAATAAGAAGAATACCCATGTGAATCTTGAGTAGTCATCAATGATGACTAAGCAGTACTTCTTTTTTCCAAGGCTCATGATCTTTACAGGCCCAAATAAGTTCATATGGAGTAGTTGAAGACATGCAGTTGTTTTTTATTCTTCAATAGACTTATAGGAGGACTTATGTTGTTTACCCTTTAAACAGGATACACAGTGTTCTTGACACTGGTATACTTTTAAGGGTAGACCTCTGACCAAGCCCATTTTTGTGACTTTATTTATGGTTTTAAAGTTCACATGGCCAAGTCTCCTGTGCCAGAGATCAGTTTCTGAAGTTGATGCCCTTGAGAAGAAACAGGCAGTGTTGTTTAGTACTTTGTCTTTTTCAATGTCCACTGCATAAGTATTGCCACATCTTTTGGCAATTAACAAAGTATGATCTTCAATGCTCTTCTCTATCAACTTCTGGCCTTCTGGTGATATGATCTTGCATGCTGTCTTTGTGAAAAAGGAAGAATATCCTTTATCACACATTTGTGACACACTAAGCAAGTTGTACTCAAGGTTTTCAACCCGATTCACCTTGTCAAACTGTATTTTTCCAGAGGAGACATTGCCATGTCCTAGCACATATCCCTTAGCATTGTTCCCAAAGGACACAGATCCATCTCTTTGACTGATAAAATTGTTTATCAGGTATCCGCATCCTGTCATGTGCATTGAGCCTCCACTGTCTACATACCAGATGCTATTTAATCCTCTGGAAACTCTCTGCACAACATAGCAAATTAGTTAGATTTAGGAACCCAAGCCAGTTTGGCTTTGGGTTTGCTCTTGAGAACATTTACAGTTTGTTCTTGACCAAGTTTAGAAATCCATGTCTTTTTGGCAATGGATTTTGCATTAAGCACAATGGTGGTATCCTTTTGAGGACCACCATCAACTTTGGTCATCAGTAGTTGTACCATGTTCATAAGATCTTTAATCTCAGCAGTTTGTGAAACTGCTGATGATTTAGGTCTAACTACTGAAAGAGAATTTTGAGAAAAAGACTTTTGTTGAGATTTTGTCTTTTTCTGAGAAAGGGTTTTTGCTGGTTGTTGTTTCTTGGGAGAAAAGGTTTTTGCATAATCATTTTTGATTTGTTCCCCCACAACCAGTTGTTGATTTTTCTTATTAAACTGAATGCCCTTTCTATATCTGCAAAATTCTGTTTTGTGGTTGAACAGACCACAAATTTCACATTCTTTTGTCTTTTCTTTCAAAGACAAATCTCTGACAGTTTTGATTGGTTTTAGGTCATCAGTAGTTTTCAGGTTCTCAACTCCTGATGTAGTTGAAACTGCTGATGACTTAAAGTCAGATTTAATCAATACTTCTGAAGAACTTTCTTTGTGTGATTTTCGAAAGTTTTCATGGAAAGACGTGCATTCTTCCTCTTCAGAAGTTTCACCTGAAACAATTTTTCTCCCATCTTCAGTAGTTTTGGGAGAGAAATCTGTTGGTGTTTCAGTGTGATTGTACCCTAAGCCAAACCTAACATTTGAAGCACTTTGTTTGTTTAGCAATAGTTGGTACCCCTTACAAGATTCCACCCATTTTTCACATGTGACCTTGGTGTCAGCAAGCTCTTGTCTGACATTTCCTAGGTCATTAATCATTATTTTGATTTGTGCTTGGGTTTCAATAGCAGAGTTAGTCAATTTAGAAACTTCTTTTGTTTTTGCAGAAAGTTTTCTTTCTAAATCACATTTTATCTGAGTGAGTTTTCTCTCAGAATCATTGGCTTTTCCTTGTAAGTGCACATTTGTCTCTCTTATGAGAGCAAAAGATTCTTTGCATGAATTTGAACATAGTTTTGTCAAAGATTCTTTTGATACCTGAGACAAGGCAGATTTTGAGGAGCATCCCTCAAATGCCATCAAGGCAAAGTTCTTTCTGCCATTGTCAGGCTCTCCCCAGTTGATGTCAAACATTTTGTTGTCTGCATCAGGATTGCACTTTGTGGTGTCAAAAGGAAGACTGTTCCAGTCAACATACCCTGAGGTAAATAAACTTTGTTGAGAGGGTTGTTGTTGTTGTGGAGGTTGTTGAGCAGCTGGAAAGGGAGGGATTGAGTGTTGGCTCTGCATCTGTTGAGCAGGCATCTGTACATATTGTACTTGTGGCACATATTGGTGTTGTGGAGCTTGTGCCTGTACAAAATGTGCACTCCCTTGAGTTCCATTATTCCTGTTATAATTGGGGTTAAAATTGTTTCCAGACTGAGATTGGTTAAAGCCAGAGCTTCTACATTCTCTAGCAAAGTGTCCCAACTTTTGACACTTATGACATCTAAGTTTTGATTTGTCAAAACCAATTTTTGTAGAACTGTTAAGTCCTGGAAACTTCCTTCCTGACCTTTTGTAAAATTTATTTGTTTTTAAACTTAACATGGCCAGTTGGTGCAAAATATCCATTTCTTCAAGGTCATCACTGCTGAAACTATTTAAGTCATCCATGATAAAACACATGTTATCAGCAGTTTGACCAAAGTCATTATTGTCATACCCTAGGAATGATCTTTCAGATGAGATCCCAGCAGTTATGTCAATGTGGTCAAAAGATCCAAAACTATTTGAACAAGTTGGTGAGTCTTGTCCCAATAGTGCTGTACTACCAGGTAGATAGTCATCAGCAGTTTTACCAGAATTTTGTAACTTTTTCTTTTGATCAATTTCTCTCTCAAAAGTAAGTAATCTCCCATGAAGTTTTGTAAGAGTGAGGGAGCTAAAATCTGGTGAAGATCTTAAGACTATTGAGTATGTTTCCCATTTATCAGGTAAAGACCTTAAAAATCTATGAAGCATAGATACAGTTGTATAGGTCTGACCATTTAGTTTTAGCTCAGATATTAATGAGGAAAATCTTTCAAATTGCTGAGTTAAAGTTTCCCCATTAATGTGAGCAAAAGTTTCATACGGTTGAGCCAAGATTTCTCTGGTGTTGGCAATCACCTCTTCAGTTCCTCCAAACTGTTCTTTTAGGCAGTCCCAAAGCTCTTTGGCACTATCACAATGTAATAGGCCAGAATAGATTTCATTTGGGAGTGCCATTGCCAACATAGAAAAAGCTTTTGCATCAAGCTCAAGTTTTAGGAAATCATCATCAGTATAGTCTTTTGGTTCTTTTGGAATCTCTTCCTTAGTTTCAAGATTTATGTTTACTGGTTTATGAGGACCATATATCACAGATCTCCAACAACCCGTGTTGGTTTGTGACAAGGTATGTGCCATTCTCTTTTGCCATATGTTATATTCATTTCTTACAAGCATGGCAGGTTTAGTGGCAGAACCAGTATTATGAGGATCCATTTTAAAGAGTATTGATTTGTCAAAAATCTCTTAAAGTGATGGATGTTGAAAAAAGTGAGCTTATAATCCTTTATTGAATATCAACAAGAGCCTGTGTCTGATTCTCAATTTGTTAGATAGATATGTGATCAGATAAACCAGTGCTCTGATACCAATTGTTGGATCAGTATTAAGCTGCTCTTTTATTTGAACTTGCTAGTTGACACTTACGTGTTTAGCAAGTTCTTGGTGAGTGTTAGCACAGCGGAATGTTTATAAGTTTATAGCTACACTTTCTCAACAGGAGTTATTACTCCCCCTGGAATCAAGAACAATAAATGAGAAGTGTTTATTGAGAATCTAAGTATTGAATGAGAATGAAAAACTTTGACAGATTCTCAGTAAACACGAAATGGAAATAACAATAATAAGTGTTGAAGGATTTCTTGTATTAAAATCAATGTCTAAAACAGAAGGATGAATCCTTCTATTTATAGACTTTACAAATACATGAACCTTGCCAAAAAGCAAGTTCAGAAACAAGTTGCAACAAGTTGCAGTCTTGGAACTTGTACATAAAGTAAAAAGAAATACTAAAGTATTAAACTACTGATATACAAGGGCGGTGGAAAAGATCTTCTTTAAGTACTGATGAATGACAAACTACTGATGAGTAGTTTGTCTTCAGCAGTTCTTCAGTTGAAGTGTCTGGTTTGAACTTCAGAACTTCTGATGACTTCTTCTTCAGCAGTTTGATTCCTTGTCTTCAGCAGTTCCATACTTAGAGTATTTTGACAGAAAGTGAATTAGACTAAGGTTTGCAAAAGTGGTTTCACCAATCCTTTTTGTCCTAACATCTTGGTATTATTGCGTATATAACACCTCGTCTTCAAATCCCTTTCTGGGTTATGTTTATATTTAATGCCTCAGAATGCTTTGGTTCCAAGGCAATTCCTTTAATGGTCAACGCTTATAGGGTCTGTTCCTGAACTATGACCCGTTTCTATTTATTTATGTCCTTCAGGAGTTATTGACCCTTAGATCAATTCAGCATTTCTCACAAGAGTTCTTGCTCGTCTGTGTTTGGTGGTATCACATTACCATGTTTATTCACACCAGTCTATTTACTTATGTTTTCTTTCTTTAGTATTCGTATGCATAGTGATCCAGTGGATTGCGTTTGGCTTATTATGAAGGCATTGCCTTTATTTCTGCGATTCGCAACCATCTATATACTTTAGGCTTTTGATTGTCCATTCATCCATCATGTGCTAAGGCTCATGAGGTTTATCTCGGTTTGTTCGTTTATGACATGTCTTCATTAGGCCACACCAATCATTGTTTACTCTGACATGATCCTTGCTTAAGGGTAGGATTGTTCCTCTAGTGCGGATGCACCTCCAGTAATCTGGGGTCTCATACGAGCTTCCTTTTGATTTAGCGTTTAATTTCTTCTTTTATTTAACGTCGTTTCACGATCTAGAACCATATTTTTTTAGTTTGATTTTGTGTGAATCATAGTTCATGCTTGCCCCGTGGGGTTCTATTCTCATTTGCATTCCCGTTTAGTGAGACGTGTAGTCCCTGGTTGCCCGTGAGCTTTCACGGATCGTTATGATTTTGTGTGATTATTAGATCACAATTACTCGTAGGTTTCACGAGTTCATTACAATTAGTGTGACACATAGTTCACATTTTCCTGTAGGCTTTCACGAATTTAATACGATTAGTGTGACGCATAGTTCACATTTGCCACTAGGTCTTCATGAATTTATACGATTAGTGTGATGCATAGTTCACATTTTTCCGTAGGCTTTGACGAATTTAATATGATTGAAGTTTAAATTATGACTTTACCTTGAGCTTAGCCCGAATCTTGGCTTTTGTTTTTCTCATTACGGGGTTCATATTGGAATACGATTTAGGGCTCGATTGTGGTTTATACTCGTTATAAGCTTACCCTTCGGATGAGCTTCAGATTGGTTTGTGATTTAACCCTTGATAGGGTTCATTCCATTTAGGAATTCACCTCCGTTTATGGTTCGAATGCATTAATGACTTAACCTTAGAGGTTCAAGTCCACGTATGTTTTACCATTGATTAAGGTTTGAGTGCGTTTACGACTTAACCTTTGATTGAGGTTCAAGTCCTTTTTACGGATTATTCTTAATTAAGATCCGAATGTGATTATGACTCAACCTTTGATTGAGGTTCAAGTCTATTTACAAATTCAACCTTCTATAAAGGTTCGAGTTTAGTTATGACTTAACCTTTGATTAAGGTTCAAGTCTATTCACGAATTCAACCACGTATAAAGGTTCGAGTTTAGTTATGACTTAACCTTTGATTAAGGTTCAAGTCTATTCACGAATTCAACCTCCTATAAAGGTTCGAGTTTAGTTATGACTTAACCTTTGATTAAGGTTCAAGTCTATTCACGAATTCACCCTTCTATAAAGGTTCGAGTTTTATCTTGGTCCGTGTAACCGTTGTGGTATAAAGGATCGTTTATGCATGGGTTTTACTTACCTGGTCTACCCGGCCTCTTGAGTCGTTTGGCAATACTTCCTTGTTATATGTCCTTGCGAGTTATATTTTGAAGATGTTGATATGCCTTTCTCCCCTGGCCCAGTCCTTGTCACATAAAAAATAGGTGTGTAGATCACGAGAAGCCCACCGCACCATGTGTTTAACACTTACCTGGCCAGGGTAAGAAATCCGCACATGTCACGGTGATCTCATCGCGATCACCACGATACTCTCCAGGTGAGCAATTTTCTGGTCTTGCATCTTGTTTAATAAAAACATTATTGTATATTTGTTTAATGCAATTTTGTGTACCCGCGTTATTAGGCTATTTGCTTTTTAACCGATTGTACATTCTTGTCGATACGATCATGTCTTCCAATCCTCGGTTTGGCTGAGCCTTAGCCCACCAAGACCGTGTAATTGGTACATATTCACGTCTTAGGTAATCATTGTACCTTTTTATTGTATCACCGTAGTGATACAATTAGAATCCCCAACTTTCGGTTCACTCTGACCGTGTATTTGGAATTTTGTGTTTTCGAGTTTCTAAGTGCTTGTTTTACACAATCCATCGCATCATCTAAGTGAGGCGACTGAGTTTCCCAATTTCCGGTTTGGCTGAGTCTTAGCTCACCATGACCATGTAATTGGTGTGTTTCCTGGGCATTAGTGTTTAATACACTATTCCTTTAGTTCTTTCCTGATTGACTCGTGTTCAATCATGATATAGATCGCTTTTGACGAGATTATTACATTTTGGAAGTGAATACCACTTGTAAGACCCACCCCGTTTAACGAGGTATTATGAGAAGATTTATGAGTTAATAAACTTAATTTGAAAGTTTAAGATGTTGTCATTAAGAGCTCAACGAGTTTTTGACAAAATATTTGCACATGTATCTCATGGTTTAAACATACGTACGATGAATTTAATAGCAAAAACGTTTTTAATGGCACCTTCCAAAACTAAGTTTATAACCCTTTTAGCTCAAAAATTGCGGAAGCTGACGAGTCTTGTGCGTTCGGATCTTTGTTCAATTCTTGATCATCATCCATTAAGTATAATAGAGTACCTGAGGGTTAAACACGAGGAAATAACCCAATAATACGTTATTATGAATGTCCAGTAATGAAAGAATAATAAAATGAAGTTTTTCTTTTTTTACATAACCTTTACCCGGGCGGGTAAGTGTTTTACCCGGGCGGGTAAACCTGCTGTTAGAAACTACCCTTTTTGATCAAAACCTTCACCCGGGCGGGTAAGCGTTTTACCCGGGCGGGTAAACCTGCTGTTAGAAACTACCCTTTTTCTTGCACCAAGCTACACTTTTAGTGCAGCTTCAAGGCCATTTACGGGGATTCTTGGGACTTGTTAATGGGTCATAATACGTACCTCTTACAAGATTAAAGATGTGTTTGGATTCCTTGTTCGGTTTCTAACCCAAAAACCATGAATTATCTATCCATCTTTAAGCTGACCGGTTAAGTTTTATACATGACAAAATCATAAGATTTTATGATTTCCAATTTCTAGTTGTGCCATTTCTCTCGGTCTTGTACGCTCGGCCTCTATGACTTACGGCATGGTTTTTATCTGTTGTTTTCTATCCCTTGGAAATCACAATTTCTATTTTGAATTAAATGATATACCCATAAATACACTCCCAACTTATGCATATATGTATTTATCTTACAAAGTCATAGATATGACTACCTTGGCTCGCGCCCTTTTTGTGCTTCTAGGCTAGTTTGAGGTAGATAACATTGAACCCATGAATACACTCAAGCAACTAGCACGACTTCGTTACCGGCTAAATGTTTACATTTGGCCTAAGCTATTGTCTATATAGCATTTTATCCAATTAACCGATAGTCTACTTGGGATATTAACAACCTTCATCTAAGGCCATATTCTATGAATCGTGTATCTGATTTATGCTTCTTTTGTGACATTTCAATGTCTAGTTCCCAAATACATATACAAAGGTATAATTAAGCATATGAACATACTAGAGACATATTAAGAATTAAGTCATTGAGTGACTTACCTTATGCGTGCTTCCATTTTACCTCATTCCGAGATTCCTTGACCGAACGGACTTTCTTGTACTCGCACCTAGATGTGTAATCCACATTGGTTATTAAAGTCATGCTCTTAGACATTATTTATTTGACCACACAAGTTTGATCAAGCTTATCAATGCTTTAACTATGCCTAATTGAAAACGAGTTTCATTGGGGCATTTTATCAAACACCTTGTAGGTGTTATTTTCCCAACTTAAATTTTAGGACATTAGGACATCATAAGTCTATCATTAACCAAGACTATCAATACTAGCATTCCTATAAGCATCTTAATCATAGTTTATAACTAGTATTTCATGGTTTAAAGGTGGTTCCTACCAATCCATCAAAAACCCAATTCCTTTCATAACATGAACTATAAGGATAAAATCTTCTCACAAGGATTTTGCTTAACACACACAAATTAACATGTATTATGGTTCTCTCATAAAAGAACAACCATTACAAGCCCTTAATTCACGTTTTTTAACAACCCATGATTTTCATCATACCCAATGTAACACCCCAACCGATGGCGGAAATATCGAGGTGTCACGTAAGAATGAGTATACAGTAGCACATGGTATTCAAGTTTTAATTTGAAATTTATTTAAAGTAAAAATATCCAAAATTGAAAATACATAATAAGTCTTGAATGGAATTCTAATACATCAAATAACCAAATAAAGCATAAACTTCAAATTGTCTCCTCATGCTAACTCTCTAGACTTCAATCATCATTATTTCCTGTTGAGTTGTAAAAATGGGGGGGTCAACTAGAAGTTGGTGAGAATACATAAGCCATGTCAAGCAAATAGTTTAAGTATAAAAGTTTAGCAATTCATATGTCTATCGTAAGTTTAAGTCTACATGAATAAACATAATATGTTGAATCGACATAATCAAACCTCCGACTAGTTTAGGTCTATCCCGTCATCCACGGTTCACCTTAATAATATGTTGGAACGATAACAATCACCCACGCTACCTATGTAGGAGGTACACGTATCCAGGTGGGATTGTCAATCCAATAGATCTATTATTGAGTATCGTCGGCTTGGCCATAGCTAATGATTATGTAATGTTGAAACTCGTTGAAACTCGTTGAAACTGTTGCTGTTGTCTAAATCATGAGGCATTAAAGTTTACAACTAGACATGTATGTAGAATTGCTTAAGTATAATGTTGCAAGTATAAAGGATTGCATAAACATGGTTACGTAAACTAACTGTTGAGCAGGTACGATAGCCTCTACCAGTCGTTGAGCAGGTTGTAGGGCCTCTACCGACTGTTGAGCAGGCATGATGACCTCTACCAATCGTTGAGTAGGTTATTTGGTACTCTACTAACTGTTGAGCAAGTACTTCATCCTCTACCAGTTGTTTGATTAAGTGTACCAATTATTTCACACATAAATTGCAAATTGATAATATGTACATATAAACAATCAAGTATCAAGCATAGCATGCGAGTTGTAATAGTGTTGTCCTAGACAAGGTTAATGACTCTAGGTGTGTCTATAGCAAATAGTTTATATTCCATGATTTCTAGTATCAAATGTTTAAATATGGTAGATAATCGAATCCTCGTGTATAACTAAGGATTATGTTTGATGCAACACACAACCAAGTTTCAATAGTTTGGTTATCATGGTTAACTAGTTCATGTTTGAGAAGGTGAAGGATATGAATTTAGTTCTTGAGAGGATGATGAAAAATCTTGAAGCAGAATCAAGGTTGTGAGAGATAGTGAATGTGAAGATAGTTTATAAAGAGTTTATTTTATAGTAAGGAGATTATGTAGCGGTGTAAATTTTGGGGTTTGGATCAAAGGTTATAATCAAGTGTATAAGAAAACATGATTGTGGTATAGGCCAAATATTGTAAAAATTTGAACAAGTTGAAAATGAGTGAGTGTCGATGGAGAATTTAGAGACTAGATATTATTCCTATGGATAAAAAAAATCTTATTTTCAAAATTGGTTTTATACATAAAGCAAAAGTTGTTAAATAGTACAAGCTAAGTGGGCTTTGATTAAAATATTCCCGTTAGTTGGAGATTTCAAACATGACATTAGGTTTTGAAGATCAAGGTTCTATTAAGTGATTTTTAATAGTTTAAAGCATTATATGGAAAATCATTTGTTACGTCAATAAATAAACAATTGAATTTAAGTTCGAGGACATCTTTTGAAAAAAATATGTACTTTGTAAAGTTTCTAGGTAATGAAAATACAACAAGATTTAGAATTCTTTAGTTTGTGCTAAGGTATGAGGTTATAGTTTTTTTTTTTAAAAAATAAGTAACATGTGGAGAAATGAAATAATATGATTTGGGTAGGGTGTTGAATATTTAAAAAAGTGGCTAAGATGGTAAGGTGAAGTGTGATTGTGAAATCCATAGATGGTTATCATATGAGATTGATTTAGGCTGTAAAATTTTGAGATTTTAGAGCTTAGTTTAAAGAAAGTGAGTGTAATCATTTATTCATTAATTAAAACGAATAAACGAAAACGTTGACTTATCAAAACTTCTAGATTCTAATAACATAATGAAGACATGCTTTAGCCTATAAGTGAACACTCATCCCGAGAATTCCCAGGTAGGCATCCGGGTCCCTCGTCTGATTGGGATTTATGCGCAATGCCAGTCCTAGACAGAAAACTCAGAATACAGGCATTCACCCTCCCAGATTGCACGTGTTCGTTATTAAAATTTAGAACTTCGACGAGATCTTCAAGGTGGTTCAGGCTAAACCTGAGGATTTGTCATACTAGTCTAAGAGTAGATCTTGTGATGGAGAGCACTCTTCTTGTAGGGACTAAAGTAAGGAAAAGAAGTAGGATAGAGAATAGAATCAAGTAAGGTTGCAAGTAAAAGGAGCAAGTACTGGTTAAAATCCTATGGTTATAGACTAGATTGTTTTTTTTAATAACCTAATTCCCTATAACCATGGCTCTGATACCATTCTGTAACACCCCAACCGATGGCGGAAACATCGAGGTGTCACGTAAGAATGAGTATACAGTAGCACATGGTATTAAAGTTTTAATTTGAAATTTATTTAAAGTAAAAATATCCAAAATTGAAAATACATAATAAGTCTTGAATGGAATTCTAATACATCAAATAACCAAATAAAGCATAAACTTCAAATTGTCTCCTCATGCTAACTCTCTAGACTTCAATCATCATTATTTCCTGTTGAGTTGTAAAAATGGGGGGGGGGGGGGTCAACTAGAAGTTGGTGAGAATACATAAGCCATGTCAAGCAAATAGTTTAAGTATAAAAGTTTAGCAATTCATATGTCTATCGTAAGTTTAAGTCTACATGAATAAACATAATATGTTGAATCGACATAATCAAACCTCCGACTAGTTTAGGTCCATCCCGTCATCCACGGTTCACCTTAATAATATGTTGGAACGATAACAATCACCCATGCTACCTATGTAGGAGGTACACGTATCCGGGTGGGATTGTCAATCCAATAGATCTATTATTGAGTATCGTCGGCTTGGCCATAGCTAATGATTATGTAATGTTGAAACTCGTTCAAACTGTTGCTGTTTTCTAAATCATGAGGCATTAAAGTTTACAACTAGACATGTATGTAGAATTGCTTAAGTATAATGTTGCAAGTATAAAGGATTGCATAAACATGGTTACGTAAACTCACCTTAGTATAGTATTAAGTCTTGAGAAATAGAATATGTGTAGCCCCAAAGTTGCCAATTACAAGAGCTTATAATCAAAGCTTCAATTGTAGAAGTAATAGACTATAGAAGAAAAGTATGAGGGAAAGTTTAATCGGATTGAAACAATCGATTTAGAGGTGGCAAGTGTAATGGTTCATAGGTGGGTTTTTATACTAGTTTTGGATTCAATTAGCCATTAAAATTGGTCAACACCATAAAGTAAGGTTTTATGATGAATTGACTATTTGAATAGGACTTTGACTGTTTGACTAAGACTTTGACTAGGACTTTGACTATGACTTTGACTATTTGACTCAAGGCTTTATTTAAGAAATAAAAAAAATCATTAGTTTGAATTAGAAAATAAAAAACACCGTCTTATAAAATGACGATTTTATAAATAGAATTAGGATAGGACATATGTCATGATTGAAGATTTTTTTTTTAGTACAATGATAAAAGAAACTTAGAAAAATAGAGTGCACGGATAAAGATAAGAATACTTAGAAATAAATTAGACTTTATATCATGGATCGGGAAATACTTTAATGCAAAATAAATCGGAAAATTCGTGAGGTTACAGTCTCCCCTACTTTTAGAAACTTCGTCCCGAAGTTATAAAAACACAGGTTTGAGGATGGTTGGGTAGAAATTAAGGCAGCCGTGGTTTTGAAAATTTTGGGTTAAGGCACGACATGAATTTATAGAATAATCTGCTTTCGAATAATTTGTATAAGAGGTTTGTTATCTGTGAGTTTTAAGGGTAGGATTAGGTGTGTCTTGGAATCGCAAGGTGAATAAGAATCTTAAGTTTTAGAAATCCTAAAAGAAATGCATGAGTTGATGGACTATAGAAAGGCTAAATGAACTACCAGGTAACTAGAGTTTATAATTAGTTTTTCTACCGAAAACCTTGATAGAATTTCACACTACCTTAACGTATCTGTAAATTCATGATTACGTTCCGGACCGCAATCACCAATTTACCTTACATTAGGGTTTTGTGTCCTTCTATGACTCTAAACACACATGTAAGTAATGCAAAATAACCTTGTGATTGAATTGTATACAATGTATCAAAAAATAAGTCCAACTGTTGAGCAGGAAAAAGACTTCTACCAGTCAGTGAGTAAGAACATCTACCGATTGTTGAGCCGGTGCGATAGCCTCTACCAGTCGTTGAGCAGGTTGTAGGGCCTCTACCGACTGTTGTGCAGGCATGATGACCTCTACCAATCGTTGAGTAGGTTATTTGGTACTCTACTAACTGTTGAGCAAGTACTTCATCCTCTACCAGTTGTTTGATTAAGTGTACCAATTATTTCACACATAAATTGCAAATTGATAATATGTACATATAAACAATCAAGTATCAAGCATAGCATGCGAGTTGTAATAGTGTTGTCCTAGACAAGGTTAATGACTCTAGGTGTGTCTATAACAAATAGTTTATATTCCATGATTTCTAGTATCAAATGTTTAAATATGGTAGATAATCGAATCCTCGTGTATAACTAAGGATTATGTTTGATGCAACACACAACCAAGTTTCAATAGTTTGGTTATCATGGGTAACTAGTTCATGTTTGAGAAGGTGAAGGATATGAATTTAGTTCTTGAGAGGATGATGAAAAATCTTGAAGCAGAATCAAGGTTGTGAGAGATAGTGAATGTGAAGATAGTTTATAAAGAGTTTATTTTATAGTAAGGAGATTATGTAGCGGTGTAAATTTTGGGGTTTGGATCAAAGGTTATAATCAAGTGTATAAGAAAACATGATTGTGGTATATGCCAAATATTGTAAAAATTTGAACAAGTTGAAAATGAGTGAGTGTCGATGGAGAATTTAGAGACTAGATATTATTCCTATGGATAAAAAAAATCTTATTTTCAAAATTGGTTTTATACATAAAGCAAAAGTTGTTAAATAGTACAAGCTAAGTGGGCTTTGATTAAAATATTCCCGTTAGTTGGAGATTTCAAACATGACATTAGGTTTTGAAGATCAAGGTTCTATTAAGTTATTTTTAATAGTTTAAAGCATTATATAGAAAATCATTTGTTACGTCAATAAATAAACAATTGAATTTAAGTTCGAGGACATCTTTTGACAAAAATATGTACTTTGTAAAGTTTCTAGGTAATGAAAATACAACAAGATTTTGAATTCTTTAGTTTGTGCTAAGGTATGAGGTTATAGTTTTTTTTTTAAAAAATAAGTAACATGTGGAGAAATGAAATAATATGATTTGGGTAGGGTGTTGAATATTTAAAAAAGTGGCTAAGATGGTAAGGTGAAGTGTGATTGTGAAATCCATAGATGGTTATCATATGAGATTGATTTAGGCTGTAAAATTTTGAGATTTTAGAGCTTAGTTTAATGAAAGTGAGTGTAATCATTTATTCATTAATTAAAACGAATAAACGAAAACGTTGACTTATCAAAACTTCTAGATTCTAATAACATAATGAAGACATGCTTTAGCCTATAAGTGAACACTCATCCCGAGAATTCCCAGGTAGGCATCCGGGTCCCTCGTCTGATTGGGATTTATGCGCAATGCCAGTCCTAGACAGAAAACTCAGAATACAGGCATTCCCCCTCCCAGATTGCACGTGTTCGTTATTAAAATTTAGAACTTCGACGAGATCTTCAAGGTGGTTCAGGCTAAACCTGAGGATTTGTCATACTAGTCTAAGAGTAGATCTTGTGATGGAGAGCACTCTTCTTGTAGGGACTAAAGTAAGGAAAAGAAGTAGGATAGAGAATAGAAACAAGTAAGGTTGCAAGTAAAAGGAGCAAGTACTGGTTAAAATCTTATGGTTATAGACTAGATTATTTTTTTTAATAACCTAATTCCCTATAACCATGGCTCTGATACCATTCTGTAACACCCCAACCGATGGCGGAAACATCGAGGTGTCACGTAAGAATGAGTATACAGTAGCACATGGTATTCAAGTTTTAATTTGAAATTTATTTAAAGTAAAAATATCCAAAATTGAAAATACATAATAAGTCTTGAATGGAATTCTAATACATCAAATAACCAAATAAAGCATAAACTTCAAATTGTCTCCTCATGCTAACTCTCTAGACTTCAATCATCATTATTTCCTGTTGAGTTGTAAAAATGGGGGGGGGGGGGGGTCAACTAGAAGTTGGTGAGAATACATAAGCCATGTCAAGCAAATAGTTTAAATATAAAAGTTTAGCAATTCATATGTCTATCGTAAGTTTAAGTCTACATGAATAAACATAATATGTTGAATCGACATAATCAAACCTCCGACTAGTTTAGGTCCATCCCGTCATCCACGGTTCACCTTAATAATATGTTGGAACGATAACAATCACCCACGCTACCTATGTAGGAGGTACACGTATCCGGGTGGGATTGTCAATCCAATAGATCTATTATTGAGTATCGTCGGCTTGGCCATAGCTAATGATTATGTAATGTTGAAACTCGTTGAAACTTTTGCTGTTGTCTAAATCATGAGGCATTAAAGTTTACAACTAGACATGTATGTAGAATTGCTTAAGTATAATGTTGCAAGTATAAAGGATTGCATAAACATGGTTACGTAAACTCACCTTAGTATAGTATTAAGTCTTGAGAAATAGAATATGTGTAGCCCCAAAGTTGCCAATTACAAGAGCTTATAATCAAAGCTTCAATTGTAGAAGTAATAGACTATAGAAGAAAAGTATGAGGGAAAGTTTAATCGGATTGAAACAATCGATTTAAAGGTGGCAAGTGTAATGGTTCATAGGTGAGTTTTTATACTAGTTTTGGATTCAATTAGCCATTAAAATTGGTCAACACCATAAAGTAAGGTTTTATGATGAATTGACTATTTGACTAGGACTTTGACTGTTTGACTAAGACTTTGACTAGGACTTTGACTATTACTTTGACTATTTGACTCAAGGCTTTATTTAAGAAATAAAAAAAAATCATTAGTTTGAATTAGAAAATAAAAAACACCGTCTTATAAAATGACGAATTTTATAAATAGAATTAGGATAGGACATATGTCATGATTGAAGATTTTTTTTTTAGTACAATGATAAAAGAAACTTAGAAAAATAGAGTGCACGGATAAAGATAAGAATACTTAGAAATAAATTAGACTTTATATCATGGATCGAGAAATACTTTAATGCAAAATAAAAGGGAAAATTCGTGAGGTTACACCCAAGCATGAACATACCATCAAATTTAGCCAAATAAAAGGTTACCTTGGTGTGTATTAGGATTGGAAGATTCATTTTACGGCTATAGCACTCAAAACCCCTTTGATTCCACCTTGATTCAAGATTACTCTTGAGTTTTAGGGTTTGGTGTATGTGTGTGTTCTTGATGAACAAATTTGGGGTTATGAGTTGATTTCTATCCTTTTTTTTATAAAGGTTTAACCAAGCTCAAGTTTGGGTTACTTGGCAAGTTAGCCCCTTCATATTTTGTTAAGTATATGCTCGTTCAAGACACTAATCGAGTTAGTCTCGTATAATTGTTTAAGCCTTGTTTAGCTAACAAGGTTGACGGGTTTAATTTCCCTAGACTAGGAAATTCGCATAAGTTGTGCTTCATGCAGTTCAGTTTAAAAGCCACGTGTGCTTAAATTATCATAGAATATGGTTTAGAAATTTTGGGGTGTTACAGGAGACCTACACTTGCGTCCATAAAGTGCCTCAAAAGATGCACACTGAATTGAAGTGTGGTAACTGTTGTTATACGAGAATTCAATCAAAGGCAAATGCTTATCCCAACTGTTGCCAAAATCCACCACGCACGCTCGTAGCAGATCTTCCGATGTTTGAATGGTACGTTCACTTTTTCCATCCGTCTGTGGGTGATAGGCTGTGTTGGATCAGTAATGCTCTTGATGTGTTGCTTGCTAGTGAACACTTATGTGTTTAGCAAGTTCAATCAGATTTGCACAGCGGAATGATAAGTAAAGTAACACTATCAACAGGAGTTATTACTCCCCCTATGTTAGGACAAAGAGGATTGGTGAAACCACTTTTGGAAACCTTAGTCTAATTCACTTCTGTCAATTTTGGCTAAGTATAGAAGTACTGAAGAGAAGACAAGAAACTGCTGAAGAGAAGATATGAGAAGTGCTGAAGAAGAAACTTCATCAGAAGTTCTGAAGTCCAAACCAGACAAAGTTCACTTCAGAAGTACTGAAGACAAACTACTCATCAGTAGTTTGTCATTCATCAGCACTTAGCATCAGATATTTTCCACCGCCTTTTGTATCAGTAGTTTATTGTTTATTATTACTTTTAGCTGTAATTGTTTGTTTCAATGTTGCAACTTGTGCAACTTGTTTCTGATATTTGTATACTTGCTTTATTGGCAAGATACATGTATGTAAACGTCTATAAATAGGAGGCTTCAACCTTCTATTTTACACATTGATTTTAAGAGAAAAATCCTTCAAACACTTTCACTGTTCTATTCCATTTCAGTATTTATTGTGAGTCTGCCTAAGTATCTAATTCTCATTTACTGCTTAGATTCATAATAAATACTTGTCATTATTAGTTTCAATCATCAAGAGGGAGTAATAACTCCTCTTAAGTATAAAAAGTGTTGCTTTAACTTATACATTCCGCTGTGCTTACAATCTGATATACAAGAGCTTGCTAAGCACTTAAGTGTCAAAGATAGCAAGTTCTTACTTAAACAAAGAGCATACTGATCCAACAATTGGTATCAGAGCGTTGGTTTATCTGATCACATATCAATCTAACAAATTGAGAATCAGACACAAAGCTCTTATTGATACTCAATAAAAGATCAAAAGTTCACTTTTTATCAACATCCATCACTTAAAAGAGTCATCTGACAAATCAATACTCTTTAAAATGGATCCACATAATACTGGTTCTGCGACAAAACCTGCTATGCTAGTAAGAAATGAATATAACATCTGGCAAAGAAGGATGACGCATACATTATCACAGACCAACACAGGTTGCTGGAAATCTGTGATATATGGACCACATAAACCAGTAAATATCAATCTTGAAACTAAAGTTGAGGTCCCTAAAGACCCAAAAGAATATACAGATGATGATTTCCTAAAACTTGAGCTAGATGCAAAAGCATTCTCTATGTTGGCAATGGCTCTCCCAAATGAGATATACTCTGGCCTTTTACATTGTGAAAGTGCCAAAGAACTCTGGGATTGTCTTAAAGAACAGTTTGGAGGAACTGAAGAGGTGATTGCCAACACCAGAGAGATTTTAGCTCAACAATATGAGACATTTGCTCACATTAATAGGGAAACTTTAACTCAACAATTTGAAAGATTCTCCTCATTAATATCTGAGCTAAAGTTAAATGGTCAGACCTATACAACAATATCTATGCTACATAGATTTTTAAGGTCTTTACCAGACAAATGGGAAACATACTCCATTGTTTTAAGATCCTCACCAGATTTTGGCTCCCTCACTCTTACAAAACTCCATGGGAGATTACTTACTTTTGAGAGAGAAATTGATCAAAAGAAGAAATTACAATCATCTGGTAAAACTGTTGATGACTACCTACCAGGTAGTACAGCACTTTTGGGACAAGACTCACCAACTTGTTCCTATGGATCTTATGACAACATTGACATAACAACTGGGATCTCATCAGAAAGATCTTTCCCAGGTTATGACAATGATGACCAAAGTCAAACTGCTGATAATCTATGTTTTATCATGGATGATTTGAAAAACTTTAGAGTGATGACTTAGAAGAAATGGACATTTTACACCAACTGGCCATGCTAAGCATTAAAACTAACAAGTTTAATAAAAGGTCAGGAAGGAAATTTCCAGGATTGACCAGTAATACAAAAATTGGTTTTGACAAATCTAAACTGAGATGTCACAAGTGTCAGAAGTTGGGACACTTTGCTAGAGAGTGTAGAAACTCTAGCTTTAACCAATCACAATCTGGAAATAACTTTAACCCCAATTATAATAGGAATAATGGAACTCAAGGGAGTGCTCATTTTGTACAGGCACAAGCTCCTCAACAGCAATACATGCCACAAGTACAATATGTTCAAATGCCTGCTCAACAGATGCAGAGCCAACAATCAATCCCTCCCTTTCCAGCTGCTCAACAACCTCCACAGCCTCAACAACCCTCTCAACAAAGTCTTTTCACCTCAGGGTATGTTGACTGGAGCAGTCTTCCTTTTGACACCACAGAGTGCAATCCAGATGCAGACAACAAGTTGTTTGACATCAACTGGGGAGAACCAGACAATGGCAGAAAGAACTTTGCCTTAATGGCATTTGAAGGCTGTACTTCAAAATCTACATTGTCACAGGTATCAAAAGAGTCTTTGACAAAACTTTGCTCAAATTCTTGCAAAGAATCTTTTGCTCTCATAAGAGAGACAAATGTGCACTTACAAGGAAAAGCCAATGATTTAGAAAGAAAATACACTCAGATGAAATGTGATTTAGAGAGAAAACTAACTGCTAAAACAAAAGAAGTCTCTAAATTAACTAACTCAGCTATTGAAACCCAAGCACAAATTAAAATGATGATAGAAGATCTTGGGAATGTCAGAAAAGAGCTTGCTGACACCAAGGTCAGTTGTGAAAAATGGGTGGATTCTTGTAAAGGGTACCAACTATTGCTAAACAAACAGAGTGCTTCAAATGTTAAGTTTGGCATAGGGTACCATCATGTTGAAACACCAACAGATTTCTCTCCCAAAACTACTAAAGATGGGAGAAAAATTGTTTCAAATGAAACTTCTGAAGGGAAAGACTGCACATCTTTCCATGAAAACTTTCTAAACAGAAATCCTGGTATTTTCAAAGAAAGTACTTCAGAAGTATTAACAAAATCTGACAACAAGCCATCAGTAGTTTCATCTACATCAGGAGTTGAGACCAGAAGTTCTAACTACTGAAGTTGATACTTCAAAAGTTTTGAACTTCTCTGGATTAGCAGCCTTGGCAGCCTTGTACTTCTTGTATGTGTCTAGTAGTCTTTCTTCTTTCCATCTTGACACAGAGGCTTTTGAACCATAGTTATTTGCTACCAGTTCTTCAATCATCTCAGCTCTCTTGGCTTTTCCATCTTTGTTTGTTGCAAGTTTGTCAGCAACAAGTTGAGCTCTTTTAGTCAGCTCATCCATTGAGAGCCCTTTGAGTGAATAGGCTTTTGTTTTGCTGTTCTTTGTTATAAAAGACATCAGTTGTTGTCTTTTGTCTTCTTCAGCAACTCTCTCTGTTTCAGCTTGCCTATTCAACTCTGCTTCATAAGCTTGAAGCTTTTCATTTAAGCTCAAATCATCCCTTTCCTCCAAGTTATTCCAGATCTCTTCTTCCTTAGCCTTTCTTTGGGCTACAATCAAACTCTTCTCAAGTAGTTCTTTGGACATTGATAGTGGAGAAGGGTTTAGCACAGTCATTGTTGTAATTGTTGTAGGCCTTGGAATAGGAGTTGGTTGTTGTTGTTCAGTTGTCTTGGAAGGCTCTTCAGCTGTTTGTAAATTTGAAGTGTTAACTGCTGAAGTGTTGATAGATGTGTCAACTACTGAAGGATTGTCTTCAGTACTTTCTGAGTCATCAGAGGTTTCTTCAGAAGTTTCTTCATTATGGCCTTGGGAAGGTTCAGCTTCAACTTCAGTTGCAGAGACAAGCCTTTGTTGATCTTCTTTTTGTTTTTGGGCTTTCTCTAAAATTTGCTGTTGTTGGAGAGCCACTCTTGCCTTTATTCTGGCTTCCAGTGACTCCTTAGGTTCCCTAATCTTCTCCCCCTTTTTGGCTTCATCCACTTTGGAAGTTCTACCAGTGAGTTCAGCAAGTTGTCTTGAGTTGTTGTCTATTTTGTTGGACAGCTGACCAAGTTTTTTGTTGATCACCTCAAACTGAGCTTTGGTTGACAACTCCAAAGTAGTTGTGAAAGTTTTGAGGTGATTGGCATTTAGTGTGTTCATCAACTGGCATAGGGGACCTTCTGGGCTGCAGAGTTGGTTCAACTCTATGCTAGATGACCCAAGGAATTGGGTAGGCATATTCAGTGAGGGGTGTGTTTTTGGGTGATCTTCATGTTGTACAGAAGATGCCACTTTAGGGGAATCAGGAATCAAGTGGACTTTAACCTGATCTGGTGTGACCAGCTCTTGGAGCTTAGAGACACCAGGTGCAGGACCTTCACTAGCAGCCGTCAATTCAATTTTAGTGGAGTGTGAATCATCATCCAAGTCAATGGAATTATCTGAATCCCTGCTTACTTCCTCAATGAGGACAGTATCAGTTACATCATGAGCTGGGCCCAACCCAGTACCTCAATGGAATCATTTGAATCCCTGCTTACTTCCTCAATGGAATCATCTGAATCTCATGTACCTCTTTTTCTTGGTTCAGAGGATTTCCTACCTCAGGCATTAAGCCTTCATCGGTAGTTGCCACAAGTGAGGTCTTAGCTATGTTACTTCTTTCCTCAAATCCACCACTGGGTGGTATATGAGTAGTAGCAGCCTCAAATGTACCTAGAGTTTCTAAGTTTGGGCTTAGAGACCCTGGTTCATCCTCATCTCTTGGGTTAGGCTAGAGATATCCACATCCATGTCAAGTGCTGAAGGTATGTCCCCTATTTGATGTGGTTGTTGGGGACTGACATGTTCTGATGGGATGGTCTCTTTTAGTCCAGAGAGAAGTTTGGCAATTTCAAGGGCTTCAGGTTCAGAAATTTGTGGTGCGGGTTCAGTAGTTTGGTCTATGGGTTCAACAGTTTCAAAAGAAGAGTCTATGGGGATTGTTTTCTTAAATTTCTTTCTTTTGAATAAAATGGTTATTGGTGCTCTTGTGGGGGTTTGAGATGGATGAGACTGAGAGGATGTTTCAGTCACATCTTTATCAAGTGCAGATTGTACATTAGCAAGTTCAGGCATCTCAACCTCCTGAATCGCCTTTCTTTTCAGGCTGGTGGATTTTTGTTTTTGCTGTTTTGGTTTCTTTGCCTTTTTGGGTGAAGGTTTGGAAGATGAGGGTTCCTTGGGGACTGTTGTGTGTTCCCCTTGGTCATCTTTTGGCCAGGTGGCCGGTTTATTGTGCCTAGAGTATGCTTGTGAGGTTAAAGGGTTTAAAACAGTTGTTTGACCCACAAACACCTCTTCTCCAAGTTCCTTTATAGAATTGTATAATAAATCTTGGATACAACAAAAACTTCTTTCTAGAATTCAGATGATGTAACACCAACTCATTAAAGAAAAGCGCTGATGCCCTGAATTTTGTTTGATTCACAATGGAATGAAAAATTGGTTGAAAATTAGAAGGCATCTGATCATAAGATCTAGTTTTTGGACTCAAACACATAATTATATAGTGAAACAAAAGTTGGTACTTAGGTTCAAAATATTTCTTAAAAATAGTAGCATGTGAGAGAGTACCTTGGTAACCACACTCTGTCATGGTTAGCTGAATTTTAGAGTTTGGAAATTGATCTGGGGCACCCACATCATCCAGACCCAGTCTAATCCCCAATGTTTCGGGTGTGATTGCCATTCTTCTCCCTTGGATTGATGAATTGAGGGAGATCACCTTATCATTTATTGTCACCGTCTCCGCATTTGCCCAGAACTCATTAAGAGTCTCAGTGTGGATTGGAGGATGAATGGTGAGGGCAGTAAAGTATTGGGATTTAACGACTAAATCAATGATTTCGTCATATTGGGACCAGGCTTCATGTTTCTCGAAGTAGCCTCTTTGATTGTGTCCCTATTTCAGTGTTAGAGCCATGTGGTTTGTGTGTGTGTGTGTGTGTGGATCGAACAGTGTTTTTGCAGGTTCAGGGTTTGAGAGCTTTTTGAGAGAGAAGGAGGGAATTTTTGCTTTTTGGATGGATAAGTGTTGGAAAAGGTGTTTATCAGAAGTTTGTAACCGCCCTAGGTCAAACTTGAGAAGTGGAAAATGTCTGATTTGCCCTTAATGACAAAACTGCTGATGAACAACAATTGTCATCAGTAGTTTATTAACAACTGATGAGAATGTTTATAAACACTTTATTCATAACTTCTGAAGATTATTTTATCAGAAGTTAATCATTTTTTAGAAAATATTCCCATACTGATATTTTTGTTCATCAGTAGTTTCTCTCATCTTGTTTTTCAGAAGTTTTTGGTCTAAAAACAGATGTAAGTGAAAAATAAAATATGTGTAGGAAAAGTAAATGAACACTTACAAATTTAGCATCCCAAGCATGGATACTAACTTCTGAAATGTTAATGTGTCAAGGGGTTTTGTGAATATGTCAGCTATCTATTAGCTGTTGTGACATGCTTCACTTCAATCTTGCCTTTTTCATAGCAATCCCTGATGAAATGATACCTGATTTCAATATGTTTAGTTTTTGAGAACTGAACAGGATTTTGAATGATGCTAATGGCAGATTTGCTGTCTACAAGCAATGGTGTCTTGGTCTCTTTGATTCCATAATCAAGAAGTTGATATTGGAGTCATTGTATGTGTGATATACAACTTGCAGCTGCAATGTATTCAGTTTCAGCAGTTGAAGTTGCAACAGATGTTTGCTTCTTTGATTGCCAGGACACTAGACAGTTTCTGAAGAATTGACAACCACCAGATGTCGATTTTCTTGACATTTTGCACCCTGCATAGTCACTATCTGAAAAAGATGATAACTTGGTATTGCTAGAAGCAGGATACCAAATTCCAAGTGTAGGAGTTCCTTTCAGATATCTGAAGATTCTTTTGACTGCAATGAGGTGTGATTCCCTAGGAGCTGATTGATATCTAGAACAGACACATGTTGAAAACATAATATCTGGTCTAGAAGCAGTTAGATACAAAAGGGAACCTATCATACATCTATACATGGTTTGATCAACCTGTTTTCCTTGATCATCTGGTTCAACTTGTGTGGTAGGTGTCATGGGAGTGGAACATGATTTACAGTCCTGTAAAGAAAATTTGTTCAATAATTCTTTAACATATTTTGATTGATGTATAAAAGTTCCATTAGTTTGTTGTTTAATCTGCAGTCCTAAAAAGTACTGCAGTTCTCCCATAGTACTCATCTCAAATTTTGATTGCATGAGTTTCTTAAATTCATCACACAATTTTGTGTTTGTTGAACCAAATATGATATCATCAACATAAATTTGAACAAGTAAGACATGATTTCCAACATTTTTAATGAAAAGAGTTTTATCAATGGAGCCTCTTGTAAAGTTATTTTTGAGTAAAAAGTTGGAAAGTGTGTCATACCAGGCTCTTGGAGCCTGTTTGAGCCCATAAAGAGCTTTGTCAAGTTTGTACACCCACTCAGGATGAGAAGGATCCTCAAACCCAGGTGGCTGACAAACATACACTTCCTCTTTGATCTTTCCATACAAAAATACACTCTTAACATCCATTTGAAAAACTTTTATTTTGTTGGAAATGGCATAGGCCAGAAATAACCTGATGGCCTCAAGCCTTGCAACTGGAGCAAAGGTCTCATTATAATCAATTCCCTCTTCTTGAGAGTAACCTTGTACCACCAGTCTTGCCTTGTTCTTAATGATCATACCAGCTTCATCTTGTTTGTTCCTAAAAACCCATCTTGTGCCAATTGGTAGCTTATTTGGTGGTAAGGGACAGATTTCCCAAACCTGTTGCTTCTTGAACTGAAGCAACTCATCTTGCATAGCTTCCACCCAATTGTTGTCTTTGAGGGCTTCTTGGTACTTCTAAGGTTCCAACTGAGAAATGAATGTTGAGAAGAAGCAAAATTTGGAAAGCTGGTTTCTTGTGAGAACACCTGAAGCAATAACACCCATGATTTGTTCCAATGGATGATCTTTGTGTTCAATCAGTTGTTGTAAACCACTGACAGGTGTAGGTGGCTCTTGTATTTCATCAAACAAACCACTGAGGTTTAAAATGTCTGGTTTAGCTATTTGAATGTCTTTAGTAGTTGTAGGTGCTGAAGCAGATGTTTGAGTTTGTACATCAGCAGTTGTTGAATCAGAAGTTTGTTAAACTTCTGGAGGTTTGAAAGTTGACTTAATGACTGTTTCAGGAGTCCATGGTGCTGGATCCTCATCATCAAACCTTTGATCACCATAATAATTAGGTTTAGATGAAGTAACAGTCTTTTCAGGTCCAAAGTGGAAGCTGTCAAGGTCAAGGAGTTCAGCAGGATGTGCTGGAATAAGAGTGTGTTTTGACTCATTGAACTTGACATTCAGTGTTTCTTCTACTATCTTAGTTTTTGAATTAAAAACCTTGTAGGCTTTTCTAGTGGAGGAATAACCAAGAAAGTAACCTGAATCAACTTTAGCGGCAAACTTTGAAATAGAGTCTTTAATGTTTAGAATGAAACATTGACATCCAAAAGCCCTGAAAAAGGAGATAAGGGGCTTTATGCCATGAAGAACTTCATAGGCAGTCTTGGAGTGTCTCTTGTTGACAAGGACTCTATTTTGAACATAACATGTAGTGTTTACTGCTTCAGCCCAGAAATACAATGGTAGGCCTGAATCAGCTAACATGGTTCTTGCTGCTTCAATCAGTGTTCTGTTCTTCCTTACTACCACACCATTTTGTTCAGGAGTTCTGGGAACACTGAATTGTCTAATAATCCCTTTAGACAAACAGAATTCATCCAGAGTTTTGTTCCTGAACTCTGTCCCATTATCACTTCTAATGGCTTTGACAGATAGAGAATATTGTTTCTCTACTTGTAGAATGAAGAACTTGATGATTTCAGCTGCCTCATCCTTGGAGAATAAGAAGAACACCCATGTGAATCTTGAATAGTCATCAATGATGAGCAAGCAGTACTTCTTCTTACCAAGGCTCATGATTTTTACAGGCCCAAATAAGTCCATATGGAGTAGTTGAAGACATGCCGTTGTTTTTTATTCTTCAATAGACTTATAGGAGGACTTATGCAGTTTTCCCTTCAAACAGGATACACAGTGTTCTTGAAACGGGTATACTTTCAAAGGTAGACCTCTGACCAAGCCAATTTTTGTGACTTTATTTATGGTTTTAAAGTTCACATGGCCAAGTCTCCTCTGCCAGAGATCAGTCTCTGAAGTTGATGCCTTTGAGAAGAAACAAGTAGCGTTGTTTAGTACTTTGTCCTTTTCAATGTCCACTGCATAGACATTGCCACATCTTTTGGCTATCAACAAAGAATGATCTTCAATGATCTTCTCTATCAACTTCTGGCCTTCTGGTGATATGATCTTGCATGCTGTCTTTGTGAAAAAAGGAAGAATATTCTTTATCACACATTTGAGACACACTTGGCAAGTTGTACTTAAGGTTTTCAACCAGATTGACCTTGTCAAACTGTATTTTTCCAGAGGAGACATTGCCATGTCCTAGCACATATCCCTTGGCATTGTTCCCAAAGGATACAGATCCTTCTCTTTGATTGATAAAATTGTTTATCAAGTATCTGCATCCTGTCATGTGCATTGAGCCTCCACTGTCCACATACCAAATGCTATTTAAGCCTCTTGATTGGTTTTAGGTCATCAGTAGTTTTCAGGTTCTCAACTCCTGATGTAGATGAAACTACTGATGGCTTAAAGTCAGATTTTATCAGTACTTCTGAAGAACTTTCTTTGTGAGATTTTAGAAAGTTTTCATGGAAAGATGTGCATTCTTTCTCTTCAGAAGTTTCACTGAAACAATTTTTCTCCCATCTTCAGTAGTTTTGGGGGAAAAATCTGTTGGTGTTTCAGTGTGATTGTACCCTATGCCAAACCTAACATTTGAAGCATTTTGTTTTTTTAGCAGCAGTTGGTACCCCTTACAAGATTCTACCCATTTTTCACAAGTGACCTTGGTGTCAGCAAGCTCTTTTCTGACATTTCCTAGGTCATCTATCATTATTTTAAGTTGTGCTTGGGTTTCAATAGCATTGTTAGTTAATTTAGAATTTCCGTTTGCCTTTGCAGCAAGTTTTCTTTCTAAATCACATTTCATCTGAGTGAATTTTCTCTCAGAGTCATTTGCTTTGCCTTGTAAGTGCACATTAGTCTCTCTTATGAGAGCAAAAGATTCTTTACATGAAGTTGAACAAAGTTTTGTTAAAGATTCTTTTGATACCTGAGACATGGCAGATTTTGAGGTGCAGCCCTCAAATGCCATTAAGGCAAAATTCTTTCTGCCATTTTCAGGTTCTCCCCAATTGATGTCAAACATTTTGTTGTCTGCATCAGGATTACACTCTGTGGTGTCAAAAGGAAGACTGCTCCAGTCAACATACCCTAAGGTGAACAAGCTTTGTTGTGAGGGTTGCTAAGTCTGTGGAAGTTGTTGAGCAGCTGGAATGGGAGGGATTGATTGTTGGCTCTGCATCTGTTGAGCATGCATCTGTACATATTGTACTTGTGGCACATATTGGATTTATGGAGCTTGTGCCTGTACAAAATGTGCACTCCCTTGTGTTCCATTATTCCTATTATAACTAGGGTTATACAGATTTCCAGACTGAGATTGGTTGTAGCTAGAGCTTCTACACTCTCTAGCAAAGTGTCCCAACTTTTGACACTTGTGACATCTATGTTTAGATTTGTTAAAACCAATTTTTTTAGAACTGTTAAGTCCTAGAAATTTCCTTCCTGACCTTTTGTAAAATTTGTTTGTTTTGATACTTAACATGGCCAGTTGGTGTAAAATGTCCATTTCTTCTAAGTCATCATTGCTGAAATTTTTTAAATCATCCATGATAAAACACATGTTATCAGCAGTTTGACTATATTCCTCATTGTCATAACCTGGGAATGATCTTTCTAATGAGATCCCATCAGTTATGTCAATGTGGTCAAAAGATCCAAAACTATTTGAACAAGTAGGTGAATCTTGTCCCAATAGTGTTGTACTACCTGGTTGATAGTCATCAGCAATTTTACCAGAACTTTGCAACTTTTTCTTTTGATCAATTTCTCTTTCAAAAGTTAGTAATCTCCCATGTAATTTTGTAAGAGTGAGGGAGCTAAAGTCTGGTGAGGATCTTAGGACTATAGAGTATGTTTCCCATTTTTCAGGTAAAGAACTTAAAAATCTATGAAGCATAGATACAGTTGTGTAGGTCTGACCATTTAATTTTAGCTCAGATATTAATGAGGAGAATCTTTCAAATTGTTGAGTTAAAGTTTCCCCATTTATGTAAGCAAAAGTTTCATATTGTTAAGCCAGGATTTCTCTGGTGTTGGCAATCACCTCTTCAGTTCCTCCAAACTGTTCTTTGAGGCAGTCCCAAAGCTCTTTGGCACTATCACAATGTAATAGGCCATAGTAGATTTCATTTGGGAGTGCCATTGCCAACATAGAGAAAGCTTTAGCATCAAGCTCAAGTTTTAGGAAATCATCATCTGTATAGTCTTTTGGGTCTTTTGTTATTTCTTCTTTAGTTTCAAGATTGATATTTACTGGTTTGTGAGGACCATATATCACAGATTTCCAGCAACCGGTGTTGGTCTGTGATAATGTATGTGCCATTCTCCTTTTCTAGATATTCTATTCATTTCTTACTAGCATAGCAGGTTTATTGGCAGAACCAGTATTATGAGGATCCATTTTAAAGAGTATTGATTTGTCAAATATCTCTTAAAGTGATGGATGTTGATAAAAGTGAACTTTTAATCCTTTATTGAATATCAATAAGAGCATGTGTCTGATTCTCAATGTGTTAGATTGATATGTGATTAGATAAACCAAAGCTCTGATACCAATTATTGGATCAGTAATGCTCTTGATGTGTTGTTTGCTAGTGAACACTTATGTGTTTAGCAAGTTCAATCAGATGTGCATAGCGGAATGACAAGTAAAGTTACACTATCAACAGGAGTTATTACTCCCCCTGGATGTTTGAAAACTATAGACAAGTTTAATTAGAATCTAAGTAATGAATGTGAATGATAATAAATAGTCAAACAGATTCTCAATAAATGAAATGGAAAGAACAATAAACTTTGAAGGATTTCTGTATTAATCAAAATCAATGTCTAAAACAGAGGGGATGAACCCACCTATTTATAGACTTTACATATACATGAACCTTGCCAAAAAGTAAGTCTGTAACAAGTAGCAACAAGTTGCATTCTTGGAACTTGTACAATCTGATAAAGTAATATTAAACTAATAAACTACTGAAACATAAGTCGGTTAAAAAGATTCTTGAACAAGAGCTGATGAATGACAAACTACTGATGAGTAGTTTGTCTTCAGTAGTTCTTCAGTGAACTGTCTGGTTAGACTTCAGAACTTCTGATACTTCTTCTTCAGTACTTGTTGAATCCTTCTTCAGTACTTTAGTCTTCTTTCTTCAGTAGTTCTATACTTAGGATATTTTGCAGAAGTGAATTAGACTAAGGTTTACAAAAATGGTTTCACCAATCCTTTTTGTCCTAACAGGCTGTGCTCATGTCCAAGCAAGTCCCCGATGCATTTTGGAGAGTAGTCCAAAAATGAGAAGTGAATCGCGCATCGCGATCAGATATGATAGAAGTAGGCACCCCATGCCTAGAGACTACCTCCTTGATGTAGAGATTGACCAGTTTTTCTAGCGAATCGGTTTCCTTTATTGCCAGAAAATGTGCCGATTTGGTTAAACGATCTACAATAACCCAAATAATGTTATGGCCAGTTGGCGTTCTAGGGAGCTTTGTGATGAAGTCCATAGAAATTTCGTCCCATTTCCACATAGGGATTTCTGGTTGCTAGAGTCAAGCACTTACTAACATAAGTGGCTATCTGAGCTTTCATGTTTGGCCACCAGTAAAGAGTTTTGAGATTTTGGTACATCTTGTCCGAACCAGGATGTACCGAATATCGAGAGGTGTGAGCTTCATCCAGCACTAGTTGTCCAAGATCCCCAAACCGTGGTATCCAGACTCGATTCATGAAGTATTTAAGACCATCTGTCCTCAGTTCCAGATGCTTATCAGCACCATGTAAAGTTTCAAGCCTGATGTTTTCTTCTTTCAAAGCCTCGCCCTGGGCTTCACATATCTTATCAGGAAGATTAGAATGTATGGTAAGTTGTAAAGCTCGCACCCATTTGGGTTTCATTTCCTTACGACTAACGGCATCAGCTACTACATTAGCTTTCCTTGGATGATATTTGATGGCACAGTCATAATCATTCAGAAGCTCGACCCATCGACACTATCGCATGTTCAGCTCCTTCTGATCGAATATGTGTTGGAGGCTCTTGTGATCAGTGAAGATCGTACACTTCGTCCCATAGAGATAATGCCTCCAGATCTTTAGAGCAAAAATCACTGCTCCTAGTTCCAAGTCATGGGTGGTGTAATTCTTCTCATGAACCTTTAATTGACGTGAAGCATATGTGATCACCTTATCACGCTGCATCAGCACACGCCCTAACCCTGGGATAGACGCATCACAGTACACCATAAAGTCCTTTGTACCCTCAGGTAGTGATAGTATAGGTGCACTGCTAAGCTTTGTCTTCAATAATTGAAAAGCAGACTCTTGGGCATCTCCCCACTTGTAGGTAATCCCTTTTCTGTGTCAAAGTAGTGAGGGGTTGAGCGATCTTAGAGAATCCCTCAATGAGTCTGCGATAGTATCCCGCAAGACCAAGAAACTGGCGCACATCTGTAGGAGTCTTAGGAGCCTCTCACTTTTTAATAGCATAAATCTTGGCGGGGTCGACATGTATCCCTGCCTCGTTAACCACGTGTCCTAGAAATTGGACTTCTCGAATCCAGAAGTCACATTTAGAGAATTTCGCATACAACTGCTCATTTCTCAAGAGTTTCAAGATCAGCTGCAGGTGTTGCTCGTGCTCTTCCCTGCTCTTGGAATAAATCGATAAGTCATCTATGAACACTATGACGAATTTGTCCAAATAAGGCTTACACACGCGGTTCATAGGATCCATGAACACAGTCGATGCATTGGTTAGCCCAAATGGCATTACCAAAAACTCATAATGTCCATAACGAATTTGAAAGGTTGTATTGGCCACAACCTCCTCTCGAACTCTCAGTTGATGGTATCCTGACCTCAAGTAAATCTTAGAATAGAAACTCGACCCTTGTAGCTGGTCGAACAAGTCATCAATACGAGGCAAAGAGTAGTGGTTCTTAACCGTTACCTTATTCAACTCCCGATAATCAATACACATGCGGAAGCTCCTATCCTTCTTCTTAACAAATAGAACTGAGGCTCCCCATGGTGAAGAACTAGGTCTGATGAAACCCCTATCCAATAGCTCTTGGAGTTGGGTAGATAGTTCTTTAAGTTCAACTGGAGCTGCTCCAGGTGCAAGATCAATTTGAAACTCCACTTGACAAATAGGTGGAAGTCCAGGTAGTTCCTCTGGGAATACATCTGAGAAATCTTGGACTACTGGGATGTCCTCAATCTTAGTTTCCACATCAGCTCGAGTGTCAAATATGTTAGCCAAAATGGCTGGATAGTCCTTTCGAATACACTTCTGGGCATTCTAGAAGGAGATGATGCTCACCATGGCACCACAATGATCACCCTGTATAGATAAAAGTTCTCCACCTGGGATGGGGACACGAACAATCTTCTCCTGACAGAGAATTTTAGCGTGTTGCTTCGACAACCAGTCCATGCCAACCACAAGATCAAAGCTTCCTAGGGTGATAGGTAGAAGGTTGATGGCAAACAATTGCTCATCTAGCTCAAGCTTACAGTCACGATGAATATGGGTTACCTCAACAGGCTTCCCATAAGCTAACTCTATAGTGTACGGGGTATTAAGAAGAGTAGGAACTATCCCTAGTTGTTTGCTAAGTTTCGATGACACAAAACTATAGTCCGCGCCAGTATCAAATAAATTAGAAGCGAGAGTGTCGTTCAAGGAACACATACCCGTCACGACATTTTTATCAGTCCTAGATTCCCCAGAGCCAATCACAAATGCTCTTCCACGAGCCCCATTGTTGTTGTTGCCGTTGTGGTTATGGTTGTTGTTGTTCCCAGTCTTATTACCACCACCGGTGTTATTATTACCCCCATTATTATTGTTACCATCACCATTCAGCTATGGACAGTCCTTCCTAAAATGATTCTCACTTCCACACTGAAAACTGTGGAGGATCGAATTGACAAAAACAAGTTAGTTGATCATACAAGTCTACTAATCTAGGTGCGGAATCCCTAGATCAGTTACAATATGATGGTTAACGAATCAAAACACGCAATTCACATTTTCAATTTCCATTTCATTAATAACCTTACAATAGATGTTTACAATGAAATAACTAAGTTTCAGACTATTCCTATTGACCCAGGGAGAATTCAGATCGAACTAGACAAACAAATGAGAAAAAGTTAATGTTTAAATGAAATTTCAGCCTTATATAGGCCTGCACATTCGCCCCCCGATAGGGTCGAATGTGCAGGTTTAACCCTTAAAAGGCTCGAACAAACACATAAGCTACAATCTTCCACGTTCGTCTGAATTGTTTTACATTCGACCGTTAACTTCCACATTCGACCTTCCATATTTCCACCTTTTCCCCTACGATTTCAACAAAACAACTTATAATGTACAATCCATTAGCATTAGTCGCAAAACGTGCATCAACAAACTCCCCCTCGACTATTGCTTGGATTGTTGTCATTGGTAATCGAGCGTCTTGTTCATTAGCTTGATACGCAAGTTCGTCTTCTGCTTTTTAGTCATCACTGGTTCGAAAGTTGGTTTGGATTTCTTCTTTTCTTTTGATATCTTCCCAAACTTTCCCAGCTTCTTTTCACAGTCACATCCCGCATTGACATCCCAAGCGAAACACAAGCATACCACACGTTGGTATTTCAGAGCTTGTTCGCTATCCTTCTCTTCACAATAAATCGGATTGTAATACAAAATGATAATATCTTCATGTGAGCAATTGATCAACCACATTGGATCAAAAATATGAATCTTCTTAAACTCATCTCTTTTATCCTTCAGCAAGATAACAGCTTCTGCAGTCTTCCAATCATAGTACCACCACATGAATTCTTCCGAAAAGTGTTGTGGAATCGGCATCAAAGGAATATGTTCTAGTATGGTCGGTGGTTTATACTTTAAAGTCACCTTGTTCATTCTAGTAATCGGATCAATAATCTTTTTGCGAACAATCCTTTTAGGATACTACGGAGTGAACACATCCCATTTCGTTCTGCTCTCTCTTGCCATGCGATCTGCGAAATAGCCAACAACATCGTTGTTTACAGTTGCTCCAGATAAAGTATGTCGGCAGATGTCTCGTACAGCCCAGTAAGGTAGTGTTTTGATATCATGGAATCTGTTGAAATACAAAATTTCCTTCTCGCATTTCTCAGCAACACACCTTAGTTGTCTCAAATACTTCCAACCAAGAGCTCTTCCTTTGAACAATTCATTGTGAAATTTGTAGAAACCTCCCTGAATTTCAGTCTTTGGTCGGTTGGCTACTTTTTCTTTCAGTTTCCTTAACAAGCTTTTTAGATCATCAGATTGTTCAACATTCGGTTTCTGATTCTCTGCATTCTTGAATACTTCACCAACGAATGTTTTACTCTTCTCCCGTGCAAGTTTCTCAGCCTGATTCAACAATTCTTCAGAAAATTCAGGAAATGCATCATCCTGTTTATCTTTAAAGTATTCTGGATATTCTTCACTAGTAATATCCTCAATCTCAACATCTTCAAATACTGGTGCATCTCTATCATCGGAGTGATTTACTGCTTCTTTCTCGGGAATATTAGGAATCTGATTGTAACTCATCAACTCTTTAAGAGACTTACCAACCTGTTTCGCCAAACCTTCAAGTATCTCTTTGGCTACGGCTGCAGAAACTTCACCATCTTCAAGATCAGGATCATTATATTCAAGCTCGTATCTCATATCTTCAGATTCAAAAATCTCTGGAAACTTTCCAGTAAGATCAATCTTCCAGACTTTCTTAGTCAACATCTGACGATATAACTTCTTATCTTCGTCTGATAAGGATCTAATCTTTTCATTCCAGAAAATGATGTCATCATCAGTGTTACCACCAGGAGCTTTCGAGCTTGATTCTCCTGCATCTTTAACAGAATCTCTCTTTTCACATTTATACTTCTCTGTATCATCATCATCGTCATCATCATCATCATCATCATCTGCAGAACTGTTATCATCAGAACCATCACCAGAATCATCCTTATCATCATCCTTTTTCTTCTCGGGAGCATCACCGACATCCTGATCCAAATCCTCCTCATCATCTTCTTCTTCTTCTTCAGATTCAGATGGTTCGAAATCAACATGTTCTTCTTCAGGTTCTTTGTCTTCCTCTCTAGCTTTCAACTATGGAGCTTTAAAATACAAATCATCAATGAGCTTTTACATGCTCTAGTTGTTCGTTCTCAACTTCTAGTTTCCAAGCCTCATAGAGATATATCTTCGTGTATTTCTCTGTTCATGCAGTAACAACTTCTCATTTTCTTCCTAAAGTTGTTTAATCTTTGCTTCTAATTCTTCTTGACTCTCCTGTGAAGATTCAACAATATCTAACATCTTCTTATCGTTCTTTCTCAATTGTTCAATCTCTTGTTGTTTCTGGTTAATAACTTTCATCATTTCTGCAAGCTTCTGGTTAACTGCATTCATCACATCACTCGATACAGTAACCTGTGGTGTTGAAGCCTCAGCAACAAGAGTCTTTTTCTTGAACTTATTCTGCACTCTTTCCATAGCAGCATCAAAATCAGCAGAAGGATCAACATTCTTTTCAGCTGATGATTTCTTCATCTTCTTTGCAATCGGGGATGTCACGAGTGTAGCAGATTTTGAACTTGAAACTTCAGGTACCATCTTTCCTGCAAGAAAGATATCAACTTCTTTTACCCATCTTTTCTTTGGATTTTCTTTCTCATCTTTCTTAGACATAGTCTTGTATTTGGGCTTTTTCAGTTTCTCACCCACCATAGGAGATCACTGAAATCTTGTTCACCAATACCAAGACCCAGATCTATATCATCAACAACAATTGGGCTCTTTAGTCTCTGTTCCTCTATGGTTTTGTTAAGAGTTTCAAACTCACTAGCCACAGTGGCCTTGAGCTTCGTTTGCTTGACAGTCTCTTCACCCGAATCCCATCTTTCATCTGTTTAAGTCTCCTCAGAATCGGCAGACTCTTCATCAACTAGCATAGTACCTTTTCTCGCTACGCTTTTCTTTCTCCTTGTTGTTTTCTTTGGTCGTTCAACCTCATCTTCCTTTTCTTTGCCCTTCTCTTTGCCACTCTTAGCACCAACATTTACAACCTGTCGCTTTCTCTTTGCTTATGGGTTAACGTGAAACAAAAGATCATCATTATCTGAGTTACTGTCAGCATGTCTAGCTTTGTCTTCACCCGGATCCTCATAACCTGGATTAATCAAGTGTCCAAACAGGTTCTTATGAGGTGGTTTTTCATTCTCGGGAACCCCTTTTTAACCTTTCATTCTAATCAATGTATTCAGATTTATGTGATCTTGTACTAGAATCTGAGTAAGGTCTTTCTTCAAAGTAGTATACTTCTGATCAAAGATCATCTGTAAGAATATGGGGTATAACAAGAACTTCTTGTGCTTCAGACCTTTCAGAGGTTCAAGCATGTGATCAAAGATCATTCCTGAAACGTCAAACGGCTTGTTCAACACTAGAGCAACCATCAACGAACTGATGCTCTTCCTCATCACATCATAGCCTCCACTAACAGATCCAAAACAGTGTATCGTGACATGAGCTAGGTACTTAAACTACAGACACAACTTTCCTTTGTGTAAGGATCCATCTGTAATCGGTCCGTTATACTTCATACGGAGAAAACATTTTCTCTGTTCAATCCAAGACAAACTCCTAGGATCTGTCGGCTCATCTTTCAGTCTCAAAGCTTCCCGAATGTCGTTCTCAGTAACTATTGCAAGCTGCCCCTGAATGTTGCTTACAATAGCTGTTCGGTTCTACCAAAAAAAATCAATCTTCGCATTTCTCCAGAAGTCCACTTGATGATCTTTGTAAATGATAGCTGGTGTAGCTAACGCATCAACGACACTGCTCCTTTTTAGAAAGTCAACAATCCCTTAAAATTCCGTGTGTTTCTTGACTTCAGCAAGGAATGCACAACAATTATGGGCTTCCTCAAAAGGTAATTATTGTTCTTTATTCTTTCCAGTGGCTTTTCCAGACGAACCAGCTGGTATATCAGTATTCTGTGGCTCTGCCATTTGAAATTCTGCAAAAACGAAACATGGAAATTCATTAGAAACGGACAAAATTTGTAAAATTGAAATTTGGTTTTGAAAATCCACATTCGACCCATCGGGTTTTCGAATGAAAAAATTCCTAGGTTCGAATGTGTAAAACTGAGTTCGAATGTGGAAAATATGAAACAAAAACTTCACATTCGACCATTTTTCACCTTCGACCCTATGAACAAGCCACATTCGACCAAAAAGGCCACATTAGACCCTTTATAACTGGTCGAACCAGACTGTTCATATGACCAAAATTCCATAATTCAATTCAGTCCATTTTAACATTGGATTTTCATTTGATTAGCATCTAATATGACCGACTAAGCATTTTCAACAATCAATTGTTTAAATTATTTAGTTTTAGATAGTTTTTAAGTATAATCTAGGGTTCGAACTCTTTTAAACATCAATCCAACAATTTTTGTTGTTATCTGTGACTCCCCAGGAAAATCCCACATCGGTCGTGGCCAGGAGAGATCATTGGTTCATAAGTAATGTCTTGCCTCTTAAATCACCAACGCATTTTGGGGCTTAATGTTAGTGGATGAGAGGAGAACTCCACAGTTAAGCGTGCTCAGGTGGGAGAAATTCCAGGATGGGTGACCTCCTGGGAAGTCTCCACTTGGGCAACCAAAAACAAATCCGTGAGCTCTGGATGGGCAAAGCGGACAATATTGGTGGTGAGAGGGGCGGGGTGTTAGAGATGGTATCAGAGCCACTCCTGTGCCGTTCGGGATGGTGGGTGCATACCTCATCAGGGACGATGAGACTCTAACAGGGGGTGAATGTGACACCCCAGGATAATCCCACATCGGTCGTGGCGAGGAGAGATCATTGGTTCATAAGTAATGTCTTGCCTCTTAAATCACCAACGCGTTTTGGGGCTTAATGTTAGTGGATGAGAGGAGAACTCCACAGTTAAGCGTGCTCAGGTGGGAGAAATTCCAGGATGGGTGACCTCCTGGGAAGTCTCCACTTGGGCAACCAAAAACAAATCCGTGAGCTCTGGATGGGCAAAGCGGACAATATTGGTGGTGAGAGGGGCGGGGTGTTATAGGGATAGAAGGACTTGGACCTTGATGATAATATATGGTGATGATTGATTAAAGTGGAAGTTGATAACAGTGATGGTGATGAGGATATGGCTATGAATGATTACTAGAATGGAGTTCAATGGTAGTTTAAGTGAGGATTCAAAAGAAGGGTCAAGACCGAGTCTACTCGGTCAAACTTAGTTGACCAGGTCAACTCAGTCAGCAACCAAACCAGAATTCGTGTGCGAGAGGTATGACTATCATCAAGAACTTGAAATATTATTAGTATTGATATTATTATTATAAATATTTATCATGCGTAACACGTGTGGGACTCGACTAATGAATTGGACTTGACCCGACTCTATTGGACTATATAAAAAGAGAATAATAAAAATATATGTACTTTATAAACTAACATGACAACCCTTTGAACAAGGATGATGATACGGACATTAGGACATTTGACTATGTATGAATATCATATTGACAATACTAGTTACATCGGACAATTGGAGATGGCTTGGATACATAGGATGATGAAAACACTAAACTTAGGATATGTTATTTGGACATAATATACAAACTTAGAGTGCTACATAAAGTTGGGACCTTAAATAATCACATATATATTAACATTATATTGACCTGACATTTAGAGTATGGAGGAACGTAGAACGCTACCACATGAATATTAGATGTTTGCTCGATAGTTGTGACATGGAGATCAAATACAAATAAGACCTAAGATAGTAAACCCGACGAATAGAAGTTCGTATAAAGAACTTAAGTGTACCCACACGTGTAACCGCGATGATGGTTACACACACTAATGATTATCAAATGTTAATAGGATCTTGTCAAGTGATTGATAAACGGAATATTGACTTGGGATGCTATGTGACCGTGTGAAACGCTACTAAGGTGAGTTCCGTGTACCACTCCCCTTTTTCTGTTTTACTGTTTTGGGGTGAACATATGCGTGTGTGTCTAAACTGTTGTGATGTGACAAGATACTAGCTGCCGGATAATACTGACACTCATTAACTCAGAGGTGAGCCGCTTAATATATGGGTAGTACTACTTGGGGAATCCCCCACGCACAGTGGACTCGGGACGTTGGGCCCGGGAAACCCTCCACTGAGGCCTGCGGACCGTTGCGGCATATATTATGCCTTGTAGATCTATAATGGCAGTGGATAGATCTAGTGTTAGGGTTGAGGGGTCGCTTGTACATCACGTGTGTTGAACTGTTTTGAACTGTGTAAACTTGTTTATGAAATGATAAACTGTTTTGGATCCACTCAATACTTACACGGACTCACCAGCATATTTGCTGACCCAAACTCTTTTTAAGCATGTGTTCAGGTACTGCGTTCGGATGATTATGAAGCATACGGATTGTGTTCATATGATGCGGATTAGAGGTGATGATCGCTAGATGACTTGGATAGAAGATTCGGACTATAATTGTGCGGATTAGAGCATTAGAGATAAGCGTTGGTAGGAGTATGGAACGACTAGTGGATTACACTCCTCAACTGCTTCGACGACCGCCGCGTCTCGTCCCTGCATAGCTATTAGGCCATTAATTTAAGTTATGTAATTATATTTTTGTATTAGAGATTGTATAAACAAATAAATATTTGTTAACGTTGCTTCCGTTGTGCAAGTCTGTTACCAAACTGTCGTAACGTCCAGGCCCCACCGGGTCGGGTTGTTACAACATGGAATGCAGCGCAACTGCGCATCTGCTATATTTGAGTTTCCTTTTTCTATTGCAATTGTAATAAAGGCCTATGGCCCAACTCGTTTATGTTACAATAAAGCATGTTTTCACATATCATTTCGTCATATCAAATGCATAAGAAGAACAAGCAAACAATACACAGACATGCATACGATAGCATCATATATAATCACTCCATGATTCGATCATCAAACATACAAAAAGAGTGGTCCAAGCATACACCACAGATTACATCATCACTATATCATATGCATCAAAGCTTGTTCTACACATGGATATATATTTATCTACAACTTACCAAGACAGAACTAAGAGGCATGCTTCCATTGGACCTCAACTTTGCGAAGTTTGAGTTTCGGAGTTATGGGTAAATCTCCAAGTTCTGAAAGCTTCTTCACCTTCAAAGGATGCCCATCATAGGTCCCTTGATCATCTAAAAAATCCGGCCTCATGTTTTCTTGGGACAGCAGATAACCACAATATTCGGATAGTCGATCAAGGGCATCAGCAGGCATCCCAACACGAACTGGATGATGAGATAACTCCATCATCCCATCCACGGCTATCTTTTCAGAGTGATGAAGATTTTTGGGTGGAATATTGGTTGACATTATTTTTGGAAAAGGAAAAAGTTTTTCACATAAGATATTATGAAGCAACAGCCGCCATGCAATTGCTATATATAGAAAGGGGAGTACAAGTATCTAATTACGATTAATGGAAAATACTTGATTAGGCTTGGGAAGTGTGACAGATGCCAAGTCAGAAACTGACATCAGACACAGTCTAACACAAGTCCTTGTCACGTTAGGTGACATCAACTCATGATTGGATCGCGGACAACATGAAAAACAAGCAACACAGGCAAGGATGTTTGCAAGCATTACAAATCAAAGCAAAAGTAAAACAGTTCAAGTACAATCAGTTCAGTTAATCAACAACCAGATATTGTGACACATCATCCACACGCGGAGTTTCTTCATGCGTACCACCGACAACACCGGTCGAGGATGAGGCACCAGCTCCGCCAGCCGTAGCGTCTTTCTTTAGCTCTTCTTCCTTACGGGCTTTCTCTTCAAGTTCCGCACCAAGCTGATCGGATTCCTCAAAATATGCGTGTATCTCCCTAACAGGATCATCCGTCTTTGTACACTGATCCACCGCATTAAATACATCGAAGGAAAGGGCTTCAAATTCCTCCTGTGCCTGAACCATCTCCGCTTCATATGGCTGGTCATAATAGGGGCCTTCTTCAATCTTCTTTTCATGAGCGTGATGATAAAAGCCCTCGCTAAACCCCAGCTGAAGACCCTGTTTCAAGGCGGAACTGACAATCTTTGCAATAGCATCCCCTAACTTCGGCTCGTTCCACACACGCTTAAAAATCTGTGCAGAAGTCAAGATTCTATCATGCAATACACACCAGGAAACAAATCTATCATAAAAGATAGATAACTTACCCCTGGCACACCGTACTGCATCAGCCAATTCACACGGTCCCGGGCAGCAATGGCAACATTGGAAGCATCTTGAAAAGCTCCGCGCGTTTGATCCAATTCCACTTCAAGTTGGGAACACGAAGATTCTACCAAGTCTTTCTCCTCTTCCAACCTGCCTTTATCCCGGCCAAGAGCTTGGACATATAACTCCGCTTCTGAAAGTGCAATGGTGGCTTTTAACAGGTCCTCATGTTGTTGGTTCAGCTTCAAAACTGTTTCTGCCAATTCTGCCTGCTTGGCGTCAACGGCCTTCTGCTTATCCTCGGCTTCTCGGCTATGTCGGGCATTATCATTCTACAATTTTTCAACAGTAGAGCGCAAACGCTCCATCTCTAAGTTGGTACGCTGGCAGGATTCCTTTCATAGTTTGGAGGACTCCGCCTTCTCAACTTTCTGCTTCTTCACCTCCTCATCAGCCACGCGAGCCTTCTGCTTGTAATGATCAATTTCCGCCCGAACATCAGCACGGGCAAGCTGGAAATCCTCTTCCTGCTGCAGCAAGGCGGCCTCGGAATCCTTCAAGTTTTGCCAATCACGCATAAATTCATTCTCGCGATGGATAAGGGATCCAATGCCATTCACCTGCAGGGCAAGGTTCATAGCTATATCGGTGAACAAAGATCTACGGCCCGCGCTATCTTAGTAATCACGCTCGCAGGGAGGGGCAGACAATGTCACGAAATATTGCGCATCTAATGGGTTTGTAAAACGGTTAGTCTCCAAGATATCCAAAAGCGGTTGATAAGGCCTAGGCTGTTCAGGACCAAGCGAGGAAAATCTACCTCGGCCACTTCCCGCCTGCCATGATCCGCGGGATCCCCTACTACCTTCAGAGCTGGATTTCTTGTACAACACCGTCGATCCACTGACGGTTCTTGTGAGATCAGTTGTTCTGATTTCTGAAGCATCAACCGCATCAGGCTTAGACAAGTTCACATCAACATTAGTTCCTTGTGCAGAGATTTGACTAAGAACTCGGTCTCCCTCTGACACGGGAACTTCAAAATTCACATTAGAGGAAGAGACATCATCAATCTTCTTCTTCCCCGCAGCCTTCTCAAGACTCTTTTGAGCAGTCACAACTTCATCCGGCATTGGCTCAGCTTGATTTTGCGTAACCTCGACAACTACCGACTCCTGTGGTTTTGGATTAACTTCAATATTTTCAACTCCCTGCATCACATGGTCATCTTGTTCCGTAACCATAGGATCCGGATTCAATGTCTCTTCACTTTCCCTCTCAATAGGGTTAACTCGTTCAACAACGGGAGGATCAAGACATGATGCCTTGTCAACTCCAGAAAAGCTCTGCTCAAAAGGCGACGTGGCAAAGAGAAGAGTAGCTGTACGTAACCAAGAAATAAAGTAGCATTAGTTATGAACTAGGAATCATGATCCTACATACAACAAATGAACTAACTCACCCGACACATGCTTCACAGTCTTCATGGGAAGGTTCTCACGTGTAGGAGGAGGCTTCACTGTTAACGTTAGTTGGCGACCCTTAGACCCAGCAGGTGGCTTGAACATGTCAAGGGGCATGGCTGCAACAGGTTCCGGTTGTGACGTTTTGGTCACCTCAACAGTTGGCTTCGGGATCTGAACTTGAGTCTGTTTAAAGGCATCCAATCTCTGCTGGAATAGCTCCGCATAAACGTTTTCAGTTTGACGCGCTGGAGAACGTTTCCGGCGACGTTTATGCTCAAGTTCTTGGGAACACTTCTTTCGCCTGAAATGTCCAGTGCCTGCTTTACATATCACATCCATACCTATGTAATTAGCAACAAAAACATACACAGTCAACTCAACACTAACCAGTACAAGCTTGTTTCCTGCACCCTTGAGAATGTGCCTCTAAATCTATCATAACTTTGCTACAGGATTAAATCCCTGCGCCTATCACAAAGGGCACGCGATATCAGTACGCGGCCTACGTACACAACTGCGCACCCTTCCTGCGCAGGAGGTGTCCGCACAGAAAAGACTAAGAACATAACGAATAAACTAACATGTTCTAGTATAATGCTTTAGGGGGTCAACAAGCTGCGGAGCTTAGAAATTCGGGCTCAACCTCCCCATCAGTGACTGCACACCCTCAGGAACTTGATTGTATACAGCAACTGCACTACCTCTCTATGCAAACAAATCGAACAACGACATGCCTGTTACACAATATACAGAAACGTATCATGAATATGTGTAAAAGCTAGCAATATGTTGACGGTAAACATGAAATAATACCTTCTTCCGGTACACATGGATCATACCCTTCTGGATTGCGCAGCTGGCTCAGACCCAGCATCACCAACACTCCTTCTGGACACTTGTCCATGACAAGTGGAGTAGAGTGCGCGCAAAGAGACTTATACCATTCTTGATTCTTGTAGTCCTCCATAGGGGGGAATTAAGCAATCTTCTCCTTCAAACCCACAGTCATCCACTACAAGGGGCAGGGATGACTCCGTGGTTCACATAAAAGAATTTCTCTTTCCAGTCGTACATAGACTTGAGATTTTCTGACACAAGCTGCTTCACCTTCCTACGAGTACCAAGGCTATACCAACCACTCCCCCCACGAGCCACTTCAAGAACATAAAATACGTTCAATCTCTCAAACGTAGGCTCCATGTCCAAGGCCCTGCATGTTGCCATGACTAGACAAGAAAAAGCACTGACAGAAAGAGAAGAATGGTATCAAAAAGAAGAGAGAGTCCTTAGAGAAAAAGCTGAAAAGTCTACCCAAGGCCATAGTGAAGCTACTGCTGAAGACAAGACCAAAAGTACTGAAGATAATCCTTCAGTAGTTGAGGCTACTCAGATCAACACTTCAGTAGTTGACAATTCCTACACTGAACCAAAAAAGTCTTCTAAAGCAACATAAACAAACCCATATGATATTCCAAAGCCTGTTCCCATTTCTTCTATACCAGTGACAAAAGATCAAAAAGAAGAAGAAGAACTGACAGAAGAAGAAAGAATAAAAGCAGAAAGAAAGGCAAAGGAAGATGAGATATGGGAAAGCTTAGAAGCAAGGGATGACTTGAGCTATGGTGACAAGTTGAAAACCTATGAACAAAAGTTAAGTAAGTTGGGAGCACAAGAAAGACTTGTTGAGCAAACTCTCCTTGCTTTAGAAGAAGATAAAAGACAACAGCTGATGACCTATATCAGCAAACACAACAAGACAAGGAAATAATCACTTAAGGGACTCTCAACTGAAGAACTAACAAAACAGGCACAGCTTGTATCAGAAAGGCTAGCCACAGAGAAAGACAAAAAGTTGAAAAGAGCCCAAATCATTCAAGAATTGGTAGAGAACAATTATGGTTCAAAACAACAAATATGTAAGTGGAAAGAAGATGTAATTTATGAAACTTACAAAAGGTTCAAGGCTAACAGACTTGCAAATCCGGAGAAATTCAAACCCACAAAGCCTGCTACCAATAAAAAGTCAGGGGAAAACACAAAAACAAACTTCAAGATGGTTCTGATTGAGAAGAACACCATTGTTGAAGATGATTTCACTATTGAAGAAAAGCCTCTGATAACACAATATAGGGATCTTGCAACATTTGCTTATCAATTGCAACAAACCATCAAAGAACAAAAACATACCAAGGTAGTCACTGAACATCACATGCCTATTTCAAAAGGTGATATACCTGGTACTGTGCTAGTTGAAAAGAGAAGGAGATCCAATCTGATCAATGCTGAAAAAGAAAAACCACCAACATCAGACCTATATTCAAACCTACAAATTGTACCATACAAAGACAATTTCTTTAAATCCCAATCTCCAATTGTCAAATGGTGCTTCACCCACAAGTCCAGTTCCTTGGTTCTAGAAAGAAAAGACTTCTCAACAAAACTCCTACATAACTTGACTGAATTAGAAAGATTATCTGATGAAGATCTAATAACCATTCAGGTTATGATACCAGAAAAAGGACTACTTTCAGAACTAGAGGTCAAAGAACTCAAACATCAAACCGTCAAGGAAATCTGGTGAGTTCTTGACTTAAGGAAGAGAGGATCTTATAAATAAAGATAGACAAAGGTTTTGGCTTCATCAATCCACGGGGAGATTGTAGGATCAAAAAGGATTGGCAAGCCAGTATAAACCTTAGTCTTATATCCTCTTCACATTGTGTGAAACTGCTGAAGTAAAAGATATCTAAAGTTCTGAAGAGTAAAAGGATCAGAAGTTCTGAAGATAAACCAGACAAATATATGAAGAACAAACTGCTGAAGACAAACTCCTGAAGATCTTTCATCCGATGTTTGTCACTCATCAACAATTTCATTAAAAGGCTTCTAACCGCCTTTAATCTCAGCATTTTAGTATTATATTATTTTACCTAAAGTCTTTGTTCAAGTTTCGATACTACAGCCTGTTGTAGTATTATCTTACATTATTTAAAGCTTTTGATTACTTAGTTCGTATGTAATCTTTCGTCTATAGATAGAGGGGTTACACCCACTATCTTAGATGTTCAATTCATCTATCCAAAACTTGAACATTTTCCTTCAAATTACTTTGTAGTTAACCTTTTCATATATATCTGAGAATCATTCTGCATTTACTGTTATATTTATTTACTATTGATTCTCATCTTTACTTCCTAGTTCATTGATTGAGGGGGAGTCATAACTCCTGTTAAAAGTGATGCTTTAACCTGAACACTTTAATATTCCGTTGTGCAATTTACTTTGATACATTTACAACACACGGCCCCCCATAAAAACTAAAATAGGAAGCACACAATATAAATCAAGGTTAACACAAACTCAATCTTGTTGAAATATGTGTGCAAGTAATTGAAAATATGTATTTGGACTCTGCTTTCACTATGGGTGGTAATGTGTTAAGTAACGCTTTTTAGGACGGATAAAAGCACAATCCATCTATTTATAATTCATATATAATGTATTTTGAAAGGTGATTGGCATATTTTATGAAATTCAATGGACCTTTAAAATTTTTGCCCCATGAAAATAACTTCTGAATCTGCCACTGGTAATGAAATTGGAGACCTGTCGTAGTGCCGTGCAAAATGCCACTAATGACCTTTAGTTTTCCTTCAATTTTCCATGCTGTATTTAGGCTCACTTAGAGGTGTACAAAACGTTTTTTTTTTTTTTTTTTTTTTTTTTGCCAAACCGGTTCAGTTTTGGATTGGTTTCGTTGGTTCGTAAGATCGGTTTTAGTTCGGTTTGGTTTCGGTTTCAGTTTTGCTTCTTAATCGGTTCTTTCACCACAATTAGAAGAAAAAAAAAATATAGGTCGATAAGACAAGAAAATAAAAATAAAAATACGACTTTTATTATTTTTTAAGGTTTTCGAATTAACAAACTAGAAAATGAAATACATAAAAACATAATTCGAAATATTACAATCATTTTTTTTAAGCTTCGTCCGAACTATTTTGGCGCATCGAAGCTTCGTATGCGAGTTCACATAGTCCTTCTTCCACCTCTTCGTCGTGTATTTTTGTTCAAGTTAGGTTTGGTCTTCAAGAGATGTTTTATGTTGTACTCGATCCACCGCGTCCAGTTCGGGTCGGTTTTTCTGTGGAGATGGGCAACCTGTGGTTTGGGATTGGAACCGGGCCGGTTTGGGTCAAAACCGGTTTCTAACTGGTTCAGGTCGGGTTGGGCGGTTTGGATTCGCGGACCTGTTTTTTTTTACACCTCTATGCTCGCTTCACATTCAATTTGATTATTTGGGCTACAGAATTAAATCAAATTTGTATTTGGGCTATAAAAGAGTCAATAATCCCTAAGGTATGCACAGTTTTCTTGATCCATCCAGAAATATTTTTCTTCTCAATTGGGCCATTAAGGTTTTAAAAACATTACTAGATTCATCTATTTCTCTAACTGTTAAAAATTAATGCTGAATGAGGGGCATCTTAGTCATTGTGTATTTTTTCTATTTTTTAAACGTGGTTTTCTTTTCCCTCTTTTAAAAACAGGTCCTCATTAAAAACATCCCCCAAGCTCTCAGTGAAGGTAGAGAACATCTATCGGGTTTTCGTGCTTCTAGATTCGAAATCAATTGTTTCACGTATTTACTGTTTTCATTTTTGTTATTAGATGCAAATTCACGAGAACCATTCTACAATAACTGTTCAATAGATTCTTAATGTTATTTTCGGTGTTAAGCTTGCTAGCATATAACCGTTCATATGTTTTTGGGCTGTCAGATCTACAATAGATTTTGGTTTTTAAAGGGCTAAGCTGCATTCATATGTTTTTGGTTTGTCACGTCTACTATTTTTCTTTTTCAATTGAGCATTTATTTTGGTTTTTAAGAGGTTAATTAGAGATTGTTTGTTATATGGATTGGGCAATGTTGGATATTTTAGTGTAATTGAATTTGATTGTGTTGACAAATATGTTTATAATAATACATCATATAGGTATGGTGGTGCGGAGTGCACGCCTATTTGAATTTACTAGTGGGGAACCCGCGCGTTGCTGCGGGAAGACAATTTGTCGCGCGATATTCGTTACTGTTAGTTTATCGATTCTCTCATGATATATTGTGTAGTATTTGATTTTAAAGGTGTGCTAGATCTAGTAAATATATTGTTAATGGATTTTATTTTTAAGATGGTTCTTGGACTTGTAGAAAATAAATATAAACAAACTATTAATTAGTTAACAAACTACTAACTTGGTTGAGAAGACAACAAAAAATTATGCCATGGTGTCATTACTGGTAATATTGTTTTTATATGTTTTATAAAACTTTATTTGTAACTTTTAATAAGACAAACAAGTTAAGTGGTTTTTAGTCGTTAAATAAATATCTATTTAACCCATTTGTGAAAAATGGGTTATTACCCAAGATTTAACAACCACATATTCTTTGCATTCATAACCAATATATATTAATGCATCGTGCATTATGCCTCTACAATTGACATATATAATCAAATCAATAGAGTTGTATAATGTGTATCCGGACCAAGAAAAAAACAAGAATTGAAAATATTACCGAATTTAAAATCATGTACACATTAGGGCTTAAATAGTATACATGATACCAAATTAAAAATCTAAAAAAAGTTATGGATTTCTACCTTGTAACTTGAGCCATCTCACATTGAATATGACCTTATTAACTATTTTCCCCTCTATTTTTACCAACAATATTAATAAACATTTCCATATGTTTATTCATCTCTACCTTCTAAATTAAAAAAAATCAAAACATTTCAAGATCTGGATGAACCAGACCGGAATTCAATTTTTTTTTATTAAAATCTCAATTACTAATTCATTCAATTTGAGTGAAAAAAAAAAACAATTGGCTTTTAAAGAATTTTAATAGTATTTGAGATTATTGGAACACATATTATTAAGGTTTATTAGTGGGAGCCCACGGGCCCACTTTAGATATCTAGGGTTACCATCATCTCTATATATTGTAATCCTAGTGAATAATCAATGAATGCAGTATTTTACCAATCTTACATGGTATCAGAGCTAGCCTAGGCTCTATACCGCTTCCGCTGTATCACATACAAATAACCAAACCCTAGCCGTCACCACTTGAGAAAAAAAACCTAGACAGGGCGGCGTGCCGCCACTAATGCCGCCGCCCTGTCCGGTTGTTGTTTGGTGTCTCTTCTGGTTTTCCGTTCACCTTTTCGTATTTCATGTTTTAATTTCTAGTTTTCCGTTTAGCTTTTCGTATTTCATGATTTAATAAGACCTGGTCTTGGGTTTATTAATTATATTCTTGTCGTCCCAAACTGCAAATCACTTCGTTCGGTCTTCTCGTTGTAAGCTTGACCGACATCATGGAGGGATTTATTTGTTTGAAAAGATGCTACCTGATTTCTTCATGTCATCATCATCCATACATTCTTCTTTTTTTTTTAGCCATCATCATTATCATCCATGCATATCTATACATATGTTCTCTCTTTTCTTTTTTAATTTGGCAATTATCATTGTTGGGGTTTATAGGCGGTCATTTGAACCTTTTTTTTTTATTTTTAACATGCGGATTTCGATCTCCTTACCCGCTATTTCTCGAATGTCTTTCATATCTTTTCTTATCGACTCTTCTTGCTAAACCGCAGTCATTAATCTCAACGGATTACACCACGGTTTGCTCCTCTTTTTCTTTCGATCTACGGATCTCACATCTCTTTAGAAGACCGCCACGTGACCACAGTCAATGGCCTTCACCATCTCTCTTTCTTCGATCTACGAGGTCGTTTTCCTTCTAGTTTTGCGGTCCGACAATTCTATCGCTGTGCTTAGCTGTCGTTTGAGACATGGTTAGACCACCGCCCTTTTGTAGAAGTATGGTTCCCCGCCCCTTTCAGAACAATGGGTCCCTGACATAGAAGAATATGGATTATTTCTTTTAACAAAATCAAGTAGCTTGTGGATTTCAGCGAAGTTTGAACCTCGAAGCCAAAAACCAAGACCGAGACTAGTTTATTTATTGTTTTGTTATTATTTGTCTTTTTTTTTTTTCAGTCTAAGCGTTTGATTCCCTACCGCTTTGACTGCGGGGGAGTATTGGAACACATATTATTAAGGTTTATTAGTGGGAGCCCACGGGCCCACTTTAGATATCTAGGGTTACCATCATCTCTATATATTGTAATCCTAGTGAATAATCAATGAATGCAGTATTTTACCAATCTTACAGAGATTAACAAAAAAAGAGAAACGACAGTCCATTAAAATCGTTGGCCTCCGTTTGCAATACTTACGAAACCAAGCAACCCTCACCGCATCACCTTCTATACTCAAATTATGATTAGCAACCAATAATGGGAACAAATTATTCTACTAAAATTTTGATTGATTATTAGATAGCTATAATTAAACAACTTTTTTTTTTAATTTAAATCCTCCCATACAAAAATCATTAAAAAAAATACAACATAACTAATTTTGCAAGTGAAATAAGGTGGGTCTGAATAAAAAAAAGTAGTCTAAAATTGAAGAAAAAATTTACACAAATCAGTCAATGTGTCTAAAATTGTTCTTTCGTATTTTATGTATATACATCACAAAGAAAAAGGTATGTATTTATTCCTTGAATTGTGAATGGAGATGGATTAGATTGATTGTGATTTCTAATCACTTTTGATTCCAGTGGCTATAACAGCAACATACATGCGACGGTTATATTTTTACATTGCTATGTAAACGTATCGGCACAAGGCGAGGTTAGACTATGGATTCAAAGTGGAAAAAAAAACGAAGAGCAACAAGAAAACTCGTGCTAATAATGTTTTAGAAAATATCAATCTAGTAGCAACCAACGTACAAGTCATATAAACATGAGAAGAAGACTCTAGACATTATGTATGGAAAGAAAGAATAAAGGAAAAGAGAACTTATTCATTGATATGTTTCATATACCAATTTTTTTTGAACGGCCAAATTTCTTCTAATGTTAGTTGTTAGTGGGTATTGAACCCATGACCTCCATGTTAGTACAACAAGTTAGTTACCAAATAAAGGACCACTATTTATACGTCTATAAACATTGAAAGATATGTAAGTTATATATGTGAAGAGTCACCGCAATATTTATATACCAAATACATGACCACTATTTATAGGATTATAATATTGATACAAACGTAATAAAGACATGGAGGTTATGAATGTAAAAAGTCACTACATTATTGTTAATTTCCTCATCAATTTTATAATTATGTTTAAATTAATTTCTTCAACAATTTAATATTTAGCTAGAAAGACAATTTTACCGCTAAATGACTTACAAACATTATACTATAAGCAATAAATGTTGTATTTACTTAATACCAAAATGTTTGCTATAAAATTTTCTACAAAAATGTTTGCTTATGGATTTTTCTACACGGTTTTTGCTATGAAAATGTTAATTACCATTTTTGCTAGGTATTTTTAACTATGGTCTTTGCTACAAATTTTAGACACGAATTTTTTATGCAAATTTATTAACTTGTTATTTTACATATCTCGTGGGTTTAATATTATTTTGTTTACAAAAGTATCCGAATTCATTAACTATATATAAACACAACTCCAAAATTAATGATAAAAGAATTAGCCGTGAAAAGAATATGAATGCATGTATATGTGTGATTATAGTAAAAACTCAGTTGTTTACATTACAAGTAAAACATAGTATTTAAGCAAGAAACTAAGAATTAAGTGACTTCAAAAACAAACCTAGTACTAATGATTCTAAATTTAATAACTTGTTAGGCAGAAGAAATGTCGTTTTCATTAAATCTATCTTGTTTTGCTGGCAACATGTAATACATTGTTTCACCACTTGATGTTCATGTATCATACTTTTCAGCCTGTTTGCGCTCCTTCAAATTCGATTTTAAGACTGCATTATTAAGATTGCTAAAACAAAGAGCAACAAGAAAACTCGTCTTAATAACGTGTTGGAAAATAACAATATAGTAGCAACCTACATACAAGTTATATAAACATGAGAAGAAGACTCTAAACATCATGTATGGAAAGAAAGAATGAAGGAAGAGAGAACTTTATTTATTGATATGTTTCATATACCAAATAAAAGACCACTATTTATAAGGCTATAAAAATTGAAAGATATGTAAGTTATGTATGTGAAGAGTCACCCCATTATTTAGATACCAAATAATATTTATAAGACTATAACATTGATACAAACATAATAAAGACATGGAGGTTATGAATGTAAAGAGTTACCACATTATTGTTAATTTCTTCATCAATTTCATAATTATGCTTAAATTAATTTCTTCAACAATTTAATAGTTGGGTAGAAAGACAATTTTACCCCCTAAATGACTTCAACAAGCATTGTACTATAAGCAATAAAGGTTGTATTTACTTAAATTTTACGGGTATCCTTCACTCATGTTTTATAATATAGTATAGTATAGATATAGATATTGTAATTACTTAAATTTTGTAGTCATGCTTCCCAAATGCTTTATAATATAGTATAGATATCGTAATTTGCCAAAGAAAATATAGAATTCATGATGATAGAAAAGTACTAAAGAGTCAAGAATCAAAATTAAGGGAATAAAAACATAAAGAGACAACACGTATTGAATCTTATAAACAACATGTAGCAAAATGCTTGATACGTATAAAAATTGGCGCTTAAAACAAAAATCACCTCTGATTTTGAAAATCTTTATAAGAGTATAAGAAGATGATGAGACCTTTCGCGTTATCCCCGGTGATCTCGAATCCATCTTTTGCCATTTAGAGACAATGCTAATCCACCTGTCAATTATCATCAATCACCATAAATCCACAAACTCATTTTTTTTCCGTTAACACAGTTTCATGTTTAAAAAAACTATTTGACCCACTAAATCAAGATTCCTAAAAAAAATACTAATTAACATCACAATCTTTGTGTATCAAGCTTCAATGAAATGTCATAGAGAAAAAAAAAGAAAACAATAAATAAAATGAAAGATACGGAAAAGAAATAATGTTTGCGTATCAAGCTTTAATGAAATGCCATAGAGAAAAAAAAAGAAAATGATAAATAAAATGAAAGATACGGTAAGGAACCTGTGATGATAGAAGGGTTTTGAGGTGAGAAACCAAAGAATTGCGTTTGGTGATTTATGTGGTGATTCTTGTTGTTGTTGACCCCATATAGATAATATATAGATATATAAGAGGAAGAAGTTACTAATGAATTGATCGTGATGATGATGAAAGGTTGATAATTATGATAGGTTAATGATTATGAGGGGTTGAAAGGTCTCACATTTAAGATGCATCATAGATTGTATTTTGTATTCTAAATGTTGGACATGAGGGTAGAATTGGGATAAGATTTTAGGATGTGAGGTATTGGATTATGCTAAATTTACTATTATACCCTTCTAAGTGTCTTAAATGTACATAAAGTTCCAATTCTACCCCCATCATGTAAGCATAATTCAATTGTACATGTTGCTTGAATAGTTAGATGCTTGACAAAATTACAATCTTGGCCATCACTCCTCCTTAATAAGATAATATAGAATATAGATTATGAACTTAGGGGCGAAGCCCCTAAGGAACGGGGGTCCGGGGGCAGCGCCCCTGGGAGCAGGGTCCAAAGGGCAGAGCCCCTGGCTGGGGTCGAGTTGGAAAAATTTTATTTCCATTAAAATTGCTATGGTAAAAATGTCTCAGAAAATTAATTTTCGGAAATTGAGGGACTGATTTTGGCAATGTGGAAACCCTTTGAAAACTGCCTAAAAGACAGTTACTGGCCCAAATTGTTTCATAACGTAATCCTCTTGTTGATCAAAATTCTCTGGTTCTTCATAATCTCAATCACTGTGACACCCGGCAACTTCCGATTTATACTGATGTGATTTTTATTATGTGAAATTATAATTTTTTTTACTTTAAATACTGTTAATTATAAAGTTTCGGAAGTTTACTGATCGTTTTAAGAATCAAAACTGCGACCGATTTAAATAACGCGATTTAAACACATGTTCTGAAAACACGTGTCGGACATCGAAAATATTTATAATTTTGCTCGGTTTATTTTTATTTTTAATTACGAACGAAAACGGCTAACTTTTATAATTTATTATCGAGCCTAAATAGAAACCGAGGCATTTTACGTTATAACGGGTTCGATATGCGGTGTTCACCTACCTAGCCTTAACCCTAACTATAAAAGGCCACTTTCATCTTCTCCTTCCTTGTTTTATATGCCGCCAACCAACACACTCTCTCTCTCTAAGATCTGATATCTCTCTCTCTCTCTAACCTTTCTCTCTCAATCTCTCTCGCCTCCCCCCTCTCGTCTCTGTTTCTGAAGCAGCCGGCCACCACCATAGCTTGGGTGGTAGCGGCGCAGGGCTGTGACCCCGAAAAGCATCAATAGACGAGGGTGGTTTCAGGAGTATGGTACACGATGATGAAGGTGGTGCCTCGTCGTGGTTAGGTGGTGGTCAGGCGGTGGTTTCATGATGCCAGGTTAGGTGGTGGTTGTTGTGGTGGCTTCGGTGTTCCAGATCTGGGTAGTGCTCGAGATTTGTTGCTGGGGGTGGCCGATAGGGCTGTTAGGTGGTTTCTGGTTGTTTTTATATTGTGCAGATCCATCATGTTTAGGTAGATGGGGTTGTTTTCGAAGTCGGTTGTGGGTCTCGTTTGGGCTGTGGTAAATCGGGTTATGGAGGTCAGATGGGGTTCGATCTTGGTGTCATTGGGGTTTCGGTGGTGGTTGATTAAGATGACGCGGACGGTGGTGCTTTGGTGACTGGCGAAGGTAAGTGGCTGGTTGGTGGAGGATTCAGCCGATAGAGGGTTTTCTTTTGGTGGTCCAAGGCGTTAGGTGGCCGGTTATGGTGTTTTCAGTCGGGGGTCAATCCGGGTCAGGCCAAGTTTGGGTCTGGTTCCGAGTATGTTTTCGGTTTGACCTTGGTTATGATGAAGGGTCACAGTTGGGTGGTTTTGGTCTTCGAGTTATATCCGATACGAGATCTTGTTCGGTTTCGGGTCTCTGGTCGTGGAGTGTATCTTGGTCCGGTTTTGTCAACCTCGTTCAGCCGGTCAACAGTGGTCAACTCGTCAGTGGACAGTCATTAATCATATTCGGTTCCGGTGTTGATTTAGATTGAGATGCGCGCGTACGATTCGGTATACTTTAATTCGTATTCGTTATTATTTGTAGATGTTATATATTTATTTGTATATTTGTAAATATTATATATTTATGAATATTATATATTTATAAATATATTGATATGGATATAATAGTTTTAACTCGCGAACGGACCGAATAATAATAATAATAATAAACGGTAACTATATTATATATATCGAACGATTTGGTAAATGGTTAACTTAACGTGACTTATGATATTGGACATCGGACTAAATAACATTGGACTATATTGTCGGACTATATTTTAAATATATTGCTATATATATAAATAAGTATACATAGGTGACGAAACGTATAGTCTCGTGAATCGAAAATGTGGATAAAAGGACTTGACGAATTGTGTTTGAAAGTTGATTTTGGGGAAAATTGTAGACAACGGGTGTTGTCTGGTTCATACAAAAACAAAGGAAACTCTGCCCATTTTTTTATAAAATCAAAGCGTAACAAACTATTATTTCTATATATGAATTGCTCTAAGTGTTTTGGACAAGTGTATTACATACAAAATCGATAATTGTAACAATAAAGATGATTTTCAAACAATATTTGGGAAAATGTGACAAATGTTATTAATTGATTTTAATAACTAAACTTATATTTTCCTTAAAGAGTATCTTCTAAAATATAATTACACAAAACAAATATACTAATATGATTTACGAGACAAGCTACGATTCAGGATAATTATACGTTTCGGGGTACTAGTCCAACCTGGTTTATACACAAATAGTAACAAGCGTGCAACTTGGGTGCTATGTAATACGAGAATTAAGATAAGTCACGATCGGGTCGTCGAGTTGAAACGTATTGAGACTCGTGTTGGTACACACGAGTCTAGACAGTCGGATAGACTATCTTTTGAGCAGTCAATAAGCTAGGCTTATGTGTGATAGACTGTTAAGGTGTCCTTTGTTGGTAATTAGGGCACGAGGAAGTCGGTCAAGGGTTCAGACTTTGTTTGCTAGCTTAGCATGGAAATTAAGGTGAGTTTCACGGCCTCACTCATTTACTGGTTTTACATTTTCGGGGGAGAAAACATGTTGTGTTCTTTAAACGGGTGTCAACTACGTTTCCATAAAAGGCGTGTCAACTATGTTTTCATAAAAGGCGTGTCAACTATGTTTTCATAAAAGGCGTGTCAACTATGTTTTTGAAGTATTCATGTATTCACTACGTTTTGGGAGTATTCATTATGTCTGGGAGTATTCATTTGGGTTCAAGGTACTCATTTATGTTCAGTATTATATGGCCTATGTGGTGGCACTTCGTTAGCCGCGATGCGGTGGTTCGTTAGCCCCTAAGTGGTAGTTCGTTAGCTATGATATGGTAGTTCGTTGACCATGGGATGGTAGTCCGTTAGCTATGATATAGTAGTTCGTTGACCATGGGATGGTAGTTCGTTAACTGCGATGGGCGATAGTTTGTTTGGGAGGTTCGTTGTGGAGTTCAAACGTTTAACGAGTGTTTTTATCAGTCGGTAGTATCATGATAGTCTTTCAAAAGTTCGTGAAACGTTTTACTTAAAAACTTGTGAACTCACCAGCATTATTTGCTGACGTCTTTTAGCATGTTTGTCTCAGGTCGCTAAGGTAGCAGCTATCGATAGGCGCACGGAGTCTCACGGCGTCTAGGACTCATTTGCATTTCATTTTGAGTATCTCAGACTTGAGTTTTACTTTTGAGTTGTAATAATACATTTTGCTTCTGCTATGTTAGAACGGTTTTGAAAACTTAATGGGCAATTTACGTTGTTTTCATATCATTTAGTTGTCGTTTATTGTGACCGTTGACTTGGATCCTGGTGTGTCACGCGCCTCGCGGTAAAACCCCGCATGTGAAATTTGAGGGTGTGACAATCACAACATACAGAAAATTCTCAATCTCTGATTGTATCCGATTGAATATTCGATAGAACCGTCGAATTGATTCAATTTGAATGCGATTACGTGCCTTCAGAGATTTCTGTTATCCGTTTTTATTCGTTTGTTACGGTTATTCCCCAACAAAGATTGAATCAATTTCCGAAGATGACGAACAATGAATCTGTGAAATATATGACGAAGAACTTTACGAAATTGGACAAGTTTTCTGGACAAGATTTCAGACGCTGGCAAAAGAAGATGCACTTCTATCTCACGAGTCTGAAAGTTGTGTATGTTCTGAGCACTCCTTGTCCCGAGATTGTTGAGAATGAAACTCTTGAACAAACTAGAACTCGTTCAAAGTGGGAAAACGCAGACTACATCTGTCGTGGTCATATTCTTAACGGTATGTCTGATTCTTTATTTGATGTGTATCAAAACGTAGAGTCTGCAAAAGAATTATGGGATACCCTTGAAGCCAAATATATGGTAGAAGATGTGTCTAGTAAGAAATTTCTGGTTGGTAATTTTATTAACTAGAAAATGGTAGACACTAGGCCTGTTATGGAACAGTATCATGAATTGCAACGAATACTAGGGTAGTTTCATCAATATGGAATGAAGATGGATGAATCTATTTCTGCCTCTAGTATTATTGATAAACTGCCACCCTCTTGGAAAGATTTTAAGAATAATCTGAAACATAAGAAAGAGGAATTGAATCTGGTTGAATTGGGAAGTAGTTTCCAAATTGAACAATCCATACGTGATATGGAAAAATGTTCTGTTGTTGGTACTAAAACCATGGCTGGTTGTTCTTCTGTGAACATGGTGGAGGAGGGTGAATCCTCCAAGGCTTGGAAAGGGAAACGAAAGTTTGAAGGGAACAACAATAAGGGTTCTGATAAGAAGCCTAAAAAGGTTTGTTGAAAGTGTAATAAACCCGGACACTTCAAAAAAGACTACAGGTCTGGTAAGAGTGGAGGAAAAGGCAAAAACGTGGTTGGTACAAGTGGATCCAAGGATCCCGAAAAGCAATCAGGTTCGTTTTTGGAACCATGTGATCATTATATTGAGAATTATTATGTATCAATAATCTCTGAAGCATTTTATGTGCAGGATGATGATATTTCATGGTGGATGGATTCGGGATCAACATGTCATGTTTGCAAAATTCTTCAATGGTTCAAGGATTTTAAGCCAATTGAAGATGAATCTTTACTGAAGATGGGCAATGTTGCTACTGAACCAATTAAAGGAATATGATCTCTTCTTTTAGTCTTTACTTCTGGAAACTCTTTACTATTAAATAGTGTTCTAAATAGTATCTGGTATTGTATTGAATAATTGTGGTTATAAGCAGGTCTTGGAAAGTGACAATTAGATCTTGTCAAGACATGGAACCTTTATTGGATTTGGTTATTTGAATGGCATGTTTAAGTTGAATTTGGATGTCCCTTTTGTTAATAATTCTGTTTGTATGGCTTCTACTAGTTCTAGCAATGATTTTAGTAAATCAGAATTATGGCATGCTAGATTAGGTCACGTTAATTATCGCAGAATGAAAGATATGTCTAAAATGAGTCTTATACCCGCTTTTGACATACAAAAATGTAATGATTGTCATACTTGCAAATTGACAAAAATTACAAGAAAACCATTAAAAGATGTCAAAAGGAATTCTAATGTATTAGAATTGATTCATTCTAATTTATGTGACATTCATAGTAATTCTTCTATAGGAAATAAGAAGTATGTTGTAACCTTTATTGATGATGCAACTAGATTTTGTCATGTATATCTATTGCATTCAAAGGATGAAGCTCTTGATAAATTTAAAGTTTATAAACAAGAGGTTGAGCTTCATAGAAATGGTTTGATTAAAAACCTTCGTACACATAGAGGTGGAGAGCATTATGATCTACTGTATTTCCAATCTACTAGTATAATACATCAAACAACTGCTCCTTACACACCACAACAAAATGGTGTGGCTGAAAGGAAGAATAGGTCATTGAAAGAAACAGTTAATTCCATGTTGTCCTATTCTGGTTTAAGTGATGGATTTTGGGGTGAGGCTATGTTGACAGCCTGTTACTTATTGAACCGAGCACCTAATAAAAGGTCTAAGGTAACCCCATATGAACTTTGGTACAAAAAGGTACCAGATTTGAGTTATCTCAAAGTCTGGGGATGTAGAGCTGTTGTGAGGCTTACTGAGCCCAAAATGAGTACCATTGCTGAAAGAGGCATAGATTGCATATTTATTGGATATGCTGAACATTCCCATGTTTATAGGTTCTATGTCATAGAACCAAATGATTATGTATCTGTTCACTCTGTCATTGAGTCAAGAGATGCTAATTTTGGGAATGAGGATAGATTTTCTTCTGTTCCTCGATTGAAGGATACGCCTTAGTGTCTGAAAAATTATGAACAAACAATTTCTTGTGGTGACAATTCAGGTAATTGTGATGATGTACCTTCTACTAGTACTGAGCCCAGAAAAAGTACTAGATTAAGAAAACCTAAGTCATTTGGTGCTGACTTTCATCTTTATTTAGTAGAAGAAATCAGAAATGGTGTTGAACATCAGTATCAATATTGTTTTAATATTGATGAGGATCCAAAGAAATTCAATGATGCTATGTCTTCTAGAGATGTTGCATTTTGGAAAGAAGAAATCCAAGATGAGATTGACTCTATAATGCACAATAATACTTGAAAATTGGCTGATTTACAACCTTGGTGTAAACCTTTGGGTAGTAAATGGATCGTCAAAAGGAAGATGAAGGTTGATGGTAGCATAGACAAATATAAAGCCAGATTGGTCATCCAAGGCTTTAGGCAAAAGGAAGGCATTGACTACTTTGATACCTATGCTCCTGTTGCTATGATAATCACCATAAGATTATTGTTGGCACTCGCAGCTATACATAATCTTGTAATTCACCAAATGGATGTTAAAACTGCCTTTTTGAATGGTGAATTGGATGAAGAGATTTACATGAAACAACCTGAAGGTTTTGTCATGCCTAGAAATGAACATAAGGTTTGTAAATTGGTAAAATCTCTTTAGGGCCTGAAACAAGCCCCTAAGCAATGGCATCAAAAGTTTGATGATGTGGTGCTGTCCAATGGTTTTGCATTAAACCAAGCAGACAACTGTGTTTATAGCAAATTTGATACTTCTGGAAAAGGAGTAATTACTTGCTTATATGTTGATGACATGTTGATTTTAGGTACTAACCAAAATGAAGTTGATAAAACTAAGAACTTTCTGTCATCTAAGTTTGATATGAAAGACATGGGGAGGCAGACGTGATTCTTGGTATTAAGATCATACATGGAGAACATGGTATTACTATCTCTCAATCACATTATATTGAGAAGATGTTGGAAAAAGTTTAATCACAAAGATAGTTCTTCAATGGGTACTCCTATGGATCCTTCTGTAAAACTCGTACCTAATAAAGGAGTTGCTGTGAATCAACTTGAATATTCAAAGGCTATTGGATCTCTCATGTATGCCTTGATTAGTACTAGACCTGATATAGCTTTTGCTGTTGGAAAACTAAGTAGATATACTCACAATCCAAGTTTGATTCATTGGCAAGCAATAAATCGAGTATTTAGGTACTTGAAAGGAACCATAGATTTTGGTTTGACTTATACTGGATTTCCTTCTGTTCTTGAAGGTTATTCAGATGCAAGTTGGATTACTAATTTGGAAGATCATTCTTCCACAAGTGGTTGGGTATTCCTTCTTGGAGGTGGTGCTATATGCTGGGCATCAAAGAAACAAACTTGCATCACTAATTCAACAATGGAAGCTGAGTTTGTGGCATTAGCAGCAGCTAGTAAAGAAGCTGAATGGCTAAGAAAATTGATTTATGAAATTCCATTGTGGGCGAAACCGATATCACCATTATCTATCATATGTGATAGTGAATCTACCTTGTCTAAGGCATATAGTAAAGTGTATAATGGAAAGTCTAGACACTTAGGTGTTAGACACAGCATGATACGTGATCTTATCACGAATGCTGTGATATCTGTGGTGTTTGTGAGAACTCAAAACAATTTAGCCGATCATTTAACCAAAGGGTTAAGTAGAGATCTCGTGAAAAAGTCGGCTATAGGGATGGGATTAAAGTCCACTAGAAATCTTTGATGTTAAGATACCCAATTCCCATCTAGTACAACGCTAGATGCGGAATTCAATGCGGAAAGCTTAATATGTAGAGATTGGAACACATTAGAAGTTTCATCCCAAGGTATGTGTTCAGACCTGCAAGTTAAGGAGGTTGAATGTATATATTCTTAATAGCTTTTTTGACAAATTACATTGCAGGTGCAAGACTAAAAGAGCTATCTATGTAAGTATGAAGTTTAGCCACTTCAAGAAGCTGGTACTTGGCTTTGACATACTTATAAAGGATAAAGACATAGGCTAGTAAAACATTATGTCAAGATGGAACTACTATGTATGTAAACTTTTGTGTACATTATCTTTGTGTATTCAATATAAGTTCCCAGGGTTCAATCCTACGCGACACCCTGGTATTCGAATATTCAGAATGTCTAATGTACTAATGTGAAATTTAATCGTCATGACATTTCATTTAAGCAAAAGTTTAAATGTTAGAGATTACTTGTTTTAGTTAATCAAGGATTACACTAAAATAGGGGAGGATTGTTAGATATTTTAGTGTAATTGGATTGACTTTTTGACCAATATGTTCATAATAATACATCATATAGGTATGGTGGTGCGAAGTGCATGCCTATTTGAATTTATTATGAACTTAGGGGCAAAGCCCCTAAGGAACGGGGGTCCGGGGGCAGTGCCCGTGGGAGCAGCAAGGGGCAGAGCCCCTGGCTGGGGTCGAGCTGCCAGGTCAGCTTGGAAAAATTTTATTTCCATTGAAATTGCTATGGTAAAAATGTCTCAGAAAATTAATTTTCGGAATTTGAGGGACTAATTTTGGCAATGTGGAAACCCTTTGAAAACTGCCTAAAAGACAGTTACTGGCCCAAATTGTTTCATAACGTAATCTTCTTCTTGGTCAAAATTCTCTGGTTCTTCATAATCTCAATCACAACATATAGAAAATTCTCAATCTCTGATTGCATCCAATTAAATATTCGATAGAACCGTCGAATTGATTCAATCTGGAAGCGATTACGTGCCTTCAGAGATTTCTGTTATCCGTTTTTATTCGTTTGTTACGGTTATTCCCCAACAGGCAATTGGCTTATATATTGAATTAGTTTGTGTTATTGTGCCAAAAGTCTGTTGATGAATCTAGGATTTGTTGTATTACTTGAGTGTTGATTAACATGATGTTGAGCTAGAATGATATTTGCTTATCTATCTATTTGTTTCTAGTTAGAGATTTTTAATTTGCAGTTGAATATTGATTATAATTATGGTGGTAATATGATTCAGTGACTATGGCACGGATATAATTGTGAATTTTGAAGACATGTTTATGTTATTTGTTTAATGCTTTATCTTTTGATAGTTAATTTTTGTTCCACTTAAAATAGGGCTCTATGATGTATACATAATTGTTTTTTGTTAGCAATAAGGTGACTGCTATTACATATCTTTGTAGATTTTGGAAGTGCTTTATTAAATATTGCTGCTAACAAAGAGCTTCTTTAGGATTACAACTTATAATCTCTTCGGTTAGTAATGTTTTGTCACTGAAAGCATATCATGGCATAACGTGATTACAACAATCGAACATTCAGTTTGTATGTTTGCAAGCGTGATTCTATGAAAAAATAATGGCCCAAAGGACAAAGAAGAAAGAAGGAAAGAATATTCAAAATCATGTTAAAAAAATAGAAAAACTAAATAAATAAATGCAATGACCAAAATGCCTCTCATTTAACATTAGTTTTTAACATAATTGGAGAAATGGATGAATCTAGCAATGATTTTGAAATCTCAGTGGTCCAGTTGAAAAAAAAAAACATTTTTGAATGGATCTAGCAAAATTATACAAACCTTTTCCGTGTTGTATACTTTTATTCACTCGCTATAAAATTAAAAGTGGTTATTTGAATTTCGGCCTCCACTTTTCCGTGTTGTATACTTTTATGTAGGCCTCACATTTAATTTGGCTATTTGGGCTTCAAAATTAAAATGGTTAAATTGTATTTTGGGCTGTGTATTGAGTTTTCACAAGTCAAAGAAGGGTCCCAAATATTCTCTTTTAGGGGGTGCCCCTCTAAACCAACATACGTACAACCGCCCGTGCTAGGTACAATACAAAGACGGAAGGTGATCTATACAAACAAATATCGAAGGTTTATTAAGGTTATTATTACAAACCAAATCTATTATTATTATTAATTTATACTTTCCATAATAGAAGAAGCGTGAGTGATGTCAGCAAGGCTGATGTGTCAAGATTTTTAACAAAGGAAAGCTGATGTGACACCCATAGAGAAGGTTTGGATGATGTAAAAGATAACGTCATAAAGTCTGATTAAAATATTCAAGAAAAATCGTCAGCCACTCATTTAGAGAAATTAAATAATGCCACTTGCAAAATGTGGGCCAACAATTAATAACTTCACCATCTGTTGTTTACAGTGTAACACTCAAGAACATCTGTTTAGTATAAGGAGTCCATATCGACATATGTTTAGAGAGAGGGAAAACATACAACTTTTAATTTTAAGCTCCAAATTCAAAATTTGAATTTCTCTGCCGTCAGTCAGTTACTCTCATCTATATAAATGGACAGAGAAGTCAAGAATCTTCAAACCAGCTAAAACCTCCACTCTCTCACAATTCTTTTTTAATATAAATAATAATAATAATAATAATAATAATAATAATAATAATAATGAAGGTTTGATCGTATTATTTATTTAATTATATTAATAATTTACATGTTTTGTGTTTCATACTAATTTTTTATTTTTATTTTTAAATATTTTCAGGTTTATAACTATTAAGTTTCTATCAGAAAAGTGTAATCAAGATGTTTTTGTTTATGCTTATTTTCAGGTTTATAACTTTCAAGTTTCTATCTGTTTGTTTTTTATTATATACATGTTTTGTGTTTCATCCTGATGTATTTTTTATGTTTATTTTCAGGTTTATATCATTCAGTTTTGTAATCAAGAAAGTTTTTTGCTTTTCTTCTAACCTTTTGCTTTTCGGTTATTCTCTTTAATTTAATAAATTTGCATATTCTGTTATTCATGTTAATTTTTTTGTTTATGTTTATTTTTCAGGTTCATACGCTTCAATTTTCTATTAGAAAAGTTTTTTATGCTTATTTTTCAGGTTTATATCATTCGCTTTTGTATCAAGAAAGTTTTTTGTTTTTCTTCAAAGCTCTTGTATGAATAAAGCTTTTTGTTTTTCTTTAATTTCATAAATTTAGATATTTTGTTATTCATTCTAATTTTTTTAAATGGTTATTTTTCAGGTTCATACGGTTCAATTTGTTTTTTATTACTCTCTTCAAATATTTTGGTTTGTTTATTATTATTTATTTAATAATTTAAATTAATTAATTATAAATGTTTTCTTATTGATCTTCAAGTTTTTATTTATGGTTATTTTTAGGTTGATATTGTTCAATTTTGTACCAAGAAAGTTTTGTGGTTTTCTTCAAAGCTTCAAGTTTCGTTCACAAAATGTTTATGCGTTTTTTTTAAATATTTTCGTCTTTTAATTTACATGTTATCTGTTTGATTCTTATGTTTTCTTTATTTTTATTTTCAGGTATTTAAGATTCAAGCTTCTATTATGAAGAAATCATAAATAGTTATTTTAATATTTTTTATCAACATCTGTTGTAGTATTGTATGATGTTCTTTACATTTTTCACCAGCTTTATTATCTGTTAACATTACATATTGTATGAAAAAAGTATTTCGTAACATCTCTTTGTTACATTAGCATTCAAGTTCGAATATTATTTTAAGATAGAAGAAGTTTAATATTTAGCATAGTGTTATAAATGAATTATATGTAGCTTCTGGTATGAACCGTGGAATACAGAATATCTATTCTTCCTAAGTTGGTTTAATTTGACATGTTTTATATTCTGTTTCCGTGCATCTGTTGTAGAATATAAATTTAGCAAAATATATAGTAACAGTCAATGTGCAAAACAGTTTGTTGTAAATTTCAAACTGTTTGATGACAATAGGCCTTTTGAAGCTAATAACAGTTGAAACAATTAACAATTAAATTGTCACAATCAAAACGATTATTGATTTTTCATATGTTTTAAATAAAAAAACCTTATCATACTATCATTAACAAAAAGTAGGTCATTTAATCAGAAAATTAAATTTCAATAATTAAAGTCAAGACATGTGTTGAAACAATAATGTAGGCAACAGTTCATACCTATGTTTTAAACAAAAAAGCCTTATCATACTATAATTAACAAAAAGTTGGTCATTTAGCAAAAGATTAAATTACAATAATTAAAGTCAAGAGATAAAAAAAACACACAAACCAACATAAACTTGATATTCTAATTCATTAACTACTACCCATTAAAAACATTAAACCGTAAAGTCTGTTGCATGCTCTATTTCAACGGTCATGTCCGCTACCTTCGTGTCATCGTCATCTTCTCCTGAGTGTGCATCATGTTGTTCTTCCTGTTTATTTGCTTGGGGGTCTCTTCCTTCCCATAGATCGACTTGAGCCTTCACCATCTTCTCCAGATTGACACCAAAGGCTACTTCAGTTGGGTTCAGTAGTGGTTTTTCTGATAATTGTTTTTAGAAAATCCACATCATCTGAGAAACAGATGTTTTTGTGGTGTGAAGTATCCTGTGTTGCCATCTTCAAACCTAATCCTGACTTCAAAATTATCTGCTAGGAACTCCCAAGAAATCACATCACGAAATTCACAATTTCTGAACATCCTCCTAAGTTTTCTAACTAGCCTGCGTGATTTTTCGTTTTCCCAACTCGCATGGGTACCAATTTTTAAATTTTTTTTTCAAAATTCGTTTGCTACAGTCGGCAATTATTCCTTCAGGGGAATAGTAATTTTTCTTTTCGCTGTTAGTGAACATCAACGAGAACTTATTTTTCTCACACCACCATATAGATAATTCTTTGTTTTCTGTCATTTTTTTCTCTTTGGTTTTTGGAATTGGGATTGTTAATTTAGTTGGGAAAGACAAATACGAAAAAGAAAAGATATGTGCCCTAGATGTGTTGCACTATTCTTCGATTTATAGGATGTTTGTAGGGTAATGGGGGAGTGGGTTTGGAAGTTAAATTTATATTTAGATTCTAACGAAATCGCTTACAGTTTTTAGAATATCTATTTTTAAATAATTATATATTATATATTAAATAAATACAGATGTTTGGGTGGTTTTTCAACACATGTCTTGTCAAATTTAACGAGATGGTATGATTATATTTTTTTCTCTTTTAATCCATCATTTATTTATTATTTTTTTAGTAAAATAAATTAGAAGTTATATAAATTGAAATTATTATATATTTATATATATAATTTAAACAGATGGTTATAATAACTTAACTGTGTTATATCTAAATATTTAGTTTACATATATTAAAATTCTGGTTACATCATTGTTTAGTTGAAAATTGTAATTGATGACAGTTGTTTGATAACATCCGTTGACAACTTAAAAAATATTGTATAAGTTGAAATTAGAATAAGTTTCTATACCAAAGTTATTATTAGGACATTGAACACAATGATAATATTCATATTAAGGTAGCGTTTGGTATGCAGGAATGAGAGGCAGAATGGAATGGAGCATTTCGATGGAATGAAAAAAAGGTGTTTGGTTGGTCAAGGTAATCGAATCATCCATTACCTCCTCCATTCCATTCCCTCTAAAAAACCCATATTCATTCCATCCAACCCCCATGTTTTTTTTTTCCCATTCCATTCCATCTGTCACCCTTCATCACCACTGACCACCACCACCACCCACCTCTACCACTAGCGCCCATCGCCACCACCACCACCGCCATCGCCACCCTCCACCGACTGTCGCCAGCCACCCACCGATCACAGCCGCCACTCTCCGTCACCGACCACTACCATCGCCACCACCGACTACCGCCACACCGACCACCACCACCACCACCGTCGACCACCGCCACCCACCGCCACCTCCACCTCCACCTCCATCAACTACCACCAAGAACCGACCGCCACCACCAAAACTCTCTGTCACCGACCATCGCCACCCACCGACCACCACCGCCAACCGTCGCCGCCACCACTCACTATAGCCGTCACTCCTTGTCGCGACCCACCGCCACCGAACACCACCACTATCACCGCTACTATCACCACCAGACGTTGCCACCGACCACCACCATCACCGTCACCACTACTATCACCACCAGCACCGACCACCACCACCACCCTTCGTCGTCACCGCCACCGACAACCACTACCACCACCGTCGTCGGCGCTGCCGCCACCACCAACCACCACTACGTCTACCACCACCAACCACCATCGCTGGCACCCGCTGCCAATAGCCCTCACCACCACTTACCACCGCTGATTTTATCTTTTCCTTCATACCAAACAATACAAGGTAATGGTTCATTCCATTCTTACGTGTAACCAAACAAGACCATGGAATGGTAATCATCCATTTCATTCCCTTGTCCATTCCATTACCTTCTCCATTCCATTCCCTCATCCATTCCATTACCCCATACCAAACAGAACCTAATAATTTAAATAGATGATTATAATAACTTATCTAAGTTATATGTAAATATTCAGTTTACATATATTATAATATTAGTTAAATTAGTATATTTCATGGCATTTCTTAAAAAAGTTTGTCATGGAAATCTTATTTTTTTAAAACATAATAAGTCATCAATAAAAACTATAATTACACGTTTTTATAGATGGTGATATTTTTGTATAATTTTTATTCTTATAAAATATCTATTCATTTTTTAAAGTTACAGAAACAATAAAAGACTTCAAATCATTTGTAAGAACAATAGTTTTAATTGTTTAATTAATATAAAATAATAATGTTTAAATTTATCGTATCTTTTCATCTAGATCCTTCATCTGTACAGTTGTCGTTATAAATATTCAGGCTGTGGCGACTGTCTGTAATTATGAATTTATATTTTTTTTGTTAGATATTGATTACAAGTTAACTTTTTCAAAGTCTGTTTTAAAACTCTGCCGACGTTATTCTTTAGTTAAAAATTGTAATTGCTCACAGTTGTTTGATAACACCCGTTCACAACTCATGAACTATTGTATAACTTGAAATTAGATGGTTATAATAACATAATTGATTTATACTTAAATTTGGAGTATACATATATAAAAATATTAGTTACAATGAGTATATTTGATGTCATTTCTTAAAAAAGTTTGTCATGGAAATATTATTTATTTACACATAATAAGTCGTCAATGAAAACTATAATTTCTCGTTTTATAGATGGTTATATTTTAGTAGAATTTTTATTGATATAAAATATATCTTCATTTTTTACTATTTTAGGAACAATAAAAGACTTCAAATAATATATGAGAACAATAGTTTTAATTGTTTAATTAATATAAAATAATAATTTTTAAATTTAATGATAATTGATGACAGTTGTTTTATATAAATACAAACGATTTCTAGATATGTTCCGTATATGTGTTATAGTATTCTTCATTTTCTTGCAATTTTGTAGGCAAATATCTGAATTGATTTAGCAGTTGAAACATTGTGGATGCTAATAATATTTTTGTGACTTTTTAAAAGATATATATTTAAAGTATTAAATATAGATGATTTGTGGAGTTATTTCAAGACAATACTTTTAAAATGTAAAGACATTTTATGATTAGTTTTTCTTATTTAATCCATAGTTAATTTATTAATTTTTTGGGGTAATGGGATAGTGGGTTTGGAAGTTAAATTGATATGAATTCTAACCAAATCGCTTACAGTTTTTTGAATATCTATTTTTAAATAATTATATATTTTATATATTAAATAAATACAGACGTTTGGGCGGTTTTTCAACACATGTCTTGTCAAATTTAATGACATGATATGATTATATTTTTTCTCTTTTAATCCATCATTTATTTATTATTTTTTTTATTTAGTAAAATAAATTAGAAGTTATATAAATTGAAATTATTATATATTTTATATATAATTTAAACAGATGGTTATAATAACTTAACTGAGTTATATGTAAATATTCAGTTTACATATATTAAAAGTCTGGTTACATCATTCTTTATTTGAAAATTGTAATTGATTACAGTTGTTTGATAACATCCGTTGACAACTTAAAAATTATTGTATAAGTTGAAATTAGAATAGGTTTCTATAGCAAAGTTATTATTACGACATGGAACATAATGATAATATCCTTAAAAAAGTTTGTCATGGAAATATTATTTTTTTAAAACATAATAAGTCGTCAATAAAAACTATAATTACTCGTTTTTATAGATGGTGATATTTTTGTATAATTTTTATTCTTATAATATATCTATTCATTTTTTAAAGTTATAGAAACAATAAAAGACTTCAAATCATTTGGAAGAACAATAGTTTTAATTGTTTAATTAATATAATATAATATAATAATGTTTAAATTTAGACTATCTTTCCATCTAGATCCTTCATCTGTACAGTTGTCGTCATAAATATTTAGGGCTGTGGCGACTGTTTGTAATTATGAATTTAGTTAACAGATGTTGTGAGAAAAGACATTTCGGCTGTTATCGGTTGTTAGAAAGCTTTCAATGTTAAAAAAAATTGAGAATTATTAAAAATGGTGTTCAATATGTGTTTCTATAAGGAGTAAAGTGTAAGTTTTGAGTAACCTTGTCAGAATTTGTGATTATTACTTCTACTATTAAAATATTGAATTGAATTGCAGTTATTATTTTGGGCTCTTTTTTTAAAGACATGTCTTTTCAATTTTGCTGACATATTATGATTTTATTTTTTCTTATTTAATTTATAGAAGATATATGCTTAAATTAATTCAAACAATTTGTGCTTGTGTGTGACACCCGGCAAACTCAGGTTAGTAACATTGACTAAACTAGTAAGTCTACCTTAGCGAGTCATACCTATTATGTACTTAACTAGGTCAGTCGAGTCGTTACGATGATTCTGGGAATCATCGGGAGTCGGTCCATAACCATGGGTACAAGGATTGGTGATTCGTGGAATCACCGAGTTTAACGCAAACACGCAAGTCTCGAGTCCCGGGAATTGGTGAACGGATGTAAACGTTTTAGTTATCGTGCATTATGTGTTTGTAATCATTATGTGACTTTTCGGTATGTGAATATGTGTTTATATGTGTTAAAATAGTGATTTCGCGTAATTGCATGACATACATGTCTTAAAGCAACATGTCTTATAGCAACATGTCTTATAGAATCCTAATCACCATTGTTATAGGCGATTGGCAGCCCATTGGGACGATTAGAGCTTCTAATCGCCAGTATATAGGCGATTAGAGCTTCTAATCGCTAGTATATAGGCGATTAGAGCTTCTAATTGCCTGATGAGTCCTCCTACTCGCCTGATCTGCAATGCACGAGTCAAAACACCTATAAATACAACCCTTGACTCCCCAAACACTCTTAGTGCAACCCTAACTGATCCTAAGCCTCCCACACACCTCAAAACACTTCTGGAACTTGTTTTGCTTCAAAACTCTCCATTTCCAAGCTAATACACCTTTCTTTGATAAAATCCAAGGTGTGTTCTTCATCCCAAACCTTTGTAATGTTATTGTTTTGGTTCCCCAAAAGTCCAGACCTTGTTTTGCCAAGAATGTGTCTTTAAAAACCTTGGAAATGAGTTCTAAAACAACTCTACACCATAATACTTGCTATATGTGAAGTATTGATGCATATGATGATTTTTGGTGATTATAACATGAATGTTTCCATGAATTTGATGTACTTCTGATGTGTAGGAGTTGTTAGGATGATTATCTATGAGTTTAAGCTATTATTATAGTGTTTTGATGAAAGTATGCATTTTGACGCATTTGGGTGATTCTTGAAGAATTAGGATGTTATGATATGATTCATTGCTTGTTTATTGTTAGGAATCATGCTAGAATGATATTATAACATGGAGATGATGATTTGCAAATTGTAGGAGGTGTAATCTGGTCCTTACCATTTAAGGAAAGATCTCATAGTTAATGAAACCTAGTACTTTGCCGTTTTTGGAAATAATCGCACCGAGGTCGTTAGAGCAAAGATAAATTGGGGGGTTTTGCTTGGAATGGGTTGGTAAATGGTTTAGGATTGATATTGGGTTTTTTTTGCATGTTTCAGATCTGATTTGGAGGGTTTAACGCGCGAAAACGCGCGACAGCAACCTTAGGGGCGAATAGGGCTCTACTCGCCTGATACATCAGGCGATTACAGCCCAATCGCCTGATGTATCAGGCGATTTTGCCCCTACTCGCATATAAATCTCCCCTACTCGCCTGTTGACTTTTCCTACTCACCAGTTGACTTTTCCTAATTGCATGTTAGTTTCCTAATCGTGTGTACTGCTGTCGTAAGCGTATTTTGACATCCCGGAACATGATTTGACACCTAGGAACATGATAGGAACCCCGGGATACACCCAATGACTTAGTAACACGTGTTCGGACTTGTTTATGCGTTAATTGAGCGTTATGCTAGACTAGGTGAACTCTCGCGCGTACTAACTGTTTAATTGCATATATTGCATGATGTCTTGTATTGTCTAACACGTGGGATGTCGGGTCACCAATGGGATGTCGGGTCTTGTCTGGTACGGTCGGTTTAACAGTCAAAAGTGTTTTCAAACGTTTATGGTTATGGTCTGGACATTCGGGGACTAGTTAACCTGCGGGTTATTAGTCCGGATACTTATACACATCTTATGATAGGCCGCCGCTACTTGGGGCTATCATAGCATAATTACTTAACTGTTTTCAAGTAACTCAATCTAAGGTGAGTGTCACAGCCCCACTTTTAACGTTTTGCTTTCGGGGGAGAAACATGCTACTTACGTACTTACTAAAGGTCATGTTATACTATGGGCACTTCTTGTTACTATACGGCTTTTACGGAAAGTCCCAGGGGGAAACCATGAATGTGCGGGGATGCACAACGAGGGAAATGTGGATAGATCTGTTGGGCCTCACAAACCCCACCCGACGGCGGGGATGCCGGGCGGGTGCATATTGTCTCTAACTCTCGGGTTATCGAGGCATCGGTAACCCAGTCAATCTGGGCTGGATTCATCTTTGGTACATGTTTAGTAATGGGTTCCCAACCGTAGTAGTAAAAACACTTAACGTCTAGCTAACGTTCCTATGACATAGTATTAACGGGAATGATCTTTTCAAACTTGTAACAACTCTTTTATATAAGAAAACCTGTGAACTCACCAGCATTATATGTTGACATTTTTGGCATGTTTTCTCAGGTCGCTAAGGTAGCAGTTAATGGGCTAGGCGCACGGAGTCATGCACAGCGTCTAGAATTTTGAAGCATATTAAACAATGTTTTGTAAACTATAATATGTCTTTTGGTTGTAAACAAGAAATGCTTCCGCTGCTTGTTTACGACTCAAAGCACGATGTTTTGGTTTTAAAATATATATATGAATGCATGTTTGTTGTTTGTTTATTGTGATCGTTGACTGGGATCCTGGTGTGTCACGTGCCTCGTGGTAAAACCCCGCATGTGGAATTTGAGGGTGTGATAGATTGGTATCAGAGCCAACGGTTATAGTTGTCACACCCTCAAATTCCACGTGCGGGGTTTTACCGCGAGGCGCGTGACACACCAGGATCTCAGTCAACGATCACAATAAATATACAACAAACATGCATTCATATATATTTTTAAAACCAAAATATCATGCTTTAAGCCGTAAACCAGCAGCGGAAGCATTTCTTGTTTACAACCAAAAGACATATCATTGTTTACAAAACATTGTTTAATATGCTTCAAAATAATAGACGCTGTGCATGACTCCGTGCGCCTAGCCCATTGACTGCTACCTTAGCGACCTGAGAAAACATGCCAAAAATGTCAACATATAATGCTGGTGAGTTCACAGGTTTTTCTTTTATAAAGTGTTGCTATAGTTGCGAAGATCATATCCGTTATTACTAGGTTATGAGAACGTTAGCTAGACGTTAAGTGTTTGTTTACTACTGCGGTTGGGAACCCATTACTATACGTTTATAAGTTGTTGAAGCTTGCCCAGCAGTTTTGGCTATAACCGATGCCTCGGCGAGCCAGTAATAAGAGACAATATGCACCCGCCCGGCCCAGCCGTCGAGTGGGGTTTGTGAGGCCCAATAGATCTATCCACATTTCCCCCGTTGTGCATCCCCGCACATTCATGGTTTCCCCCCTGGGACTTTCCATAAAAGCCGCATAGTATTTGTAAAGTAACCATTGTATAACATGATCTTTAATAAGTAAGTAAGTAGCATGTTTCTCCCCCGAAAGTAAAATGGTAAAAGTGGGGCTGTGAAACTCACCTCGGATTGCGTTACTTGAAAACAGTTAAGTAATTATGTTATGATAGCCCCAAATAGCGGCGACCTATCATAAGATGTGTATAAGTATCGGACTAATAACCCGCAGGTTAACTAGTCCCCGAATGTCCAGACCGTGACCATAAACGTTTGAAAGCATCTTTAACTGTTAAACCGACCGTACCAGACAAGACCCGACATCCCATTGGTGACCCGACATCCCACGTGTTAGGTAAATACAAGACATCATGCATCACATGCAATTAAAAATTCAATACGCGCAATAGTTCACCTAGTCTAGCATAATGTCCGATTAACGCATAAACAAGTCCGAACACGTGTTACTAAGTCATTGGGTGTATCCCGGGGTTCCTATCATGTTCCTAGGTGTCAAATCATGTTCCGGGATGTCAAAATGCGTTTACGACAGCAGTACACGCGATTAGGAAACCTTCATGCAATTAGGAAAAGTCAACTAGTGAGTAGGATGGGGTATATAGGCGAGTAGGGCCTATTCGCCCCAAGCTTCAGGCGAGTAGGCTCCTATTCGCCCCAAGCCTGCTGATGCGCGTTTACGCGCGTTAAACCCTCCAAATCAGATCAGAAACATGTAAAAACACCCAATATCAAAACTAAACTATTAACCAACCCTTTCCAAGCAAAAACCCCCCAACTTATCTCTGCTCTAACGGGCTCGGTGCGATTATTTCCAAAAATGGCAAAATACTAGGTTTCATTAACTAACCTTATCTTTCCTTAAATGGAAACAATCAGATTTCATCTCCTACAAGTTTCAATTCATCATCTCTATGTTATATCATCATCCTAGCATGATTTCTAACCACAAACAAGCAATGAATCATCTCATAACATCCTATTCTTCAAGAATTACCCAAATTGGTCAAAATGCATACTTGCACCTAAACACCATAACAAGAGCTTAAACTCATAGATAAGCATCCTAACAACACCTACACATCAGAAGTACAACAAATTCATGGAAACATTCATGTTATAATCACCAACAATCATCATATGCACAAATACTTCACATATAGCAAGTATTATGGTGTAGACTTGTTTTAGAACTCTCTTCAAAGGGTTTTAAAGACACAAACTTAGCATAACAAGGTCTGGACTTTTGGGGAACCAAAACAACAACTTTACAAAGGTTAGAGATGAAGAACACACCTTGGATTTTATCAAAGAAAGGTGTGTAAGCTTGGAAATGGTGATTTTTGTAGCAAAACAAGTTCCAGAGGTGTTCTAGGGTGTGTGGGTGGCTTAGGATCAGTTAGGGTTGCTCTAAGGGTGTTTGGGGAGTCAAGGGTTCTATTTATAGGTGTTTTGACTCGTGCACAACCCTTCATGCGAGTAGCAGACCAGATTAGGCGAGTAGGGATCCTACTCGCCTCTATTCACGCGAGTAGGGCTCCTACTCGCCCTAGGCCCCCTCTACTCGCCTCAGAAGTGGCGATTAGGAGCTCCCCAGACTCCTAATCGCCTATAGGGTGCTGGAATGGGTTTTTGGCGCGTTAAACACTTATTTAACACATATAAACACGTATTCACATACCGACAAGTCACATAATGATTTCAAACATATAATGCATGATAACTAACACGTTTACATCCGTTCACCAATTCCCGGGACTCGAGACTCGTGTGTGCGTTAAACCCGGCGATTCTACGAATCACCAATCCTTGTACACGTGGTCATGGACCGACTCCCGATGATCCCGTGGATCATCGTAACGACTCCCGATGATTCCCAGAATCATCGTACCGACTCGACTGACCCTGTTAAGTACGTAATATGCATGACTCGCTAAGGTAGACTTACTAGTTTAGTCAACGTTACTAACCTGAGTTTGCCGGGTGTCATATCATCCCCCTGTTGAAAGAATTTTCGTCCCGAAAATTGCTCAAGGCCGAATAGGAAGAGACGAAAGAGAAGAAAAATTTTCCGGTTGCCACATCATCCCCCTGTTGAAAAGAATCTCGACCCGAGATTCATTCAGCTTCAGCAGAGACATGCCTTGTTTCGAACGTGCGTTTAGGAATCAAATGGGGATACTTAGCCTTCATTTGATCTTCCCGTTCCCACGTGAACTCCGGTCCACGATTTGAGTTCCAATGGACTTTAACAATGCGGATTTTACTCTGGCGAAGGCTACGGATTTTATAGTCAAGAATTTCAACCGGTTCCTCCACAATACGCAGACGATCATCCACCTTGATCTCTTCGAGAGGAACAACCAAAGATTCATCCGCCAAACACTTCTTGAGATTAGAGACATGGAAGACATTATGAACATTACTGAGTTCAGCTGGCAGATTAAGCCTGTATGCTACCAGTCCAATCCGTTCCAGAATTGCGAACGGTCCCACATACCGAGGATTCAATTTGCCCCGCTTCCCAAAACGTATAACGCCCTTCCACAGAGATACCTTCAACAAAACCCTGTCGCCAACCTCAAACTCCAAAGGCTTGCGACGACGATCGGCATAGCTCTTTTGACGGTCCCGAGCTGCTGCCATGCGATTACGGATTTGTACGATCTTCTCGGAAGTCTCGTACACAAGTTCCGGGCCGGTGAGTTGACTCTCACCCACCTCGGCCCAAAAAAGAGGAGACCGGCATTTCCGCCCGTAAAGAGCCTCGAACGGAGCTGCCTTGATGCTAGAATGGTAACTATTGTTGTAGGAGAATTCCACCAACGGTAGATGACTCTCCCACCCCTTGCCAAAATCGATCACACATGCCCGGAGCATGTCTTCTAGTGTTTGGATTGTCCGCTCACTTTGACCGTCAGTTTGCGGATGACAGGCTGTGCTCATGTCTAACTGAGTACCCAGAGCCTTATGCAAGGATTTCCAGAAGTTAGAGGCGAACCGAGAATCACGATCAGAAATAATAGAGACAGGCACCCCGTGCCGAGAGACTACTTCCTTGAGATATAACCGTGCCAGACGCTCGAGGCCATCGGTTTCTTTGATAGCGAGGAAGTGCGCAGACTTTGTCAACCTATCAACAATCACCCAGATCATGTCATAACCACTGGGCGATTTCGGGAGTTTGGTCACAAAGTCCATCGTAATCCGCTCCCACTTCCACTCGGGAATTTCAGGCTGTTGCAGAAGGCCGGACGACTTTTGATATTCAATCTTGACCTTGGCACAGGTCAAGCACTTGCTCACATACGAAGCCACGTCCGCCTTCATGTTCGGCCACCAATAAAGTATCTTCAGGTCTTGATACATCTTATCGGAGCCAGGGTGAATGGAGTACCGGGACTTGTGAGCTTCATCAAGAACGAGCTGCCGCAAGCCCCCAAATAAAGGAACCCAAATACGTTCAGCGAAATAGTGTAGGCCATCGGACTTGAGCTCAAGTTGGCTATCAGCACCGTGCATGGTTTCAGCTTTGAGGTTTTCCTCCTTCAAAGCTTCTTGCTGCGCCGAACGGATTCGATCAGGTAAGCCGGAGTGGATGGTGAGCTGAAGAGCTCGAACACGACGAGGTTTAGCCGTTTCCTTCCTGCTCAAGGCGTCTGCGACCACATTCGCCTTGCCAGGATGGTATTTAATAGCGCACTCGTAATCATTAAGAAGCTCGACCCAGCGACGCTGTCTTATATTCAACACCTTCTGATCAAAGATATGCTGGAGGCTCTTGTGATCGGTGTAGATAGTGCACTTGGTACCGTACAAGTAATGCCTCCAAATCTTTAAAGCAAAGACTACAGCACCCAATTCCAGATCATGGGTGGGGTAGTTTTTCTCATGAACTTTGAGCTGACGAGAAGCATAGGCGATGACCTTCTCGCGCTGCATCAGTACACAACCGAGACCCCGGATAGAAGCGTCACAATAAACCACAAAATCGTCTGTGCCTTCCGGCAAGGACAAGATAGGAGCAGAACAGAGTTTAGCCTTTAACATCTGGAAGGCTGACTCTTGCGAATCACCCCAGTCGAACTTCCTGTCCTTCTGGGTAAGCGAGGTGAGGGGTTGAGCGATCTTCGAAAATCCCTCGATAAAACGACGATAATAACCTGCAAGACCCAGGAATTGCCGCACCTCAGATGGCGTCTTTGGTGCTTCCCAGTCTTTAATGGCTTCAATCTTAGCTGGGTCAACGTGAATTCCTTTCTCATTAACTACATGACCAAGGAACTGGACTTCACACAACCAGAAGCTACACTTAGAAAACTTGGCGTACAACTGTTCCCGCCTCAGGAGTTCCAAAACTAGACGCAAGTGTTCCTGGTGGTCCACTTCGTTCTTGGAATAGACTAGAATATCATCAATGAAGACAATCACGAACTTATCGAGATAAGGCTTGCAAACACGGTTCATTAAATCCATAAAAATGGCGGGTGCATTGGTGAGACCAAAAGGCATGACCAAGAATTCGAAATGGCCATAGCGAGTTCGAAAGGCGGTCTTCGGAATGTCAGCTTCTTGGACCCTCAACTGGTGGTACCTCGACCTCAAATCGATCTTCGAATAGAAACTAGAACCCTGAAGTTGGTCGAATAAGTCATCAATGCGAGGAAGAGGATAACGATTCTTGATGGTAACCTTGTTCAATTCCCGGTAGTCGATAAACATTCGTAGGCTTCCGTCATTCTTCTTGACAAACAAAATAGGGGCTCCCTACGGGGACGAACTAGGTCGGATGAAACCCTTCTCTAACAGCTCCTGCAACTGGTTAGACAACTCCTGCATCTCGGGAGGTGCAAGACGATATGGGGCTCGGGCAATAGGAGCCGCACCTGGAGCAAGTTCAATACCGAATTCGGCCTGACGATAAGGCGGAAGACCAGGTAAGTCTTCAGGAAATACATCGGGAAAATAACGGACAACAGGAATATCTTCGATCTTCTTCTCTTCCTCAGACGAAACCGAAACAAGTGCCAGAATGGCAGAATACCCCTTCCGAAGATACTTATAGGCTTTCATACACGAAATGATACTCAACGGGACCCCGCTCTTCTCACCGTGCACCAACAGAATTTCTCCATCAGGGAGAGGAAGTCGAATGACTTTATCAAAACAAACGATCTCAGCATGATACAAAGACAACCAATCCATACCCACGACAACATCGAAACTACCCAAGGACACTGGCATAAGATCAATAGGAAAGGAATAACCCGACAACTCAAGGCGACACTCCCTAAGGACGTGCGAAGCTTCGACTTTCTTACCATCAGCCAATTCTATCAAGTACTTAGCCTCTAAAGGTGTAGGTACCCTATCAAGCAATTGGCTAAACCCCAGAGATATAAAACTCTTATCGGCACCGGAATCGAATAAAACCGTAGCATAGCGATTATCGAGAAGAAACGTACCAGTAACAGTGTCAGGATCCTGTCGAGCCCCGCTCGAACCAATCACGAAGGCGCGAGCATTCCTGCCTCCTCCCCCATTGTTTCCATTACCCAATCCGTTATTCCCGGCTTCACCCTGTTTCAACTTGGGGCATTCACGCTTGTAGTGACCAAGTTCACCACAATTGTAGCACCCCTGTTTACCCTGGTTTCCCCGGGGAGCAGCAAGCTGAGGAGCCGGAGTAGGTGTAGCAGGTTGGTTCCGGTTACCCTGAAGATTAACCCTGCAATCTTGAGCCACATGCCCGGCCTTGTTGCACCGGCGACACTGGTTCTTGTCGCAACGACCAGTATGATGAAACCAGCATCGTTCACACTTCGGCAACCTCCCCTGATAACCCCCCGTTTTCTGCTCAGACGACGATCCCCCAACATCAGACTTCCTCACCTGCTGAGGCTGAGCCGAACTCGAGCCTCTCCCCACAGCTTCCCACTTTCGCTTGTTACTCTCAGGAGCCTTCACAGTAGCGCCTCGAGGAGGCAAGACCCCTTCAGCCACCTTCATATTGGTCAGCCTGTGAGCCGACCGAACCACCTCAGAATAAACAGTTAGATTACCTGCAGCTACCAACCCCACAATCTCCGGCACCAACACAGCGACATAGTGTTCAATCCTTCGGTATTCTGGTGCGTGCAAATCAGGGCACAACACCGCCAACTCATCGTGCCTAGCAGTGTAAGCTTCAATCTCAGACCCCACCATCTTATGATTCCAGACTTCGTGCTCGAGTTTCTGGATCTCATCCCTCGGACAGTACTTGTTTTTCAACAACTGAACGAACTCTGTCCAGGGCATAGCGTGAGCTTCCCCAATACCCATGGTCTGGGTGGTGGAGTTCCACCAAGTCAGAGCTTGACCCTCAAGGGTCGCAGAAGCATACTTCACCCGGTCGCCTTCCGGGCAACAACACATCGAGAAAACCGATTCAATTTTCTCCAACCAGCGGAGCAGTCCCACTGCCCCTTCAGTGCCACTAAAGTTGTGGGGCTTGCAATCCATAAACTTTTTGTAAGAGCACTGGGGTGGAGGGGGATTGACAGCACCACCTGGAATAGACACACAGGCGAAAGTCAAGGAAAGGTACAGTACCCAAGAACAAGATAGGATAGGTGAGGATTGACGTACCACCCATAGCATTATGAGCGGCTTGGAACGCAGCCAAAGCAATATTCACATGCTGCTGCATCAGGTTATCCAACTCCGCTTGGGTCATATTAATATTCCCACGGCCACCGCCGCCACCACGGCCGCCAGCACGACCGCCAGCACGGCCGCCTCTGCGACCTCCACGAGCTCCCGACATCTTCTGTCACAACATGAAACAAAAGATTTAGGCTTGCCCGTGGTATAACCCACTAGGAATTTTAAGGAACTAGACCGAGCCCAGTTCGGGTCCATCCGTTCAAGCACAAAGTCCGCTAGGGATCCCATGCATCACAGTTTATAATCTCGTGTGCACCCGACATGATAAACTGTTCTACATGGTCCTCCGGGCATGCTTTAAGTTTGAAGTTCAAGTCACCGAACACTAGCGCCCAATCATGGTATTATCATAAGTATAAGTATAAAATAGTATGCATAAGAACAAGCGTGTCCATTAGGGCATAGAAGGGAGATGTCCAAATCCCTTGACAGATCTCAAGAGTACGCCGAAGCTACCCCAATGTACACCGCCGTCAAGAAGGTTTAATAGTATATCGTTCGCCATCGAGTTATAGTAAAGATGAGTCGAGAAATGGGATGATAAAGAGTAAACAAATGATGTAGCGTAGAAGATGATGACACCGACACCCCCGACAAGTCATGTTGTTACCCACTTGTTAAGACTCGACTATTTGTGACCGTCTAGTGTGTGCGACTCAGTTATAGACTAGACTCTACATGCAGTCCTAGTTCACTATAACCGTTGGCTCTGATACCAATCTGTCACACCCTCAAATTCCACGTGCGGGGTTTTACCGCGAGGCGCGTGACACACCAGGATCTCAGTCAACGATCACAATAATCATACAACAAACATGCATTCATATATATTTTTAAAACCAAAATATCATGCTTTGAGCCATAAACCAGCAGCGGAAGCATTTCTTGTTTACAACCAAAAGACATATCATTGTTTACAAAACATTGTTTAATATGCTTCAAAATAATAGACGCTGTGCATGACTCCGTGCGCCTAGCCCATTGACTGCTACCTTAGCGACCTGAGAAAACATGCCAAAAATGTCAACATATAATGCTGGTGAGTTCACAGGTTTTTCTTTTATAAAGTGTTGCTATAGTTGCGAAGATCATATCCGTTACTACTAGGTTATGAGAACGTTAGCTAGACGTTAAGTGTTTGTTTACTACTGCGGTTGGGAACCCATTACTATACGTTTATAAGTTGTTGAAGCTTTCCCAGCAGTTTTGGCTATAACCGATGCCTCGGCAAGCCAGTAATAAGAGACAATATGCACCCACCCGGCCCAGCCGTCGAGTGGGGTTGGTGAGGCCTAATAGATCTATCCACATTTCCCCCATTGTGCATCCCCGTACATTCATGGTTTCCCCCCTGGGACATTCCATAAAAGCCGCATAGTATTTGTAAAGTAACCATAGTATAACATGATCTTTAATAAGTAAGTAAGTAGCATGTTTCTCCCCCGAAAGTAAAATGGTAAAAGTGGGGCTGTGAAACTCACCTCGGATTGCGTTACTTGAAAACAGTTAAGTAATTATGTTATGATAGCCCCAAATAGCGGCGACCTATCATAAGATGTGTAAAAGTATCGGACTAACAACCCGCAGGTTAACTAGTCCCCGAATGTCCAGACCGTGACCATAAACGTTTGAAAACATCTTTAACTGTTAAACCGACTGTACCAGACAAGACCCGACATCCCATTGGTGACACGACATCCCACGTGTTAGGTAAATACAAGACATCATGCATCACATGCAATTAAACATTCAATACGCGCAATAGTTCACCTAGTCTAGCATAATGTCCGATTAACGCATAAACAGGCCCGAACACGTGTTACTAAGTCATTGGGTGTATCCCGGGGTTCCTATCATGTTCCTAGGTGTCAAATCATGTTCCGGGATGTCAAAATGCGTTTACGACAGCAGTACACGCGATTAGGAAACCTTCATGCAATTAGGAAAAGTCAACTAGTGAGTAGGAGGGGGTATATAGGCGAGTAGGGCCTATTCACCCCAAGCTTCAGGCGAGTAGGCTCCTATTCGCCCCAAGCTTCAGGCGAGTAGGCTCCTATTCGCCCCAAGCCTGCTGATGCGCGTCTTCGCGCGTTAAACCCTCCAAATTAGATCCGAAACATGTAAAAACACCCAATATCAAAACTAAACTATTAACCAACCCTTTCCAAGCAAAAACCCCCAATTTATCTTTGCTCTAACGGGCTCGGTGTGATTATTTCCAAAAATGGCAAAATACTAGGTTTCATTAACTAACCTTATCTTTCCTTAAATGGAAACAATCAGATTTCATCTCCTACAAGTTTCAATTCATCATCTCTATGTTATATCATCATCCTAGCGTGATTTCTAACCATAAACAAGCAATGAATCATCTCATAACATCCTATTCTTCAAGAATTACCCAAATGGGTCAAAATGCATACTTGCACCTAAACACCATAACAAGAGCTTAAACTCATAGATAAGCATCCTAACAACACCTACACATCAGAAGTACAACAAATTCATGGAAACATTCATGTTATAATCACCAACAATCATCATATGCACAAATACTTCACATATAGCAAGTATTATGGTGTAGACATGTTTTAGAACTCTCTTCAAAGGGTTTTAAAGACACAAACATAGCAAAACAAGGTCTGGACTTTTGGGGAACCAAAACAACAACTTTACAAAGGTTAGAGATGAAGAACACACCTTGGATTTTATCAAAGAAAGGTGTGTAAGCTTGGAAATGGTGATTTTTGTAGCAAAACAAGTTCCAGAGGTGTTCTAGGGTGTGTGGGTGGCTTAGGATCAGTTACGGTTGATCTAAGGGTGTTTGGGGAGTCAAGGGTTCTATTTATAGGTGTTTTGACTCGTGCACAACCCTTCATGCGAGTAGCAGACCAGATTAGGCAAGTAGGGATCCTACTCGCCTCTATTCACGCGAGTAGGGCTCCTACTCGCCCCAGGCCCCCCTCTACTCGCCTCAGAAGTGGCGATTAGGAGCTCCCCAGACTCCTAATCGCCTATAGGGTGCTTGAATGGGTTTTTGGCGCGTTAAACACTATTTTAACACATATAAACACGTATTCACATACCGACAAGTCACATAATGATTTCAAACATATAATGCATGATAACTAACACGTTTACATCCGTTCACCAATTCCCGGGACTCGAGACTCGTGTGTGCGTTAAACCCGGCGATTCTACGAATCACCAATCCTTGTACACGTGGTCATGGACCGACTCTCGATGATCCCATGGATCATCGTAACGATTCCCGATGATTCCCAGAATCATCGTACCGACTCGACTGACCCTGTTAAGTACGTAATATGCATGACTCGCTAAGGTAGACTTACTAGTTTAGTCAACGTTACTAACCTGAGTTTGCCGGGTGTCACAATAGTAAACTAGGACTGCATGTAGAGTCTAGTCTATAACCGAGTCGCACACACTAGACGGTCACAGATGGTCGAGTCTTAACATGTGGGTAACAATATAACTTGTCGGGGTGTCGGTGTCATCATCTTCTATGCTACATCATCTGTTTACTCTTTATCATTCTATCTCTTGACCCATCTGTTGGATCAGTATTTCTCTTTTGTATGAACTTGCTAGTGAACACTTAGGTGTTTAGCAAGTTCTTGATCGGTGATAGCACAGCGGAATGTTATGAGTTTAAAGCTACACTTATCAACAGGAGTTATAACTCCCCCTGGATGTTTGAGAAACTAATAAATGATAACCATTTATTGAGAATCTAAGTATTGAATGAGAATGAAACACTTAGACAGATTCTCAATAAATATGAAATGGAAATAACAATAATATGCTTTGAAGGATTTCTGTATTAAAATTAATGTCTAAAACAGAGGGATGAACCCTTCTATTTATAGACTTTACAAATACATGAACCTTGCCAAAAAGCAAATTCAGAAACAAGTTGCAACAAGTTGCAGTCTTGGAACTTGTACATAAAGTAAAAGTAATACTAAACTAATAAACTACTGATACAAAAGGCGGTGGAAAAGATCTTCTCATAAGTACTGATGAATGACAAACTACTGATGAGTAGTTTGTCTTCAGTAGTTCTTCAGTAGAAATGTCTGGTTTGAACTTCAGAACTTCTGATGACTTTTCTTCTTCAGTACTTGTGGAATCTCTTCTTCAGTAGTTTGATCTTCCTTCTTCAGCAGTTCTATACTTAGAATATTTTGACAGAAGTGAATTAGACTAAGGTTTGCAAAAGTGGTTTCACCAATCCTTTTTGTCCTAACACCATCCTTACCATGATTCGACGGCGAACGATATACTATTGAACCTCCTTGACGGCGGTATACATTGGGGCAGCTTCGGCATACTCTTGAGATCTGTCCAGGGTTTCGGACATCTCCCTTCTATGCCCTAATGGACACACTCGTTCTTATACATACTATCTTATACTTATACTTATGATAACGCCATGATTGGGTGCTATTGTTCGGTGACTTGAACTTCAAACTTAAAGCACGCCTGGAGGACCATGTAGAGCAGTTTATCATGTCGGGTGCACACGAGATCATAAACTGTGATGCATGGGAGCCCTAGTGGACTTTGTGTTTGAACGGATAGACCCGAACTGGACTCGGTCTAGTTCCTTGAAATTCCTAATGGGTTATACCACGGGCAAGCCTAAGTCTTTTATTTCATGTTGTTACGGAAGATGTTAGGAGCTCGTGGAGGTCGCAGAGGCGGCCGTGCTGTTTGTTGTTTGTTTATTGTGATCGTTGACTGGGATCCTGGTGTGTCACGCGCCTCGCGGTAAAACCCTGCATGTGGAATTTGAGGGTGTGACATTGTGGGCTGGAAAGTTAAGGGGCTGTGGATTGTAATCAAATCGTTATCAGTTTTTACAAAATATGTTTTAATTAATTCAAAAGATTTTTGTTGGTTTTTAAAATTTTGTCTTTTCAAAATTTATGAAATGTTATCATTATAATATATATTATAATATAAATATATATATATTTAAGAGATATTTCAATATATTTGAATAAATGAAAACCCTGTCGAATATCGTTCAATATTGTTTAGTATAGTTACAAAACTTTAATTCTTGAGTAGTTATTAATTTTGTATTTAATTTATCTTACTTAATTTACCTTTAAGTTATTAATTTTGTATTTTTTTAAAATTAATAACAAATTACATAAAATTAAAGGAAATCGATTTTGTTTTACATCTGTTAGACATATATGTTTGTTATAATATCTGTTATTTAATTTGTTTGTTTGAACAAACTTTTGATTTTAAGATTCCTTTTTTACATTTGAATCATTGAAAATATTGTAAAATAATGTCCAATGTTTGTCATGTAATTAATACATTCAACATCATTTGTAAGTTCATTAGTATGGCATTTTAATTTAATAAAAATAAAATAAAACATAAGTTATATAAATGGAAAATTTAATAAAATATATAAAATATATATAAATTTAATAAAACTATACAACATCTGTGTCACAAACATTTTAAACATCTGTTATTTAACAGTTCTTGTGTCAACATACTTTTAACTGTTTGTAATATTATAATATTAAATTAAATTGCAGTTATTGATGAATTGTGATTATTTCTTTGTTTATTTTAATTTTTGAAAATCTGTCCTAACATAATTTAAAAAGTTCCCGCTTGAATATTCAAAACTTGGGCTTAAATGTATTATTTATTATTAAAATTGGAAGATCTGTTTTACAACAACTGTTAACATCTGTTATTTAACAGTTCTTGTGTCAACATACTTTTAACTGTTTGTAATATTATAATATTAAATTGCAGTTATCGATGAATTGTGATTATTTCTTTGTTTATTTTTATTTTTGTAAACCTGTCTCTAAGTTTTGTGTTCCTTTTTTATCTGTTTTTTACTGTACAATTCCTCACATTACCATCAACAATCAACCTGCTTTCTTCTGAAGTCAAGATATCCAACAATTCTTTCAAAACAGGTTTTATTTTGAAACCCTTTTGTAATTTTTTTACTGTATTTTTGTATTTTTTATGTTAATGTTATGTAATTATAAATTAAATCTTTGCTATCAAGTATTTTTACTTACGGAATGACCGTAATAAATCGTATGTGTGTATGTGTACATATCTTAGTCGTTGTTGCATAAAACAGTTTCACTTCCAAATTGAATATTGTTATTATTAGTTCTTTTAATAAAAGTAGGTCTATGATGTTTCCTTATTATTTTTATTTCTCATGTTATAATTATTGATTACAATAATTTGTTTATTAGAAAAAGGAGCATGAGTTATTCGTTCTTTGAAATTCTTCACATACCAGAACTCCTACATTTGGTAAAATATTCATTATCAAATAATAAAAGTAATTTTAGATATTTAAAAATGTTTTTTATGATGAATTTTTTTTATGTTTGTTGTAGGCAATAAGTCCATCTTATGGTAGGAAATATTTGCCTAAGTCAGATGAAGATAGTCCTGTAAATATAACAGTACATGATGGTCGTTCTTGGAAACTAGATTTGGGAATCAGGGATTTAAATTGGGTTTTCTGTAATGGATGGAAATCTGTAGTTGATTATTTAGAGCTTACAGCAGGAAGTTTTTTGATGTTTGATCATGTTAACTATGATACATTTAAATTGACTGCGTTTCCTGTTACACCTGAAAATGCAAAGTTGTATAAATGGAAGATATTGTTAACGTCTATTCCAAGTGATGCTGAAGGAAAACATGTTGACTCTTTTTGTCATAGATGTGTTGCTTCCTCATTGAAGTATCTGGTAAGTAGTTCATGTACATTATACATTATTGTCTTTTGTATTATATATATTTTTAATGTAATTCAAAATATAGATGTTACCAAAAGGTTTTGTTGATAAGGCAATTGGACAAAAGTGGAACCAAGGCCATTTTAAGATTCTCATAAACAATTTTGTTGAGATGGAAGTTACTATTGAAAGAAAGGGAGATTTGCAGTTTTATATAACAGAAGGATGGGAGCAGATAATTACACTAATGAAGATAGAGGATGGTCAATGTATTGTTATGAAATATATTGATGATTTTGCTTTTAAGTTAATTGTATTTGATTTTTTGCATTGTCGACTTTCACTTGAGGATGTAGAAAGTAGTGAGTCTCATGAAGTTGATAATGATGAAGATGATCTAGATGATATTTTAATTTTAAGTGATCAAGTTGGTGGAAATGATGTGTTTGGTGAAAATCCACAAAGACCATTACCTCAATATGAGTATACAGTTCCAAAGTGAAAAATCTTTGTAAGTTACTTTTATTTATGTATTGGCTAATAAGAGTAATTTATATAATATAATCTATTTTTACGTAACTTGTTGGATCAGTAAGCTGCTCTTTTAGTTGAACTTGCTAGTTGACACTTAAGTGTTTAGCAAGTTCTTGGTGAGTGATAGCACAGCGGAATGTTTATAAGTTTATAGCTACACTTATCAACAGGATTTATTACTCCCCCTTAATTCAAGAACTAATAAATGATAAGTGTTTATTGAGAATCTAAGTATTGAATGAGAATGAAACACTTTGACAGATTCTCAGTAAACACGAAATGGAAATAACAATAATAAGTGTTGAAGGATTTCTTGTATTAAAATCAATGTCTAAAACAGAGGGATGAACCCTTCTATTTATAGACTTTACAAATACATGAACCTTGCCAAAAAGCAAGTTCAGAAACAAGTTGCAACAAGTTGCAGTCTTGGAACTTGTACATAAAGTAAAAGTAATACTAAACTAATAAACTACTGATACAAAAGGCGGTGGAAAAGATCTTCTCATAAGTACTGATGAATGACAAACTACTGATGAGTAGTTTGTCTTCAGTAGTTCTTCAGTAGAAATGTCTGGTTTGAACTTCAGAACTTCTGATGACTTTTCTTCTTCAGTACTTGTGGAATCTCTTCTTCAGCAGTTTGATCTTCCTTCTTCAGCAGTTCTATACTTAGAATATTTTGACAGAAGTGAATTAGACTAAGGTTTGCAAAAGTGGTTTCACCAATCCTTTTTGTCCTAACATAACTAATAATTGCATGTAATTTTTGACAATAATTTGAAAGCGTCTTCCTGCGGAGTATGCAAGGAGGCTTGGAGTTGCTGAAATCATGAGAGTTAGGATTTTAAATTTGGAAGAAGAACTTATAATCATGGATTTGAGAGCTGAGAAATCCAGAACAGGTGTACGCTATGCTATTAAGAATTGGCGAGTTTTCTTAGATGATAATGGAATTGCTGTTGGGGATTTATGACTATTTGACCTGGATGAAGATAAAAATAGTTTGTTGTTAATTGATGTTCAAAAGGCTTGAAAAGTTTAAAAGGTTATTAGCAAAATAATATTTGTTTTCAAACATTGTTTTGTGATGTAAGTTTGTTCGTTTACAACAGTCTTTTCCTACTTGGTAGTTTTTCAACAATTTTTGCAATATATTTATGTTCTGTAGTCTTTCATTTGATACATTATCTGTTATTAACAGATATTGTGCTACAAAGTCATATTATAGCAGCGGTTTTCATATTGTTGTGTAATAGATGTTTGTTACATTTTTCAAATCAATTTGTGAAATTTATTCATGTTCTCAAAAGTAGTAGGAGTTCAAAAGTAGAATACAAAATAGAAAACAAATACAACAATCATAACATTAAATAAATTGAATTTTACTGGCTTTTGTTTAATATAAAATATAATCATTTTCAAATGTTAGCCTCCACCTGGTCAAGAATCAGAAGTTGTCTTGATTTTATAAAACTGAAGTAGAGGGTATCTCCTTTTGTTATGCTATTATCTTTTGAAAAAATAGCCCAATCCTTCAACACATATCTCTTCGTATTCCCATTCTTCTCAGACTTCACAGGTAACAATTTTTCTTCTCTTCTTAAATTATGAATTTTTATTGGTTTTAAATTTGTCTTCAGTTGGGCTGATTTTGCAACATCGTTTGGCAGTCGCTGCATTGATTATTTTATTTTTTCATTTGTCAGATTTTATAGTTAATATAATATAAATCATCTTTAAAAAAATAACTTATTATGATTAATATAGTACCATTCTGTTTTCTCCATGTTCAACTCGAGTAAAGTTAATCACATCATTAACACTTTGATGTGAATCATGTTGCTTTTCTTTATTAAACTGTTTGGATCTCTTCAAACTTGATTCAGGATAGTCTGTAGCTTCTCTTTTATTAGATTTGTTCATTTCTTCTAAACGTCTTTCTTCTTGTAGGAGTTACATAAACTTTAGTCACTATCTATAAAAATAATTAAGTAGTCAATATTTTAAATAAGATAAGTACTTGTTCTAAATTTTGTATATGTTTTGGTTTTGGATCTTTAGGTTGTTGTTTTGGAAAATATTTAATCTTCAATTCTGTGTCCTTTCTATAGACTGTTAATTTCCATGTGTTATTGTCAATAATATTAAATATAAAAGTGTCAGTAAACTCCAAGCCAAATGCTTCTAATAGATGAATCCATCCTTCCTTCAGAATATAAGATTTATACATTATATGCAACTTGACATTGAATGTCAATCCACTTGCGTTAATTTTAATGTTGGCTGGAATGTATCTGCCTTCATAATTATTTTCAATAAAGTTCTTTGCTACTTCCTGAGAAAAATATACATATATTCATTAAATTAGTATACTATTTCACTGAATAATTTTGTTTATTAACTAATAATAATTCATTTAAATATATTTTCATTTTACTTACAATTACTCCCAATTCATGGTGCATGTTTAGGCTGTAAAATGACTTTTCGAATCCCTCATCCTCAAAGTATGAAAGTTCAAACGTTCTTGCATCAATTGGTGTAAAAACCAATAGAGTGTATTTTATCAGGTTTACTTCCCATACAATATTTATCCAACCGTCTGTAAAGACAACTTCATTAGGTCTTTTTCTCAACCGTAACTTCCATGCTTTACCATTTTTTAGTCTTATCTCTATTAATGTAGACTTCCATTGTTGTCCCCAATATTGTGTTGCAAAATCACATGTGTGACACCCGGCATGTTCGGCTTAAACATATTGGTAAAACATAAGTCTACCTTAGCGGGAAACATTTATAAACGGGCTTAACTGGGATTAGTTGAGTCGGGTTATGATAGGATTCTCCAGAGTTCAATGATCTTGAGGATCATTGGGAGTAATTTTGGGAATACACTGGTACCGGGTCCCGTTGTTGGTGAAATTACATGAACTGAATCAAGTAGGACAGGTAGATTATTAACATACGTGTAACATAACATGATAATACGTGCTACAGAGGTGTGAACATGATTATACGTGCCTATATATGCTTAACATGTGTTAGGATTGCATGCTCATACGTTAAGATGTGTTTAAATGCATTAAAACGACAAAAGTGGAAAACCTAGAACACATAAGTCCTGGTTCGACCCATAGCGTGGGGGCGAACCTGGAAATGGGTCTTGGTTCGACCCATGGCAAGGGGGCGAACCTGGAAGAAAGAACAACATTAGCTCATTCGACCTTGTAGAATAGGTGAAGGTGGCACCTTCGACCCTATACAAGGGGCGAATGTGGAACTAGTATAAGTACCACACTTTGTCATTTTTCACCATTTCACAAACCCTAAATGCCTCTAAACACCATCAAACGATTTTAATCACTGAGGAAGGAATTTTTGCTCTTGTTTTCCATAATCTAACCTACAAACATCTTCTAAACAAAGATCTAAGGTATGTTTTTAATCCTAAACCTTTGTAAAAGTATTTTGATTCGTTTTCATCTAATCCCATGAGTCCAGATCTGATTCAAACATGTTTTCATGGATAAAAACCTTCCTAGCATCTTTCTAAACAAAACCTATTCATAAACAATGAGTTTTCACACAAACTAACATATGTTAATGATGTTTTATGTGGTGTTATGCATTGTTTGATGATTGATTGCTGTATAGATATTATAACAATGATCTAGGACTGTTGTTGATGATGATTTATGATTGAGATAGGTTATAGATTGATTGTTGATGATGTTTTGCTTATTTTGGGGATTTTGGGTTAGATCTAGGGTTTGTTCATGATGATAGTGATAAGGACATGATTGGGGGTTTAATGTTCATGATAATCTGAGTATGTTAAGTTGATTATGGATTGATTACAAAAAGTCTCCTAATTGGGTAAAAATTGCATGCGTTTGATGTGACATTTCCATAATTTGCCATTTTGGGTAACTTGGAAAACAGACGGATTTCGGGATAAAATTGGTAGAGTTTTGTAGGGATATGTTAATGGTAGTTGACTGCTGTGATTAGTGATGTTTCGTGATGTTTTCGGATGTTTTTGAAGCGTTTTGTGGAAGAGCATTCTGCCAAGGTCGAACCTGGACATCAGATTGGTCGAATCTGTCTTAATTCGGTCAAACGTGGCTTAAAAGGGTTGAACGTGGCTTAAAAGGGTCGAAAGTGGCTTAAAAGGGTCGAACGTGGCAAAAAGGGGCAAACGTGGAACTGTAAAACTCTGGTTCGACCCTATACAATCAGAAATGAGATTTTTGATGCAAACTAAGTGTTTTATGCTTGAACCTTGTGTGTAACCAATGTATACTTGATTAGTTTAGGTAATGGGTCACCAACGGGATGTCGGGTCAGTCTAGTGTGTCAGTTGAACATTCAAACACGTTTTAAAACATACTTGGTCACGATCTGGACAATCGGGGACTAGATAACCTTATGGTTATTAATCGGAACACTTATGTGAACATTTTGATAGATCTCCGGTAGTTGGGATTATCACGAGCTTGGTTTTTCATATATTATCGAAGAGCACAACTTAAGGTGAGTTCACGGCCCCACTTTTACTGCTTTTACTTTTGGGGGAGAAAACATGAGCTAAGCTTATTTTGGTAACATATGTCATACTATGATTTAACTTGCGTTGCTATACGATCTTTGAAAGTCCCGGGGGAAACCATGAATGTGCGGGGATGCATAACGGGGGAAATGTGGATAGATCTATTGGGTTTGACAGGCTCCACTCGACGGCTTGGAGGGCCGGGCGAGTTCATATTGTCTCGAACTTGCTAAACATTACTGAACACTCGGGCTGAACATTGGTAATAGTCTAGTAATGGTTTTCCAATCGTAGTAGTAACAAAACATACACCTAGCTAGCGTACTTTGGTAACATGGATATAGTATGGACAGGTTGGAAACTTGGTAACATTTTGTAACACTTGGGTAACATTTTGAACAAACCTGTGAACACACCAGCATTATATGTTGACATCGTTTTGGCATGTTTTTCTCAGGTCGCTAAGGTAGCACAACCGGAACTAGGCGCATGAATCTGCATTGGCGTCTAGGCTTGGTATCATATTTTGAAATAAATGTTTTGAACACGTTGGTATATGGTTTTGTACTAACTAAATGCTTCCGCTACAGTTTTATAGATTATGAGAACTATGTTTTGAGTTTACGTATTTCATATAGTGTTGTTTATTGTGACTGTTGACTTGGATCCTGGTTTGTCATGAGCCTCGCGGTAAAACTTCGCAAGTGGAAATTTGAGGGTTTGACAGATTGGTATCAGAGCCAATGGTTATAGTGAACTAGGACTGCATGTAGAGTATAGTCTATAGCCGAGTCACACACACTAGATGGTCACATACTTTGAGTCGCTTAGTAGGATACGTACTAACCTTGTCGGGGTGTCTTTATATCATCATATTCCGTGTTACATCATCCACTCTTACTTGGGTTCTTGCCTACTCTTATATTCTTCTTCGGGATTTGGAGAAGAAGGGACTAACTAGTTGAACCTTGCACAGCAGTGCCGTATATTGGAGTGGTTTTTGTCTACTCTTGAGATCTGTCCAGGATTTGGACATCTCCCTTCTATGCTCCAATAGACGCACTTGCTCACACATTTTGTAACACCCCAACCGATGGCGGAAACATCGAGGTGTCACGTAGTGACGATTGTTCAATAGCTCATGGTACTAAAGTGTAAATTTGAATACATTGATTTGAATAATTTTACATTGAAAGGAAATTACAGTATATAATAGTTCTAAAGCGTTATGTCTAACTAAAATACAATAAAGTCAAAGCTTAAATATAAATCCAAAAGCTAAAAAGAAGTGTCGTAAAATAACCTGAAACATGTACGAAAATAGTATATGTCAATACAAAAATGTATTGGTGAGCATACCCTGATTTGAATACATATAGTAAGAAAAGTGTTTAGCAATTCATGAGCGGTACCATTTGCAATTATGTAATAAGTAGTATCAGTCAAAACCAAGCCTATGAATAATGACTAACACACGACTAACAATTTGAATAATGAATTAACAAGACAATGACCAAGATTCTCTCAACAGAGTCTCAAGGGGGGTATACCATAGTACTATTCATTGAAATGCTAGGCCGCCCAGCGGTTAATGATTTTGACTAAGCATACACACAAATTCACATAAGGTAAACACACATGAGAATTGCATTAAGTATAAGAAATAGAAACTTGATTAATAGGTACATGAGTCACCCCAAAGTAGTAAAACAGTAAAAAGGGGAAAGATATACTCACATTGATTGTAATGATGAACTTTGCAAGAAATCAACGAGGATCAAAGAATTTTGTTTAAACCTATATCTTCATTATTAAAATTAAAACATTAATTTGAGAATATTGTTCGTTGACTCATGGATTGTCCGGCGACATAGACCCTTACAAATATTAACCACTTGGCTTAATGGATTAATCATATTCATAGTTGTATAAATTTTGAATACATTTAAAGAAAAGAAGTTAAGGTGTACGATTTAGTTATCACTTAAAAATAATTAATATAAAAGTAATATAACAATACATCCTACATAGATATAGGCACAAAAATTAATTTATATATATTAGAAAGAAATAATCATTTCACATATGATTCATATGTTGATTAGAATAAACAGTTAAATATATTCGTTTTTACAGACGTGACATACGGGATTTATATGAACCTACCAAAACAAATTATTATAACGGCTTACATTATTAGTTTGCTTAGTGTACAATTTGGTTCTCTTTTTACTACTACGAAAGAATATCACATATATATTCTAATAGACAATTAAGATATTTGGCTGAAAAACTTATATCTAAGTGTGAGTTATATATATAACTTCAAATGTATGTGTTTTATATGCATGCGAAAGCACTACGGATTCGTATAAATGTATGGTTTATTTGGTTCAACAAGTATGTCCCTAAGAAATAAAAAGAATAGCTTTAACTCTTTTACATGCTAAACTAGCGAGTATGTTTCTACATGAGTCTTTACATCGCCGGAACACGTCAACCATTATCGATGTCGCATTCGAACAAGTTAAAAAAATGAATACATAGTAGTTAGTACCTTAATAGTGGAATGTATATGAACCGTAGATTTAGACAGCCGTGGTGTCACGGCGGAGTAGCGGATTAATTGACTCAAAACCGAAGTGGCGTTGGAATAGTTGTAATGGCGACAACCAGAGTGCGGTGGTGTTTAGTTTCTTGTAGTTCACAACGGTTGGTGGCTAGTCAAACGGATGCGAAAAGGTTTGAACAAAGTCACCCGTTTAGATATTGACGATGATACATTTGGGGTTAGTGAGTCGAAAGTAGGGATGGCGTGGACTTATATAGAGCGGCATCTTTAACGTTCGGTTTGTTTCGCCAGAAGCCGTCAGAGTAACAAGGATGTTGAGCATGGATTTTGGGTTTTAAACTGAATATATCCTATTGGTTACGACTATCTAATCAAAGCAATTAAAGACATGTTAATGCCAATTAATCCTCAATGATGACTCCGACGGTTACGCTAAGAAGGTGATGATTCATGTGAGAAGTTAGGGATGAATTCATTGATATGACGTTCCATGTTCGTACGCATGCTAATTAATTGTTTTCATTATATGATTTAATTTCCATTATGCAATATGTGTTTCAATACATGGCTAAATAAATAAATAAAAAACGTATAGATGTAATGAGGAGAAGAGAAATTCTCAAATTCTCATGTTTGCTATTTTGTCTTATTACTAATTTTCTTTATTAGTTTTTTTTTCCTAGAAATTTTAATTATTAACTTTATAAAATGTACGACTAGATGTGTAAATGCGCGAAGTAACAACTCGATGAAAAGGAGTGATGAGCTTTTATTATTATTATTTGATAAAATTCCAAGGTTACAAGGGCTATAAATGTCAAAACAAGTAAACATGAAGGATTGAGGTTGTACAAAGCAAAAAGTAAAAGGTGACGGATGTCACAGTCTCCCCTACTTTAGAAAATTCCGTCTCGAAATTTCTTTCAAGTGGAGGTTTCTATGAAACAAAAGGCGTTGTAAAAGTCAAGTACGTTTAAAAAAATTCATGAGCCATGATTTGACAAAATTTAAAGTAGTTGTCTAATATCCAAAGTAGAAGTGTCAAAATTTTTGACGGTTGACCAAAATTTAGAAAATTGAGAGTTAAAATGAGTAAGGCTTTGGGAATGTGTAACTGGTGAGGCAGAGGTACTAATGAAGCAGTCTCCCCTACTTTATAAAAGTTTTCTGACCGAACTTTACTAAGGACATGCAACATGATTTCAACTAACAGAGAGTGTAAAAGTATACAAAGTTCGTGTTTTCTGTGTGGGTGGTCAAGAGAAGAACCCTAGGAAAACGAATTAGAGCTCACATAAGAACATTCTTATCGAAAATGCTAGCTATTAGTCAACGATCTAAAGAAGATGTAGCAATGGGTAGGTTCTTGGTCAGACTCCTAGTCCGCTCCCGCAGTATCGTTTATGCTTATATATAGGGTGTACCGCAGCTAACCCACCACACTCCCGATACTTGGACTTGTACTGATTGGCTACCAACAGCCTAATTAGAATTACACACCACCCTCATGTATCTGTAAACCCATGATTGCGTTCCGGACCGTAATCATCGATTTACCTTACACTAGGGTGCTATGCTTTTCCATAATCCTAACATAAATAATACCATAAACAAATGCGTGCAACCCATATGTAATAGCTACTGTAATGAAATAATGTTCAATCATGACATGGCTAGAGGTCCTTCCCTTCCGGGTTTTCCCTTTAACCGTAATGAGAATAACATGTAAGTATAAGACATGGTTAGAGGTTCTTCCCTTTCGGGTTCACCCTTAACCAGCAAATTTCTGTTCACATCGTTGCTCTAAACACCCATGTTGATAAACTCCAAGAATTTCACCGTTCCCTTTGGATTACAGAAATACTCTAATCCGAGTCGTACATGGGCACTGGCTTAGATCTCATACGAGTTATCAACTAGTATGTTCATTGGCATGATGATGAACAAAATAATGTAAAGTATAACAGGGTTTTGCTCAAAATAGGAGAAAATAAATATGCATACCAAATATGCATTCATGTAAGTATATACGTATAACATAAAATTTCGATTGAAAGAATAGTATAATATAAATCGAGTAAATCGCACAATTTGCACAAAATGAAAGTAAACGAGTTAAATTAATGCTCAAAACCAATGTTGTAAGAATAACTACTAATAAAAGAATAACACGATAATAATAATAATAATAGAATGGTATAAAAATAATGAAATTTACTGTAAATGAAAGTGCGCAAAACAGACGTATAGTCTATTGGCATGAGGATAACTTTTTTTTAGAAACCGAAGAATGTTTTAAGTTCAAAACAAGTTCACTTGAAAAGATTTCGTAGGTACACATTTTCATGTGTTTACGAGAAGTCGAGTTTGAAAAGTGTTATAAGGCATATTATTGGTTGCAAATTTCTCCCGAAAACATATATTGGATATCAAAACAAAAAAGTTTACTTTTGACTTGTAAAATATGCAATACAAGTTTATAAAATACAAGGTGAAACCATTTCATGAAGTATGTGTAAATCTAATGTGTTTCAGACCAAGATTTAAAATGGCGTGAAGGTTGTGAATGATCCCAGATGCCTTGACGAATTTTGGAAAATAGAATTTTCTGTATTTAAACATTTCTTTAAATTGTAAGTTAAAATCTCTTTAAAGTCGAAAAATTTTTAATTGCTATGAAATGTTTTAAAAAATCTAAATGTTACCCGTTAAGACTGGGTAAACTTGAAACCTTTTAGTTATCAAACTTTTACAAAATTTATACATTGAAAGATCGTTTGTTTGTAAGGATCGTTAAGGCATCTCTTTGGGCTCATAGCGGGCTATTTGTTTCAAGGCACTAGGTGTATATAAAGTGTGTACTAATTTGGCGAATAGGCTTTGTGAAAAGACATACAAGATAAGTTGCCAAGTTAATCGTTTTAGAGAGTAGTGTACTAATGCATATCGTGTATATAGGAATTTATGTGTGAGTTTAGTCTGACTAAGAAGTGCTAACTACTGGTAGTTGACTATGGCTTAGGCGACTGGGTGTAGTTATATTAGTATTTATGGGTGCATAAGCGGATACAAAAGTCATAATTTAGGGATATACTGTGACTTCGATCCAGTAAGTTTGTATACATGAAGATATAGAACAGGTTGAAATAATAAGTTTAGGAAGACCATGTTCATTTTTAACTGTATGATGACGCAACATTCCTAAAATCAGAATGTGGTTGAAGTTAAACACAGAGTTTAAAACTTAAGTCGTGGGTAAAAATGTTTTAATGCAAAAAGAGTAATACCTTATAGTGTAAAAGTCACAAAGCGTAAGTGAAATAGTGTAAGCTTTAATGCGATAATATATCGAACAAAAAGTTTTATTAATGATGATAAGGAATTCAAAAGCGAATGGTCAATCAATAATGGCATATGAAACATCAAGTGGTTAAATTGAGTCTTCAAATGATAAACAAATATAAATACCAATAATGTAAAACATTGAAATTGTTTCCATAGGAAACTTTGACTAACTCAAGTATTTGAAATTTCTTAGTGATATGTGGGGGCGTGTTTTAGCCTATAAGTGAATGTTCATCCCAAGAGTGGTCCCTCGTCTGATTGGAATTTATACGAAATACCAGGCCTAGACAGAAAACTCAGGATACAGGCGCTTACCCTTCCAGATTGCACGTGCCCCATCACTAGTGAATTCCAAAACTTTAGCGAGATTAAAAACGAGATGCAGAAATAGATCCTTGAGATGTGGATTTCACTCCTAACTCAAAGATGTATTTCAAAATTGAAAACTATTGTGGAATGAAACCAATCACTAAGTTAAGGATATCACTCCTAGCTTAGTGGTTAAGTTTCTTTTTGAAAGAAATACTCTTTGAGGTGTGGATGTCACTCCTATCTCAAAGATATATTTCAAAGATAAGTAACATATAGAGGAGTGAAACTAATCACCAAGGTATGGATGTCACTCCTAACTTGATGATATAGTTTCGTTTGTGAAATACGAGTGTCAAAACACCGAAAGAATAATGAGAAAGAATCATAGTGAAAATATCTTGAAAGAAAATATAATAATAGAGAGAAATATACACGAGAGGACTCGTGAATGTAATCTTAGTTACAGACTAGGCTAAAAGGCATTCTAATAACCTAATTCCCTATAACCATGGCTCTGATACCAATCTGTAACACCCCAACCGATGGCGAAAACATCGAGGTGTCACGTAGTGACGATTGTTCAATAACTCATGGTACTAAAGTGTAAATTTGAATACATTGATTTGAATAATTTTACATTGAAAGGAAATTACAGTATATAATAGTTCTAAAGCGTTAAGTCTAATTAAAATACAATAAAGTCAAAGCTTAAATATAAATCCAAAAGCTAAAAAGAAGCGTCGCAAAATAACCTGAAACATGTACGAAAATAGTATATGTCAATACAAAAATGTATTGATGAGCATACCCTGATTTGAATACATATAGTAAGAAAAATGTTTAGCAATTCATGAGTGGTACCATTTGCAATTATGTAATAAGTAGTATCAGTCAAAACCAAGCCTATGAATAATGACTAACACATGACTAACAATTTGAATAATGAATTAACAAGACAAAGACCAAGATTCTCTCAACAGAGTCTCAAGGGGGGTATACCATAGTACTATTCATTGAAATGCTAGGCCGCCCAGCGGTTAATGATTTTGACTAAGCATACACACAAATTCACATAAGGCAAACACACATGAGAATTGCATTAAGTATAAGAAATAGAACTTGATTAATAGGTACATGAGTCACCCCAAAGTAGTAAAACAGTAAAAAGGGGAAAGATATACTCACATTGATTGTAATGATGAACTTTGCAAGAAATCAACGAGGATCAAAGAATTTTGTTTAAACCTATATCTTCATTATTAAAATTAAAACATTAATTTGAGAATATTGTTCGTTGACTCATGGATTGTCCGGCGACATAGACCCTTACAAATATTAACCACTTGGCTTAATGGATTAATCATACTCATAGTTGTATAAATTTCGAATACATTTAAAGAAAAGAAGTTAAGGAGTACGATTTAGGGGGTGTTTGTTTTTTGCTAGAAGCTCTTCCTGGCCTGTTATGTCTGCGCCGCGCAGACCACGCGCAGACATTTTGGTCTGCAGAGTGTTTGTTTTTTGGAAGATCTTTCACTTAAAAAGGTCTGCGCGCCCTCTTCTTGGTGCAGACCTGGACTAACATCTTCTCCTCTGTTCTAACCTCTTCTAACATTGCAGACTCCTCCTTCCTTCTCAAACCCTTCCCACCTCCCTCATCCCTCTCCTCCTCCCTCCTCCCCTCTCCTCCAGCACCGCTTCTCCTCCTCGCTCCTCCCCTCTCCTCCCCGTTGCACCTCCCTTCTTCTCCCCGCTGCTGTAACACCCAATTAACCACTGTAAAATTATTATTATTATTATTATTCCACCCTTTCATTACCATGGTCCATGGATAGGGTTTTTAATTATGCCTTCTTAAACCACGTGCCTAATTTAACCATTCATTGTTCTGATTGTTTAACTAAGTACCGTAAGCTTTCATAGTTTCATGTTTGAATTCTTATTGTTTAACTAGTTTGAGGTTAAAAGGAATGCTGGAGTTTAGTGGCTCGTTGTGGTTTCGGTGGTCACTGATCACGATGGTAGAGGTGGTTTCGTTGTCGGGTCATGGCTGTGGAGTGGTTCCGAGTGATTTTTAGACGTGGGTTGGACCGGGTCATAGTTGGTTGCTGTTTGGGTCAAGGTTCGAGTCGGGTTCAATCTCGTGTCAAAATGGTTTGGTCATGGGCCATGGGTTCGCCTTTTGGCCCGCAGAAGGTAAAAACAAACAGTCTTCTTCTTGCAGACTGCAGAGGTTTAGTGCATCTCTTCTTCTGCAGATGTCTGCAGATGTGGTCCGCAGACTGCAGACCTTTTGCCTCAGAAAAAACAAACAACACCTTAGTTATCACTTAAAAATAATTCATATAAAAGTAATATAACAATACATCCTACATAGATATAGGCACGAAAATTAATTTATATATATTACAAAGAAATAATCATTTCACATATGATTCATATGTTGATTAGAATAAACAGTTCAATATATTCGTTTTTACAGACGTGACATTCGGGATGTATATGAACCTACCAAAACAAATTATTATAACGGCTTACATTATTAGTTTGCTTAGTGTACAATTTGGTTCTCTTTTTACTACTACGAAAGAATATCACATATATATTTTAATAGACAATTAAGATATTTGGCTGAAAAACTTATATCTAAGTGTGAGTTATATATATAACTTCAAATGTATGTGTTTTATATGCATGCGAAAGCACTACGGATTCGTATAAATGTATGGTTTATTTGGTTCAACATGTATGTCCCTAAGAAATTAAAAGAATAGCTTTAACTCTTTTACATGCTAAACTAGCGAGTATGTTTCTACATGAGTCTTTACATCGCCGGAACACGTCAACGATTATCGATGTCGCATTCGAACAAGTTAAAAAAATGAATACATAGTAGTTAGTACCTTAATAGTGGAACGTATATGAATCGTAGATTTAGACAGCCGTGGTGTCACGGCGGAGTAGCGGATTAATTGACTTAAAACCGAAGTGGCGTTGGAATAGTTGTAATGGCAACAACCGGAGTGCGGCGGTGTTTAGTTTCTTGTAGTTCACAACGGTTGGTGGCTAGTCAAACAGATGCGAAAAGTTTTGAACAAAGTCACCAGTTTAGATATTGACGATGATACAGTTAGGGTTAGTGAGTCGAAAGTAGGGATGGCGTGGACTTATATAGAGCGGCATCTTTAACATTCGGTTTGTTTCGCCAGAAGCCGTCAGAGTAACAAGGATATTGAGCATGAATTTTGGGTTTTAAACTTAATATATCCTATTGGTTACGACTATCTAAACAAAGAAATTAAAGACATGTTAATGCCAATTAATCCTCACTGATGACTCCGACGGTTACGCTAAGAAGGTGATGAATCATGTGAGAAGTTAGGGATGAATTCATTGATATGACGTTCCATGTTCGTACGCATGCTAATTTATTGTTTTCATTATATGATTTAATTTCCATTATGCAATATGTGTTTGAATACATGGCTAAATAAATAAATAAAAAACGTATAGATGCAATGAGGAGAAGAGAAATTCTCAAATTCTCATGTTTGCTATTTTGTCTTGTTACTAATTTTCTTTATTAGTTTTTATTTTCCTTGAAGTTTTAATTATTAACTTTATAAAATGTACGACTAGATGTGTAAATGCGCGAAGTAATAACTCGATGAAAAGGAGTGATGAGCTTTTATTATTATTATTTGATAAAATTCCAAGGTTACAAGAGCTATAAATGTCAAAACAAGTAAACATAAAGGATTGAGGTTGTACAAAGCAAAAAGTAAAAGGTGACGGATGTCACACATGTTCTCGTACACATATGCTCGTAGTAGCATGTTACTAGGTACCAGTATTCGGCGATTTGAGTTCGAACTAGGGGACACTTGCAGGACCATGTAGAGCAGTTTATCATTTCGGGTGCACACGAAATCATAAACTGAAATGCATGAAAATTCTAGTGGACCTTGAGTTTGGATGTATAGTCCCGGATTTGTACCTAGGTTTATTGTCACTAGAGGTGAATCTGAATCCCTCGATTTTTTATTGTCAGATCATGTCTGCGCTCGTGGTGGTGGACGTCGTGGTGGCGGCGGCGGCCGTGGTTGCGGCGGCGGTCGTGGTGGCGGTGGTGGTTGTGGTAACATCAACATGACCCAGGAGAACTGAACAACTTGTTGCATCAACAAGTGAACATGGCCATGGCTACTTTCTAGGCCGGACTTAACGCCATGGGTGGTGAGTTAATATAAACATGTAACTGTCCCGCAGGGGACCGGGTTAAGTATGCTACGGCGACATTTGAGGGCCCTGCATTGTCATGGTGGAATGCTACTGCTCAGAACATGGGTTTGGGGGAGGCTATGGCTGTGCCTTGGGCGGATTTTGTGCATCTGCTGAAGAGTGAGTATTTGTAACATCACACAATTTTATATATATATATATATAGAACTCCCTCGTTTATTCATCCGATTCATGTTTATATTATCTTTCCCATCCATTTTATTAATTTTTTTATTTAAATAATGACTTATAATCAATATTAAATTGGATTTTATTAAAAATTTTGATTTAAAAACATTAAAAAAAAATGTTTGCCTAAGCCAGGATTCGAACCCGAGTCCCTAGCGGGCTAAACCTTAACCACACCACACAAACCACTACACCATTTGGTGTTTTGTGATGTTAATTAAAACCAATTAATCTTAAACCCTTTCAAGGTCCCTTAGTCAAACCTGAAAAGTCAAACGTAGTCTCCTAGTCAAGTTAAGTTAAAGTGTTAGTAGATATGGTCTCCTAGTCAAGTCAAAGTGTTAGTAAATATGGTCTTCTAGTCAAGTCAAAGTTGTTCCTAAATTCTAGCCTAGTCAAAGTAGTCCCTAATTACAACTCCAAATTTTACACTATAAATACACTAGTCTCCCATTCAACTCTTGATACCATACAAAAAAACATTATTATCCCATCTCCCATATACTAAAGTTTTCATCCGTCATTATCTCCTCTAGCTAGTTTCGAGTTTTCCAAGGCATTATTACTAAGTGTTTGCACGCTCAATAAAACGCACGAACTCATTATGCACCTAAGGTGAGTTTACATAGCCCCTTTTACCATTTCACTATTTTGGGGTGAAACATGTTAAAACATCAATTTACAATTCAACATAAGTGTCTATGTGTTATTCTATGTTGCATTATGTCTTAAACATTACTATGGTAAGCACAATTATTCTAGCATAATCATTAACTCCGTACAAGCCAACGATACACAATGATAGATCTATTGGACTGACAACCCCACCCGGATACATTACCTCCTACATAGGTAGCGTGGGTGATTATTATCGCAACATAAACGAGTGAACCATATGCGTATGGGATGGACCACAATATTCTAGTCACAAGGTTTGATTATGCACACGATTTACCGGGTAGTATTGTTTTCACATATGGACTAGACTTGCCATGACACTCGAATTGTACAAATTTTATTCAACATTCAAACCTATGTAATTCTCACCAACTTTTGTTGACCCAAAATATTTTCAAACTTAACATGTTTCAGGATATAGCTTGCTTGAAGATTAGAGTTAATGCTTGAAGATGTGTATCTAGTATTTTTTTCATTTTGATGTACAAATTCTTTTAGAACAATTGTATGTAATTTATGTAATCAATTAATGAAATTTATTATTTACCATGAGCTACTGAACAATCGTCAATACGTGACATCCCGATGTTTCCGCCATCGGTTGGGGTGTTACAGATTGGTATCAGAGCCATGATTATAGGGAATTAGGTTATTAGAAAAATAATCTAGTCTATAACCATAGGATTATAACCAGTACTTGCTCCTTTTACTTGCAACTCTACTTGTTTCTATTCTCTACCTCTATCCTACTTCTTATTCCTACTTTAGTCCCTTCAAGATGTTTGCTCTCCATAATTGGAACAAAATTCTCAGATCCTAACCTGAAATACCTTATAAATCTCGTCGAAGATCTATATTCTAATAACGAACACGTGCAATCTGGAAGGGTGAACACATGTATTCTGAGTTTTCTGTCTAGGACTGGCATTGCGCATAAATCCCAATCAGACGAGGGACTCGGATGCCTACCTGGGAATTCTCGGGATGAGTGTTCACTTATAGGCTAAAGCATGACTTCACTATGTTATTAGAATCTAGAAGCTTTGATAAGTCAACGTTTTCGTTTATTCGTTTTAATTAATGAATAAATGATTACACTCACTTTCCTTAAAACTAAGCTCTAAAATCTTAAAATTTTACAGCTTAAATCAATCCCATTTCCTAATCATATATGGATTTCACAATCACATTTCATCTTACCATCTTAGCCACATGTTTGATTATTTTCAACACCCTCCCCAAATCATATTATTTCATTTTTCAACATGTTACATATTTCTAAATTGTAACCTCATAACCTGGGTAGACCCTAGCCCAACACTAAAGATTTCTTAATATTGTCAAATATTTCATCACCTATAAACCATGGAAAATACATATTTTTGTTAGATGATATCCTCAAACTTAATTTCTAAATCCAAATGTTTATTCATTAGCATAACAAAGGATTTTTGATATAATGTCACCTTGATCTATAAAACCTAACGTCGCGTTTAAAATCTTCGACTAAACTAAAATATTCTGATCTAAAGCCACTTAGTTTGTACTATTTAGCAACTTTTGTTTTATATAAGAAACCAGTTTTAAAAAGAAAAATGATAAGATCTTTCCATCCTCATGAACAAAATTTAATCTCCATTGCCACCTAATTATTTTCAACCTGTTCGAACTTTTACATTTTTTGGTATTTATCACAATCATGCTTTCTCATACGCTAGATTCTAACCTTTGATCCAAACCCCACGATTTACACTGCTACATAATCTCCTTACTATAAAATAAACCCTTTATTAACCATTTTCACGCTCACTATCTTTCATAACCTTAATGATGCTTTGAGTTCTTCATCATCCTCTCAAGAACTAAATTCATATTCTTCACCTTCTAGAACATGAACTTGATCCCTATGATAATCAGACTATTGAAAACTTGATTGTTCGTTGCATCAAACTTGATTCTTAGTTATTCATGAGGATATGATTATCTACTTGAACATTTGATTATTCATGATACTTGAAAGCATGGAATATAAACTATTTGCTATAAACACACCTAGAGTCATTAATCTTGTCTAGGACAACTCTATTACAACTCGCATGCTATACTTGATGCATTTACAAACTTACTTACATGTATATATTACGAACTTGCAACTTATGTGTTAAATAAAAAAACAATTGTTACACTTAATCAAACAACTGGTAGAGGATGAAGTACTTGCTCAACAGTTAGTAGAGTACCTAACAACCTGCTCAACGATTGGTAGAGGTCATCATGCCTGCTCAACAGTCGGTAGAGGTTCTAATAACCTGCTCAACGACTGGTAGAGGCTATCGCACCTGCTCAACAATCGGTAGAGGTTCTTACTCACTGACTGGTAGAGGTCTTTTCCTGCTCAACAGTTGGACTCATTTTTGGATACATCATACATGTAATTTGATACAAAGATTTATTACACTCATTGATACAAAGATTCAATCACAAGGTTATTTTGCATTACTTACATATGTGTTTAGAGTCATAGAAGGACACAAAACCCTAATGTAAGGTAAATTGGTGGTTGCGGTCCGGAACGTAATCATGAATTTACAGGTACGTTAAGGTAGTGTGGAATTCTATCAAGGTTTTCGGTAGATAATCAATTATAAACTCTAGTTACCTAGTAGTTCATTTAGTCTTTCTTTAGTCAATCAACTCATGCATTTCTTTCCTAACACTTAAGTTTAGTGTTTTGCTAGATTCTTATTCTCCTTGCTATTTCAGACGAACCTAATCCAACCCTTAAAACTCACACATATCAAACCTTTTATCCAAATTATTCGAAACAGATTATTCTATTACCTATAAATTCATGTCGTGCCTTAACCCAAATTTTCCAAACCCCGATTGACTTAATTTCTACCTAATCATCCTCAACCCTGTGTTTTTAATAAACTTCGAGACGAAGTTCCTAAAAGTAGGGGAGACTGTAACATCACACAATTTTTTTATATATATATATATAACTCCCTCGTTTATTGATCCGATTCATGTTTACATTATCTTTCCCATCCATTTTATTAATTTTTTTGTTTAAATAATGACTTATAATCAATATTAAATTGGATTTTATTAAAAATTTTGATTTAAAAACGTTAAAAAAAATGTTTGCCTGAGCCAGGATTCGAACCCAAGTCCCTAGCGAGCTAAACCTTAACCACACCACACAAACCACTACACCATTTGGTGTTTTGTGATGTTAATTAAAGCCAATTAAACTTAAACCCTTTCAAGGTCCCTTAGTCAAACCTGAAAAGTCAAACGTAGTCTCCTATTCAAGTCAAGTCAAAGTGTTAGTAAATATGGTCTCCTAGTCAAGTCAAAGTGTTAGTAAATATGGTCTTCTAGTCAAGTCAAAGTTGTTCCTAAATTCTAGCCTAGTCAAAGTAGTCCCTAATTACAACTCCAAATTTTACACTATAAATACACTAGTCTACCATTCAACTCTTATTACCATACAAAAAAAAAACATTATTATCCCATCTCTCATATACTAAAGTTTTCATCCGTCATTATCTCCTCTAGCTAGTTTCGAGTTTTCCAAGGCATTATTACTAAGTGTTTGCACGCTCAATAAAACGCACGAACTCATTATGCACCTAAGGTGAGTTTACATAGCCCCTTTTACCATTTCACTATTTTGGGGTGAAACATGTTATAACATCAATTTACAATTCAACATAAGTGTCTATGTGTTATTCTATGTTGCATTATGTCTTAAACATTACTATGGTAAGCACAATTATTCTAGCATAATCATTAACTCCGTACAAGCCAACGATACACAATGATAGATCTATTGGACTGACAACCCCACCCGGATACATTACCTCCTACATAGGTAGCGTGGGTAATTGTTCTCGCAACATAAACGAGTGAACCATATGCGTATGGGATGGACCACAATATTCTAGTCACAAGGTTTGATTATGCACACGATTTACCAGGTAGTATTGTTTTCACATATGGACTAGACTTGCTATGACACTCGAATTGTACAAATTTTATTCAACATTCAAACCTATGTAATTCTCACCAACTTTTGTTGACCCAAAATATTTTCAAACTTAACATGTTTCAGGATATAGCTTGCTTGAAGATTAGAGTTAACGCTTGAAGATGTGTATCTAGTATTTTTTTCATTTTGATGTACAAATTCTTTTAGAACAATTGTATGTAATTTTTGTAATCAATTAATGAAATTTATTATTTACCATGAGCTACTGAACAATCGTCAATACGTGACATCCCGATGTTTCCGCCATCGGTTGGGGTGTTACAGTATTGTCCTAGGGAGGAAGTACAGAAGTTGGAACATGAGGTCTGGAACTACAAGATGGTTGGGTCGGAGATAGAGGAGTACACTGTGAGGTGGAACATGTTAGCGGTGTTGTGCCCTGACTTGCACACACCCGAGTATAGGAGGATCGAGCATTACATTTCTGGGTTGGTGCCAGAGATAGCGGGGTTGGTGGCTGCCGGGAATTTTCCCACACTTGCTGAAGTTGTCCGGTCGGCTCATCGGATGACTAACTTGAAGGTGGCAGAAGGTGTTTTGCCTCCTAAGGGTATTAGTGCGAAGGGTTCTGAGGGGAACAAGAGGAAGTGAGATAACATGGGGAAGAGTGTCGTGCCAGTACCATCTCAGCCGGTGAAGAAGTTTGATTCGTCTGGGTCTTCTTCGGGGCAGAAGTCGGGTGGGTATGTTGGGAAGCACCCCAAGTGTAACAAGTGTGGTTATCATCACCCTGGGAGTTGTGAACGAGCTCGTTGTCATCGATGCCATCAGTTGGGGCATCTTGCTAAGGATTGCAGGGTGTCATTTCCCTCGACTCAGGCTCCTACTCCTGCTGCTCAAGGGACTCCAGGAAAGCAGGAGTGCTATAAATGTGGTGACACGGGGTATTTCAAGCGTGATTGTCCCAATCTGAGACAAAGCGAGAATGGGAAGGACAGGAACGGAAACTGGAACAACGGAGGTGGCGGCAGGACTGCGCATGCTTTCGTCATTGGATCTGCAGAGGCTAGGCAGGATCCAAACACAGTTACCGGTACGTTCCTTCTTAATGATCGCTATGTCTCTGTTTTGTTTGATTCAGGTGCTGATAGGAGTTTCATACCTGTGGACCTTAGTCGATTGCTAGATATAGTACCCACACCTTTAGAGGCTAAGTACTTGATAGAATTGGCTGATGGTAAGAAAATCGAAGCGACACATATTCTTAGGGAATGTCACTTGGAACTTTCGGGTTTGTCATTCCCCATTGACCTTATGCCGGTATCCCTGAGTAGTTTCAATGTCGTTGTGGGCATGGATTGGTTGTCGTTATATCGTGCGGAGATCGTTTGTATCGATAAGGTCATTCGGATCCCTCTCCCTGATGGAGAGACTCTTTCGGTTCATGGCGAGAAGAGCGGTGCCCCGCTGAGTATGATTTCTTGTATGAAAGCTCTTAAGTATCTTCGAAAGGGTTATTCGGCTATTCTGGCACTTGTTTCTGTTTCAACTGACGATGAGAAGAAGATCGAGGATATCCCGGTGGTTCGTGATTTTCCCGATTTGTTTCCCGATGATTTACCTGGTCTCCCTCCCTATCGTCAGGTTGAGCTCGGCATTGATCTTACTCCGGGTGCAGCTCTGATTGCCCGAGTTCCGTATCGTCTTGCACCTCCCGAGATGCAGGAGTTGTCCAGCCAGTTACAAGAACTCTTGGAAAAGGGTTTCATCCGACCGAGCTCTTCCCCGTGGGGAGCTCCTATCTTGTTTGTGAAGAAGAAGGACGGAAGTCTTCGCATGTGTATCGATTATCGTGAGTTGAACAAAGTGACCATCAAGAATCGTTACCCTCTCCCCCGTATGGATGATCTCTTTGACCAGCTCCAGGGCTCTAGTTACTATTCGAAGATTGATTTGCGGTCTGGTTATCACCAATTGCGCATTCAGGAAGCCGACATTCCAAAGACTGCTTTTCGTACTCGTTATGACCATTTTGAGTTCTTGGTCATGCCTTTTGGTCTCACTAACGCACCGGCGGTGTTCATGGATTTGATGAACCACGTTTGCAAGCCTTACCTTGATAAATTCATCATCGTGTTTATTGATGACATTCTGGTTTATTCTAAGAATAAGACGGATCATGAGGAACACTTGCGGTTGGTCTTGGAACTTTTGAGACAAGAGCAGCTGTATGCTAAGTTCTTAAAGTGTGATTTTTGGTTACGTGAAGTTCAATTCCTAGGGCATGTGGTTAATGAACTGGGAATTCATGTCGATCCGGCTAAGATCAAAGCTATCAAAGACTGGGAAGCACCAAAGACGCCATCTGAGGTGCGGCAATTCCTAGGTCTTGCAGGTTACTATCGTCGTTTCATTTAGGGATTTTCGAAGATTGCTCAACCCCCCACCTCTCTCTCCCAGAAAGACCGAAAGTTTGACTGGGGTGAACTGCAGGAATCGGCATTCCAGATGCTGAAGCTTAAACTTTGTTCTGCACCTATCCTATCCTTACCCGAGGGTATGGATGATTTCGTTGCGTACTGTGACGCTTCTATTCGTGGTCTCGGTTGTGTATTGATGCAACACGAGAAAGTCATTGCTTATGCTTCTCGTCAACTTAAGGTTCACGAGAAGAACTACACTACTCACGACTTGGAATTGGGTGCGGTGGTTTTTGCGTTGAAAATCTGGAGACATTACTTGTACGGTACCAAATGCACCATATACACCGATCACAAGAGTCTTCAGCATATTTTCGACCAGAAGGAGCTAAACATGCGGCAGCGTCGCTGGATTGAACTCCCGAACGATTATGACTGTGTTATTAAGTATCATCCTGGCAAATCGAACGTCGTGGCGGACGCCTTGAGCAGGAAGGAATCTGCGAAACCTCATCGTGTTCGAGCCTTACAGCTCACCATCCATTCCTCTTTGCCTGACAGAATCCGTTCTGCACAACTGGAAGCTTTGAAGGATGAAAACCTTAAAGCTAAAACTATGCACAGTGCTGACAAGCACCTTGAACTTAGGTCTGATTGCCTGCATTACTTTGCAGAACGTGTTTGAGTTCCTTTGTTTGGGGTATTACGGGAGCTTGTCTTGGATGAAGCTCACAAATCCCGGTAATCTGTTCACCCTGGCTCCGATAAGATGTATCAGGACTTGAAGATACTTTATTGGTGGCCAAACATGAAGGCTGATATAGCTTCATACGCGAGCAAATGCTTGACTTGTGCTAAAGTCAAGGTGGAGTATCAGAAGCCGTCTGGTCTCCTACAATAACCAGAGATTCCAGAATGGAAGTGGGAACGAATCACGATGGATTTTGTCACCAAGCTACTGAAGTCACCAAGTGGTTACGATATGATTTGGGTGATTGTCGACAGGTTGACAAAATCGGCGCGTTTCATACCTATTAAGGAAACTGATGGGCTCGAGCGGTTAGCTCGACTTTACCTTAAGGAGGTGGTTTCTCGGCACGGGGTTCCTGTTTCTATTATCTCTGATCGTTTGGGTACTGGCTTATCATCCGCAAACTGACGGACAAAGTGAGCGGACAATCCAAACCTTGGAAGACATGCTTTGGGCATGTGTCATCGATTTTGGCAAAAGTTGGGAGATTCACCTACCGTTGGTGGAGTTCTCTTACAACAACAGCTATCACTCTAGTATCAAGGCAGCTCCGTTCGAAGCTCTTTACGGACGGAAATGTCGTTCTCCTCTTTGTTGGGCCGAAGTAGGCGAGAGCCAGCTCACTGGTCCGGAACTAGTGTACGAAACTTCGGAGAAAATCGTACAAATTCGTAACCGTTTGGTAGCCGCACGGGATCGTCAGAAGAGTTATGCCGATCCTCGTCGCAAACCTTTGGAGTTCCACGTTGGGGACATGGTACTTCTGAAAGTTTCACCATGGAAGGGCGTCATACGCTTTGGAAAGCGTGGCAATCTTAACCCTCGTTATGTCGGAGCATTTGCAATCCTGGAACGGATTGGACTGGTGGCATACAGACTTGACTTACCGGCGGAGCTCGGTAGTGTTCACAACGTCTTCCATGTGTCTAACTTGAAGAAGTGTTTGGCAAATGAATCTCTTATTGTACCACTGGAAGAGATCAAGGTTGATGATCGTCTTCGCATCGTGGAGGAACCTATTGAGATTCTCGACTATAAGATTCGTAGCCTTCGCCGGAGTAAAATCCGCATGTTAAGGTTCGTTGGAACTCGAATCGTGGACCGGAGTTCACATGGGAATGGGAGGATTAGATTAAATCTAAGTATCCTCATCTTTTTCCGAAATGTGCGTTCGAATCTAGCCATGTTACCGCTGAAGCTGAATGAATCTCGGGGCGAGATTCCATTCAACGTGGGGATGATGTGACAACCGGTAAATTTTCTTTTCGTTTCCTTCCTTTTTATCTCTTCCATTTTTGGGCTTCGTGCAATTTTCGGGACAAAAATTCTTTCAACGTGGGGATGATGTGACACCCGACATGTTCGGCTTAAACATTTTGGTAAAACATAAATCTACCTTAGCGGGAAACATTTATAAACGGGCATAACTAGGATTAGTTAAGTCGGGTTATGATAGGATTGTCCAGAGTTCAATGATATTGAGGATCATTGGGAGTTGTTTTGGGAATACACTGGTACCGGGTCCCGTTGTTGGTGAAATTACATGAACTGAATCAAGTAGGACAGGTAGATTATTAACATACGTGTAACATAACATGATAATACGTGCTACAAAGGTGTGAACAAGATTATACGTGCCTATATATGCTTAACATGTGTTAGGATTGCATGCCCATACGGTAAGATGTGTTTAAATGCGTTAAAACGACAAAACTGGAAAACCTAGAAAACATAAGTCCTGGTTTAACATGCTCAGATTATCATGTACAAGAAAAACCCCAATCACATCATTATCAATAACATCATGAACAAGCCCTAGATCTTACCCAAAATCCCCAAAATGAGCAAAACATCATCAATAACCAATTGTAACCTATCTCAATCATTAATCATCATCAACAACAGTCCTAGATCATTGTTATAACATCTACACAACAATTAATCATCAAACAATACATAACACAATATAAAACACCATTAACACATGTTAATTTGTAAGAAAACTCATTGTTTATGAAAAGGTTTTGTTTAGGAAGATGTTAGAAATGTTTTTATCCATGAAAACATGTTTGAATCAGATCTGGACCTTTGGGGTTTAATGAAAACGAATCAAAATGCTTAAAAATGGATTTAGGATGAAGAACACACCTTTGATCTTTGCTTAGAAGATGTTTGTAGGTTAGATTATGAAAAACAAGAGCAAAAACTCCTTGCCAAGTGATTAAAGTTGCTAGAGAGTGTTTAGAGGCGTTTAGGGTTTGTGAAATGATGAAAAATTGACAAAGTGTGGTATTTATACCCATTCCAGGTTCGACCTTAATCCTAGGTCGAAGGAGACCCTTATGTGGTCGAACGTACTTCTTTGTTTTCCCATTCCCAGGTTCGACCCCCTTAAGGTCGAACCTATACATGTGTTTTCCAGATTTTCCAGTTTTGTCGTTTTAACGCATTTTAACACATCCTAACACATGAACATGCAATCCTAACCTATGTTAAGCATATATAATCATGGATAATCATTTAATCATCGTTTAAACATGTATTTGCATATCCCACAACATATACAGATCAATTCATGTTTGTTACTTAATCTAATTCATGTAATTCACCAACAACGGGACTCATGACGTGTGTGTGTGTGTGATTAACCCAATGATTCTCCAAATCATTGAACCCTGGACAATACGGACTGTGTTATGACTCAACTGATCTCGTTAAGTATGTTTAATAAATGTTTTTCGCTAAGGTAGACTTATGTGTTCGAAAAATGTTGACCTAAACAATACGGGTGTCACAGGTTGCGTAATAAATTTTGTAAGTTGTGTAATTATATATGCACATAATCATAACAAGAGTTGTGTAATTATCAATATTGGTCAATTGATTATAATTATAAGTTTTGTAATTATAAATATATTTTTTTTCTTTTTTCACTTGATTCAAACCGAATAGATATTCATCTTTATCATATTTATGTTGATCATATAGTGAACTTATTTTGTCAATGAAAAAATATATGTTGGATTTACAAGCATACTGCTCTGAGAATTTTCTCATAATTTCAACAAACCTATTTGAAAATTCAGCTGACAATAAAAGCAATAAAATAAGTACCACCAATAAAATTGTTAGTCCATTGAAAGTGTATACAAGAGATGTACCACCATTACTGAAATTGTTATTTCTTTGTAAGTGTAACCTGATAAACCACCCTAGCTAGATTTTTAATTCCTATCAATCTTAAAATAGATTCTCTGTGTCACATAAAACTAGGTAGTGATGTTTCTTATTTATAAAGGGATCAAAGTTGGTTATATTGGATGAGACATCAATGGTTCATAAACATGATTTGAAGCTTTGGATACAAATATGAAAGACATATTTAATTAGGATACTTCTAACAATGAAGAACTAACATTTGGAGTTAAATTTTTATTTTTTTTGTGGTGATTTTAGACAAATTTCACTTGTTATTCTCAATGGCAATAAACAAGAAACTGTATTAAGCCAAAAATCTGATATGGAACAAACAAAAAATTACACACAATGGCTTCTGGATTTAGTGAGTAAAAATTTGGTGATACAAATTTTGGTGATACAAATTTTGGTGATGCATGTATAGAGAAACCTAATAATCTTCTAATCAACAACTCATCTAATCCTATTAAAAGTTTAACTGACTTTGTATATCCTTAATTCTCAAAGATTTTAATAATCAAGACTACTTTCATAAAATGGTAATACTGACATGTAAAATTCCAGTTCAAGAAATTAATGAATGTTTACTTTCAATGTTTCTTGGCGAAGAAAGAGAATACCTAAGCTTATAAAAGGGCAATAATGACACCTAAAAGTCCAGTTCAAGAAATTAATGAATGCTTACTTTCAATGTTTCTTGGTGAAGAAAGAGAATACCTAAGTTTAGATAGTGTTTCTCAGACGGAAAATCTTAATGAACCATTAGATGAGAGTTTATTCTGATGTTCTAAACAGTCTGAAAGTATCTGACTTGCTAAAACATTGGTTAATTTTGAAGGTCGGTGTTCAAGTAAGGTTATTAAGAAATTATGACCAAAGAAGTCGTTTATGTTATGGCACAAGACTACAAATATTGTCACTTCACAAGCGGGTTATGGAAGAAAAAATCATATATTGAGGTAATATTTGAACTCAGACTTTAATTCCAAGAATTAGTTTGATACCTTTGGATAAAAGGTTCTTTCCATATTCTAGAGAAGATAATTTCCATTATGAGTATGTTTTGCAATAACTATTAATAAAATCTAGGGATAGTCATTATTTAGAGTTGGTTTGTTTTTAAAAGATCTAGTTTTCACATATGGACACTTGTATATGACGTTGTCAAGAGTTAATTGTAGAGACAGAGTTAAAGTACTACTATTAGATAGAAATAGTAGTATGGCAAATAAAACAACAAATGTTGTATAAAAATAAATACTTAGAGAATTATCAATTTCTTTTTCTAATTTTTTATTGTATCTTCTATTATGTAGTTTTCTTCAAAGCTTCTATTTATAAAGCATATTAATAGCTCAAGTCATGTATTACATGCCTTATTATCTCAACTCATGTATTACATGGATAATAAACTAGCCTAGTATTGTAATATAAAACAAGAAAAAAAGAAATGATGAGATGATGTAATTTTCCCTTGAGAAACATTAGTTTCCATTCACACCATGGGCTGGTGGGTCACGGTGAGCCCTCTCCCGCCCACTCACTTGGGTGCGGCACAACGTTCATGTGGTCGTATGTCTGACGCGTCTGGCTTGCCTCTCATGATCACTCATCATCACGTATGATCTAATATTATGCAAATTAACTGTAAATGAAAATAATGGTTATTTTTATTCTTAGCTTCTTGGTATTTTGCAAGGATGGTACTTGAAAAGAACATTTATAAGTTTAATATCCATTTGTGACTTACAAGTGTCAAAAACCTCTCTCTCTCTCTCAATGGGCAACCCTAATAGACGGTCAACGGACATCCGGCGGCAGACGACTAATGGCTATTGTGATTCTGACGATCCGGCAACAAGAACTACATTTTATGTAACAAAATTTTCGGATAGGGTCACTGGGTTATTACTCAAGGAAGCATTTAGTGCTTTCGTTATGGTCAAGGATGCTTGGGTACCAAAAAGAAGAACTGTCAAGGGTAGGGTTTTTGGGTTTGTTCGGTTTGTGAAGCTTAAAGATCAGTAATCTGTCCTTCAATCCCTCAATGATATTTTATTATTGGAGTCAAGAATTCCGATATCTCTAGCCATGTTTGATCGGTTACATCGGAGAATTTCTTACGATATGGAAAGTCATTGAAAAGGTATGGATCCCAAAAGAAAAGAGTATTGCTATGGATGATTTTCCGGATATGGCAACTGTTTACGGTGGCACCTCCGGATCAAAAAAGACGTTGCATATTCAAGGTGATGGTGCTTTGTATCCTCTCCATTGTATTGGAAGGGCTATTGTGGGGACGTCCGACTGTATTGGTCGTCTTCATTTGGTGAAAAAAAATGTTAGCCAGGGCTAGGTTCTATGAGGTGGCTGTTTCTTATATCGGGGGCCTCTCGATTCTTATCACTTTTCGTGATAGTGAGGAGATGAATGTTTTTGTGAAAGATAAAGAAGACATTTGGAAGGATTCGCTGAAGGAGGTTCAGCCATGGATGGGACAAGATTTTCCTTTCGAGCGTATAGCGGTTTTGAAGATTGTTGGCTCGCCGATTATGGCACGTGAAATGTCTACGTATGATAATATTGGTCGAATTTTTGGAAATGTTGTTTGGCCATCAGATTTTTCATCGACTGGAGTTGATAATGCTATTGGGTTTTCGCACGTCCTTACAAAGCTTACGTCTAGAATTGATGAGGAAGTTACAGTGTATTGGAGAAATAAAGGATATTGTGTGTGGGTCGTTGAGGAGAATTCGGCATGGGTGCCGAAATTCGAACCTGCTAAACTTGATGACGGTATTGATGACATGGAAGAGGGTGAATTCTGGCAGGATGCTACGGTGTCTCTGGCAAAGTCATTAATTCGTAATGATGAGCCTATTTTTCAGCCGGAATTATCGGGGGTCATGGATGGTAAGGTACAGGCCAATAATTGCTTTCCTAATTCTCATGCAGTTGAACAAGGTTTTCAAAAGTCATCTGTTCTGGGCCGGGTTAAGGATGTAGCTGCTGGGCCTATTGATGTGGGCCAGACTGAAAAGATTACTCCCATTCAAACTGGGCCGTCTTTTGTGGGTGATACAGATTTTAATGTGGGCTTTTCTACCATGTTCAAGAGTAGAAAACGTACCAGACTTGTTTTCCATAGTTCCCCTGAAGATCAAACTGGAGGTTTTAAGTGGGCTTCTTTGTCTTATGAGGGTGTATCACATACGGCTTTTGATTTAAACTCTCAGGCGATCGAGGTAGTGTCTGAGTTAGTGACTGCAGTTCCGGAGGTTCAACTTGAATAAGTTGAACGAGTGGAAGTTGCTCCGAGTGGCGTTCCAGGTGATAATTCAAATGAGGTAATTGCTGAAGCTTTGGGTATTAATACGGAGGTTAACACAACAGTACTGGTATGTTCTTTGGTCGGTATCAACTTAAAAAATTCAATTGTTCGTGTAGCAGAGGAGATTATTACGGAAAATGACATATTGGATCGTCAATGAATTTTATTGTAACATCGCAAAATTTTTCCCCAAATTCTAATACGTAAAAGCCCTTACTTTATATCTTTATTATCATTAATTTTATACTAATGTGCCTAAGGTTTTTATTTTTCTACCACACAACTTATATATATATATATATATATATATAATAAAGTTAGTCCTTTCTTTTACAAACAAAAGAAACAAAACCATACATAACCCAACCTACAAACCCAACCCAACCATCCCTTTACCCATTTTCGGAGCCTAAAAACCCCAGCCCAGCTCCACAAACCCAACAAGCAAAGAAAACCCGGCCCACCAAGCTCCCCCCCCCCCTTACCCGGTTGATCTGCAGAACCCGCCAAAGACCCGAAGAACAGCTCAATCACGTGTCCAGCCATTTTTTTTGGAAACCTTGACCAAATTAAAGAATGATTATGGACCAACAATTAATTCCGCTCATCATGGACGCGTCTACAGCCCAATAATCGCGGGATTTAGAGCTTAATTTCTCGTTTTTTTTACTGAACTCGATGCCATCATCAAAACCTTCCATTTACGCGATATCAGTATAAATTATACACTCCTGGCAAGCCTAAGAATACCGAAATACAAAACCCCACCCTCACAATCCTTCCTCGTTCTCTGAATCGTGAATTTGTTTCGCGTTTGACTTTCTTGGTTGACCGCTCAATAACCACGATTAAACTTTGTAAGTTCTAATGTTATTACATGGTTTTGTTTATCGGTCATCTCACAACAATAACCCTATGATCAATCGGGTTATTGTTTGTCTAATCTGATTATTGTTAAAGCTAGGGTTCGAACGAATTTGAATTGGGGAAAAACTTCTGCAGACATTGTGTTTTTAATTTAAACAGAGGCAAGATAAACACAACCACTGATCTAGATCAAGTGGTTGTGTCTGTCTGTTTGTATACAAGGGGACGCGGGTTCGAGTCCCGTATCCCACAATCTTTTATTTTCATTTTAAAAGGAATTATATAACTGTTTCTGGTATATATATATATATATATATATATATTATTCAAAACCAAGATTTATCGTTCTCAGGGTCTAGACCAGATGGTCTAGACTTGTGATATTAAACACGAACCGGTCCCAGACCCGGGTTCGAATCCTAGCTTGAGTAAAACATTTTTTCTTTCCTTTTTAGATTTATATATATTCACTAGTATTTTAAAAATGGTTTTAAAATACTAAACTCCTTTATGAATTTTACAAAAATTATTTTATGTTATACTAATAGGAAAGTTTATTATACAATTTTTAGTTTTTCAAAAATCTTTTATTTAATATATAAAATAAATATTACAAGTTTATTCTGTTATAATTATAAAATTCTATAAAAATATCAAAACGATTATATAAATTTCCACAAAAATTATTCTGAGTTTATAGAACATTAAACATTTCTGAAATAATTTTAATTTCTGAAAAATCATTTATTTAATATTTTTAATCAATTTTTGTTATTTTTAATCATAAATAAATCATAATAAATTCATTTTTCAATATTTTTGCACCAAAATTTTATATAAATTATTTCTGTCTATTTAGTACAGAAATACAAATTTTAATTTAAAAATTCTTTAATTTTAATATTTTTAGATATTAAAGTTGTATTTTGACAAATTGAAATAAATAGATTAAATATTCTATTTTTAAGAAAATAATTTTACAAAAATTATTTTCATACTTAAAACCTTATAATGTGACCATCTTTAATCTGAAGTGTACACAAAGACTTTTGTTTATTTATTTATCGAATTTCTCTTATTTATTAAACAATTTAATTATTAATCAAACGAATACTTATCCCCAATTCGAAACCCTAGAAAATACTGGTAGACTAGAAAGACTTAGACTTATTTATTACCTTATACATAGGGTAATATTGGCAACGTTGGGCTACACATATTCTATTTCACGAGACTTAACACTTTGCTAAGGTGAGTTTACGTAACCATGTTTATGCAATTCTTTATACTTGCAACATTATACATAAGCAATTCTACATACATGTCTAGTTGTAAACTTTAATTCCTCATGACTTAGACAACTACAGTTAGACTTAAACTTCAACATACATAATCATTAGCTATGGCCAAGCCGGCGATACTCAATAATAGATCTATTGGATTGACAATCCCACCTAGATTCGTTGACCATCTTTTATGGGGAGCGCGGGTGATTGTTATCGTTCCAACGTGATATTAAGGTGAACCGTGGATGACGGGATGGACCTAAACTTGTCGGAGGTTTGATTATGTGCATACTACACTTCATGTTTATTCATGTAGACTTAAACTTACGATAGACATATGAATTGCTAAACTTTTATTCTTAAACTTAATTACTTGACATGGCTTATGTATTCTCACCAACTTCTAGTTGACCCCCCCCCCCATTTTTCCAAACTCAACAGGAAATAACGATGCTTGAAGTCTAGAGCTAGCATGAGGAGACAATTTGAAGTTTATGCTTTGTTTGGCTATTTGATGTATTAGAATTTCATTCAAGACTTATTATGTATTTTCAAATTTTGGATATTTTGCTTTAAATAAATTTCAATTAAAACTTGAATACCATGTGCTACTGAAACAATCATCAATACGTGACATCCCGATGTTTCCGCCATCGGTTGGGGTGTTACATTTATGTCGTTGAATATCTTTGGATTCGAAGTGAGGGTAAGGCGAATTGGGTTAAGGGTTTGAAGTCGTCAAATGGTGTGGACTTTTTGGGGTTATTCGGCTTTTCAATTTGATGTCGTGAATTTGATGTCGTTGAATAATCTTTTATGTCGTCAAAGTCGTCAAAGATTACGGATCCTCCTGTTATTTGGCTTTTCAATTTGATTGTGTGAATTCGGACGGTGCTGTGGGTGGCCTTCTATGTATTTATGACCCCTCCTGTTTTCAGCAGACAGGAGTTGTTTAAGCACGTAATGTTTTGATTGTTTCGGGCATTTTAGTACATTCTAATATTCTTATTAATATTGCGAATGTACATGCTCCTAACGACCCTGCTGGTAGAAGATATTTCTGGAATGAATTGTTGTTCTATAGGCGATCCTTATAGGGTCTGTGGATTGTGATGGGTGATTTCAACGAGGTTAGATGTGTTGATGAAGGGGTGAATTCAGAGTTTTCGAGTCAAAATGCGATGATATTTAATTCATTCATTGAGTGTCACACCCCGCCTCTGATATAATCCAATATTGTCCGCTTTGCTCACTAGAAGCTCACGAATTTGTTTTTGGTTACCCGAGTGAAAACTTCCCAAGAGGTCACGCATCCTAGTACTACTCCCACTTGAGCATGCTTAACTGTGGAGTTTTCATGTGCTCCACAGTTAACTAAGCCCAAAACGCGTTGGTGATTTATGAGGCAGGACATTACTTATGAACCAAGATCTCTCCTATCCACGGGAGATGTGGGATATGCATACGGTGTTACAATCACCCCCCTCAGGGACTCATCGTCCTCGATGAGGTTTTCCCCACCATCCCAGATGGCATAGGAGTGGCTCTGATACCAATCTGTCACACCCCGTCTCTGATATAATCCAATATTGTCCGCTTTGCTCACTAAGAGCTCACGGATTTGTTTTTGGTTACCCGAGTGAAAACTTCCCAGGAGGTCACCCATCCTAGTACTACTCCCACCTGAGCACACTTAACTGTGGAGTTTTCATGTGCTCCACAGCCAACTAAGTCCAAAACGTGTTGGTGATTTATGAGGCAGGACATTACTTATGAACCAAGATCTCTCCTGTCCACGGGAGATGTGGGATATGCCTAAGGTGTTACATTGAGGAAGCTGGTTTGTTTGAATATAATATGGGAGGCCACAAGTTCACATATATGTCGGGAAAGGGAGATAAGTTGAGTAAACTGGACCGGGTGTTTGTTTGTAGGGATTTCATGGATATGTGGCCTAGGGCGAGTTTTTCAGTGCTATCCCGGTTTCTTTCGGATCACTGCCCAGTTGTGCTCTTTTTGAAGAATTCGGATTTTGGACATATTCCTTTCTGGTTTTATAATACTTGGTTGGAATGGCCGGGTTTCGTTGATTTTGTCAAATCCATTGCAGGTACTTTTCATTTTTCCGGTCCTCCAGATATGGCCATTGCTGCAAAACTAAAATGGTTGAAGGGGCGCATTAAATTATGGGTGCAAGCGGAAAGGAAGAAAAGAGTTTAGAGTGCAAAAAAGTGGTTGCTGATCTTGAAGTAAAAGCGGATTTGGGGATGTTGTCTGAGGTCGAGTTGGAGTTGAGAGCTAATGCTAGAAAGATGTTATTTGAACAAAAGCGCCTGACAGAGTTAGATGCTCATCAGAAGTCGAGAGTGAAATGGGCTTTGGATGGGGATGAAAATTCGAAATATTTCCATGGCATTATTAAAATGAACTCGACATCAAATAAGATTCATGGAGTTAAAAGTGGTGACGCGTGGGTTACAGATCCAGTGCAAGTTAAGGATAATATTGTTGGTTTCTTTTCTGAGAAATTTAGAAGTCAAGGTGGGGCGCGTCCGGAGTTCATTTGTCTGGACATTTCAACATTACATCCTGCTGATGTCGATACTTTAGATGCTCCTTTTACGTTGGAAGAGATTACGAGTGCGGTGTGGGATTGTGATGGTGGGAAGGCACCAGGTCCTGATGGGTTTAATTTCATTTTTATTCGGAAATTTTGGCCAATTCTTAAACAGGATTTTCTGAAGCTATTTGAAGAATTCCATCTGAATGGGTTTATTAGAGAGGGTTACTTCTCAGCTTTTATTGCTCTAATCCCAAAGGGGCGTGATCAGGCAACGCTTTCAGACTATGGTCCTATTAGCCTGGTGGGTATTATTAATAAAGTGCTTTCTAAGGTATTAGTGGCACGTCTTAAACCTTTTATGTCTCGCCTCGTGTCTGAAGAACAAAAGACATTTCTCAGCGATCGCAATATTCTTGATGGCCCTTTGATATTAAATGAAACCGTTTCTTGGTTAAAGAAATCGGGGTTGAGTGGTTTATTTTTTAAAGTAGATATTAAAAAAGCATATAATTCTTTACGGTGGGATTATTTGGAGGATATTTTAGCACATATGCATTTCTCTATAAATTGGCGTGGATGGATTATGTCTATTGTCAGGTGCTCTCGTGCTTCGGTTTTAGTAAATGGCTCCCCCACTAGTGAATTTCCTTGTATGCGTGGTTTGCATCAAGGAGACCCTTTATCCCCGTTCTTATTCATTTTAGCTATGGAAGGCCTTACTCGGGTTATGAGGCGGGCTAGTTTGCTGGGGGTTTTTCGTGGTATTACAGTTGGAGGTACGGGTCCATCTATCTCACACTTTATGTATGCTGATGATGTAGTTTTTTGTGGTGAATGGTCATGATTAATGCTCTAAATTTGAGGAGGTTGTTGAGGGGTTTTTATTTGTTATCCGGCTTGAAGATTAGTCCCAAAAAGAGTAGTGTGTTTGGGTTGGTGTGTCTGAGGATGATGTTGAGGTCATGGCCATGGCTTTAAAGTGTTCACGTGGTTGCTTTCCATTTACTCATCTAAGTGTGCCTATTGCTGTGAACATGAACTTAGTAAGATGTTGGGATCCAATTATTGAGAAATTTAAAAAGCGCATGTCTATGTAGAATTCTAAAACCCTTTCGTATGGAGGACAAATAACTTTGCTTAAATAGGTATTGAGCTCCTTACCTTTGTATTTCTTTTCTCTTTTTCGCGCTCCTATTCAAGTTATTAATTCACTTGAAAGGTTGCGTAGGAGATTTTTTTAGGGAGGGGTTGATACGGAGGATAAGATAAGTTGGTTAGCATGGGACAAGGTAATCCCGCCGGAAAAATATGGTGGTGTGGGTTTGGGGTCGCTTAGAGATGCGAATGTTAGCTTATTGACTAAGTGGTGGTGGCGCTTCAATGTAGATCAAGATTCCCTTTGGCGTAAGATAGTGAGGTCAATCCATGGCATTGGTACGGGGTGGTCTTATATTCCGGTTAAAATTTCGGTAGGCGGAACGTGGAAACAAATAGCCGCAATTCCGAATCTGCTTGAAACTTTTAACAATGGGCCGATCCAGTTTATAAAGGGCAAAGTTGGGAGTGGCGCAATAATTTTGTTTTGGTTTGATAGCTGGATTGATGATGAGGCTCTCAAAGCAAAATTCCCCTTATTGTTTGCGCTTGAGAAGAAAAAACCTTGTGCAGTTTCGGATCATATACAGGTTGATGTGCGGCAAAATTTGGTATACTAATGGGAATGGAAGCGGCCGCTATTTTCTGTGGAGGAATAGCAGCAATTTGATGCCTTGATATTGCTTCTGTCCACTACTTCTTTTAGTGCGAATCCGGATACGTGGAAGTGGTCGGTTGGTGGGGATTTGGATTTTTTTGGTAAGGTCTGTTAAGGAATGGATCTTTGAGTCTGTCAACGCGCTTCCTATGTCATCTTTTGAGTGGTGTAGTTGGGTCCAGAAAAAAGTGGGGATTGTTGTGTGGCGCGCCTTTCTTGATCGTGTCCCTAATATGGACGCCTTGGCCAAACGTAATATTCAGTTGGAGTCATAGATGTGCAAGGTTTGCGACACAAGTATTGAGTCTGTGACACCCAGCATGTTTGAGTCAACATTTTATAAACACATAAGTCTACCTTAGCAAAAAAAGAGTTTATTAAACATACTTGACGGGGTCAGTCGAGTCGAAAAACAGTCTGTATTGTCTAGGGTTCAATGATTTGGAGGATCATTGGGTTAATCACACACACATACGTTACGAGTCCCGTTGTTGGTGAATTACATAAACTAAATTAAGTGTTATGCGTAGATTGATTCTTATATAGTGGATTATATGCAAATACGTGTTTAAACGATGTCTAGATGATTATCCATGCTTATATATGCTTAACATAGGTTAAGATTGCATGTTCATGTGTTAGGATGCGTTAAAATTGTAACACCCTACATACCATTTTACAGAAACTTGCAGCGGAAAAACGAACCGAAAAATTCTTTTCCTTAATAACAACCTTGAACGTTTAGAAACCGATTCTAATATGTATTTTTGGTGTTACATCTTAAAATATTTCTTAATACATTCTACGTGACTCATCTCCATTCGATTATGTGACCGTGACCACGTACAATCCGCCTCCTCGCTCGATCTCCATCCTTTCCTTGCCTCTCAAGATGGACAAGACATCCTGCATTCACCACAAAACCATTTCGTTAGTTCAATAGGTAACCTCATGTAATCTACTCATGACGCGGAAGTAACATCCAACAATACTCCGTGATCATGTCCAACCGCCTTCATTCGAATTCGGGTGGGTTACCCCGATCCGAACCTCCACGTCTCCTGCAATCATACGTACATACCTACGTTTCCTATCATTCACATAACAAAGGTTAATAACCCCACAATATGTCCAAACATACAATTTCCTCCATATAATCCCATAATACATACAAGCATACAATTCCCTCATATATTACCACCATACGTACAAGCATACACTTCCCTCCTATGATACCACAATACATACAAGCATACAATTCCCTCATATAATACCACCATACATACAAGTATACAATTCACTTATATAATACCACAATACATACAAGTATACAATTCCCTCATATAATACCGCCATACATACAAGTATACAATTCACTTATATAACTTACTTTGACCCGTCATGCTACTCTTTCTTCTCCGATCTCTAATACGAATATAACGTTCCATTCCTATACTCAATCTACGCATACTTTCCAACCCTTACATACATGAAACTCTCTCTCTCTAACCCGATCATGAGTACCCATATGTACATCACATCTTCAATCTACATAATCATGACAATATACTTACCGTATTTGATACCATCGAACAATGTATCAATTAAACTACACACACTTGTATCAATCTGTACTATGATCATATTTACAAAACCGACATTTCTATTACATGCTACACCCCTACATAGCCTTACACAAGGTCCAACGATGTTAATTGATGCGTTAAACGCAAATACGGGTCGCACACATAAGCGAAACATCAACATACGATAGAATGAACAAAACAAAAATGAAATGTTCCAGGTCCCACCGTAGGGGAACGGTGCCACCGTACCCCTACGGTGGACCTCAAATCCCAACGGTGGTACCCCTCTGCCCTACGGTGGGAAAACGTTGCAGGGGCCACCGTAGGGGAACGGTGCCACCGTACCCCTACGGTGGACTCTGCACATTCCCATTTTATTTCTCCTTTCCACCCCTTCTAGACCCATCCACGCCGATCCATTCGAAGCCACGTTTATTCCACTATAAAATCCCATTCAAGCCTTAACCTCGTTATTTACGTTCCATCATCTCACGGTCCTCATACTACTTACAAACACATGTACATGTTAAGATTCATTATCCTAAGTGGAATAAGAACCACTTACCTCAAGTCCTCCAAGTTCATGCTTGTTTACTTGCCTCGTCTTGACCCATTAGCTTCCCATGCTTGAGTCCATCATTCCCATCCTTTCATATCATCATGTTCACATCATTGTTAGCATACATGTTCATTCATAAGCCAATCATATCCAACTCGTATATCACATTGACTTGCATAGGTCAATTTCAAACATACATAAAACATAGCTTTCCACTCTTTTTGATTCATCATTCAAGCAATTAGACTTAACATCGTATATATCACATAACCAAGCTAATGTGTCTCACACGGAATCCTCAATCTCACAATCATGTTAGAACACACACCACATTATTTCCACATCAGTTGACTTTCCAGAAAGTCAACTTTCAGCAATACAAACTTTCTTTTAACAAACATGTGCCCATATTGTTATGCTAGATCGTATGAAATTCATCATAAACATCGTATTCCTATATCATTAACATACAAGATCATTCATCATACCAATTGACCAACACATGGTGTGCATCATGATATTTAAGCATAGTGTATACACTACTAATGCATACTTCTTACAAAATCCTACAATCAACTAAATCCCCACGTGATTACTCTCTAAGACGAAATCCTCATGTTAACCTACTATCAATTGCATCAATTATCACAATACATTCATGCTTGTCAAGTCTTGCATACAAATTCATACATCATACTCATCTAGACATTTCATCACACAATTGGTGTGCATACAACATCCTAAGCTCAATGTACAAGCTCCTAATACATACATTCTACCATAACAACATAATCACCTTAAATTATGACCAATTTCCACATGCATATCATCAACCACACATTATTCCTACAATTACATGGATTTATCACTCATTTAGCAACATCAAAGCTCTAGTGAAAACCCAATATCATCATCTTTTGCAACAAGCAACTTCTAGTGATTAGCTCACCTCTAGACCATTAGAGATGATCAATATCACTTAAAATCAAGCAATAATACGAATTTAACATCATTTGCTCAAAACCCACATGTGGGGTTCGAAACTTGGATGAGTTGGGTACTAGGGTTCTTACCATAAGCTTTAAACATGAAGACAACCATCTAATTCATACCCCCATCCTGCCATCATTCAATCTCTTGCATTTCTTCTTCAATTTTGGTGTGATTAGGGTTTGTTCTTGGCTCTAGAATGCCCCTTTGGGGCTGAATACGTATACACCCAAATGGGGTGTGTTTGGGCATTTTGTTTGTGGCATATTTACACCACAAGTCCCTCAAGTTTACCCCAAAGCCATTTATTACCAAAACCTTAACCATGCAAGTTTCTTTCTAGTGTTATCTCCCCATTAAAAGATAATTACTTACACTAGATAAACTTTCATATTAGAACATAACCCACATTCGTATCATCCCGTTTTATTATCCATAAAAGGCTCATTCTACTATTTAATTCGTTTGTGTCATTTCTTATTCACGCCTAATGGCGTAATTAAGCGGAATGGATTTTCGGGATGTTACAAGTCTACCCCCCTTAAAGAAGGTTTCGTCCCCGAAACCTCCTTCATCACTACCAAACCAGGAATTCTCTACATACTTATTTCTCATTCACTTCATTCAAGGTTTCATGCCACATCGCAAGCCTACATATTGATTATAAAAACAACTTTACTCGTGGCAAAACATATTTCTATGTTTTGTTCTTACGCTCTTATATTTTAAGAGGCCTATCGCATTTATTAAACATAATAAATCGATTAGTCACGTATTTAACCAACAAATCCTACTTAGCCATTCATTCTCACATTAGTCACGATGCGTCCATCACAGGATTACTACAATATCCAACTATTAGCATCCCTTTTAAGTTCCTTCAATCATGTAATTAGTTAGACTATATACATGCGTATATCCCAATCCTTAGATCATGGTTATCACTTTCACAACATACATGCCATTTCATTCCCCATTCCTTCTTGCTTAACTTGAGAGTTATGCATAATTGCATAGGCACTACTGAATCGGTACATCTACCATATACACCCCACCCCCTTTTGGTAAAAATTTAAAGCCATTCTATTCACACTAATTTGTTTGTTAGCTCATTTCAAACATTACTTACTGTACACACATATGCCCATCGCTTAACAACACCAAGTCTAAGCTAAGATTTATCCATCTTTTGACCTTTAAGGTCAAACGTTTCGAACTACATCATGCTTGAGCTACCATTCATTCATACGTGGGTACATTTCAACCTATATAAATTTCTATTTAACAATCACGAAATATCTAAGTTTACTAACCTTCCTTTTTACAACGTTATCCATCCAGCTACGTGTCGACTTAGCTTGCTTCTTCTTAAGTCCATGCCATACTTAGCTTGCTTTAGCTCATTCATCATGAGTTCCAGCTTGTCAACACCATATCACCTACCCTGTGGGTTGCATTAATCCACGAATTCGACCATTCATATCTACAAAACCATTGGTTGTGCATACCTTTCTCATTCATAACAACTGACTTTCAATAGTCCATACAAAATTTGTTTCAATTAGAATGTCTAATTATATACATCTTTCCTCTACAATCTGTTTCTATCGTTAACTACCGTGTATTTTTACCCATCCTTACACATCAAGGTCCTTCCAACCTTGCCCCATTAAGGTTCTCCAACCTATCATACATCATTTCCACCCTATGAACCGTTAAGGTCCTCCCAACCCATATGACCCGCTAAGGTCTTCGCATCCATTTTGACCCACAAGGGTACTTCTACAACTTTGACCCATAAGGGTAGTCCTACAATTTTGACCCATCATGGTCAGTCTACCATTTAACCCATAAGGGTATTTCCACCATTTTGACCCATCATGGTCACTCTATCATTTTAACCCATAAGGGTATTTCCACCATTTTGACCCATCATGGTCATTCTACCATTTTAACCCATAAGGGTATTTCCACCATTTTGACCCATCATGGTCATTCTACGATTTTAACCCATAAGGGTATTTCCACCATTTTGACCCATCATGGTCACTCTATCATTTTAACCCATAAGGGTATTTCCACCATTTTGACCCATCATGGTCATTCTACCATTTTAACCCATAAGGGTATTTCCACCATTTTGACCCATCATGGTCATTCTACCATTTTAACCCATAAGGGTATTTCCACCATTTTGACCCATCATGGTCATTCTACCATTTTAACCCATAAGGGTATTTCCACCATTTTGATTTGATCCGTACTTATCTATGGACTCAAACCTTTCATTCCAACTATTCACCCACACGACCACTTACTTTCCAATTCTACCAGGCATACCTGTAATGATTCTCATGGTCTCACGTGTATCGCATGCTTCTTGTGCACTGGCCAGGTGTACAGTCCACATGCTACCCACGTGTCTTCACGTAATCATTACCTTATGCCTAGGGACTGGTTTTCAGCTTCGTGCCACATTTCAATTTACTTCCTTAACAACATGGTCACTTTCCTTCTATGTTTTACCATCCCAAAGGATTTTCCTCCCACCGGTACCAATAGTTAATTATCGCGTACCTGTGATTATTCCATCTTATCTACAATTTCCGCGACTTATCTTGGATCGTGTCCTTGAGACCTCTTCATTATCCACAAAAGTTCACCTTAACATAAACACCACAATTAGCTTTTAATATGTCATGTGACTTAATATTAAATTCTACCTTTGAGCCTTGATCGAGCCTTGGATTGTACGGGTCACTGCATTCAGAAGCACACAAGTTTGAGTTCAAGTACTTACTTCCTTGTACAAGATTTCACTCAAACCAGGGCTCTGATACCAACTTGTAACACCCTACATACCATTTTACAGAAACTTGCAGCGGAAAAACCAACCGAAAAATTCTTTTCCTTAATAACAACCTTGAACGTTTAGAAACCGATTCTAATATGTATTTTTGGTGTTACATCTTAAAATATTTCTTAATACATTCTACGTGACTCATCTCCATTCGATTATGTGACCGTGACCACGTACAATCCGCCTCCTCGCTCGATCTCCATCCTTTCCTTGCCTCTCAAGATGGACAAGACATCCTGCATTCACCACAAAACCATTTCGTTAGTTCAATAGGTAACCTCATGTAATCTACTCATGACGCGGAAGTAACATCCAACAATACTCCGTGATCATGTCCAACCGCCTTCATTCGAATTCGGGTGGGTTACCCCGATCCGAACCTCCACGTCTCCTGCAATCATACGTACATACCTACGTTTCCTATCATTCACATAACAAAGGTTAATAACCCCACAATATGTCCAAACATACAATTTCCTCCATATAATCCCATAATACATACAAGCATACAATTCCCTCATGTATTACCACCATACGTACAAGCATACACTTCCCTCCTATGATACCACAATACATACAAGCATACAATTCCCTCATATAATACCACCATACATACAAGTATACAATTCACTTATATAATACCACAATACATACAAGTATACAATTCCCTCATATAATACCGCCATACATACAAGTATACAATTCACTTATATAACTTACTTTGACCCGTCATGCTACTCTTTCTTCTCCGATCTCTAATACGAATATAACGTTCCATTCCTATACTCAATCTACGCATACTTTCCAACCCTTACATACATGAAACTCTCTCTCTCTAACCCGATCATGAGTACCCATATGTACATCACATCTTCAATCTACATAATCATGACAATATACTTACCGTATTTGATACCATCGAACAATGTATCAATTAAACTACACACACTTGTATCAATCTGTACTATGATCATATTTACAAAACCGACATTTCTATTACATGCTACACCCCTACATAGCCTTACACAAGGTCCAACGATGTTAATTGATGCGTTAAACGCAAATACGGGTCGCACACATAAGCGAAACATCAACATACGATAGAATGAACAAAACAAAAATGAAATGTTCCAGGTCCCACCGTAGGGGAACGGTGCCACCGTACCCCTACGGTGGACCTCAAATCCCAACGGTGGTACCCCTCTGCCCTACGGTGGGAAAACGTTGCAGGGGCCACCGTAGGGGAACGGTGCCACCGTACCCCTACGGTGGACTCTGCACATTCCCATTTTATTTCTCCTTTCCACCCCTTCTAGACCCATCCACGCCGATCCATTCGAAGCCAAGTTTATTCCACTATAAAATCCCATTCAAGCCTTAACCTCGTTATTTACGTTCCATCATCTCACGGTCCTCATACTACTTACAAACACATGTACATGTTAAGATTCATTATCCTAAGTGGAATAAGAACCACTTACCTCAAGTCCTCCAAGTTCATGCTTGTTTACTTGCCTCGTCTTGACCCATTAGCTTCCCATGCTTGAGTCCATCATTCCCATCCTTTCATATCATCATGTTCACATCATTGTTAGCATACATGTTCATTCATAAGCCAATCATATCCAACTCGTATATCACATTGACTTGCATAGGTCAATTTCAAACATACATAAAACATAGCTTTCCACTCTTTTTGATTCATCATTCAAGCAATTAGACTTAACATCGTATATATCACATAACCAAGCTAATGTGTCTCACACGGAATCCTCAATCTCACAATCATGTTAGAACACACACCACATTATTTCCACATCAGTTGACTTTCCAGAAAGTCAACTTTCAGCAATACAAACTTTCTTTTAACAAACATGTGCCCATATTGTTATGCTAGATCGTATGAAATTCATCATAAACATCGTATTCCTATATCATTAACATACAAGATCATTCATCATACCAATTGACCAACACATGGTGTGCATCATGATATTTAAGCATAGTGTATACACTACTAATGCATACTTCTTACAAAATCCTACAATCAACTAAATCCCCACGTGATTACTCTCTAAGACGAAATCCTCATGTTAACCTACTATCAATTGCATCAATTATCACAATACATTCATGCTTGTCAAGTCTTGCATACAAATTCATACATCATACTCATCTAGACATTTCATCACACAATTGGTGTGCATACAACATCCTAAGCTCAATGTACAAGCTCCTAATACATACATTCTACCATAACAACATAATCACCTTAAATTATGACCAATTTCCACATGCATATCATCAACCACACATTATTCCTACAATTACATGGATTTATCACTCATTTAGCAACATCAAAGCTCTAGTGAAAACCCAATATCATCATCTTTTGCAACAAGCAACTTCTAGTGATTAGCTCGCCTCTAGACCATTAGAGATGATCAATATCACTTAAAATCAAGCAATAATACGAATTTAACATCATTTGCTCAAAACCCACATGTGGGGTTCGAAACTTGGATGAGTTGGGTACTAGGGTTCTTACCATAAGCTTTAAACATGAAGACAACCATCTAATTCATACCCCCATCCTGCCATCATTCAATCTCTTGCATTTCTTCTTCAATTTTGGTGTGATTAGGGTTTGTTCTTGGCTCTAGAATGCCCCTTTGGGGCTGAATACGTATACACCCAAATGGGGTGTGTTTGGGCATTTTGTTTGTGGCATATTTACACCACAAGTCCCTCAAGTTTACCCCAAAGCCATTTATTACCAAAACCTTAACCATGCAAGTTTCTTTCTAGTGTTATCTCCCCATTAAAAGATAATTACTTACACTAGATAAACTTTCATATTAGAACATAACCCACATTCGTATCATCCCGTTTTATTATCCATAAAAGGCTCATTCTACTATTTAATTCGTTTGTGTCATTTCTTATTCACGCCTAATGGCGTAATTAAGCGGAATGGATTTTCGGGATGTTACAAAAATGCATTAAACACGACAAACTGGAAAGACTAGGAAACATAGGTCCAGGTTTGATCCATAGCGTGGGGGCGAACTTGGGAAATGATCTTGGTTCGACCCACAATGTAGGGGCGAACCTGGGATGGGAAACCAATAGAAATTCATTCGACCAGTAAAGGTACATTCGACCCTGAACAAGGGGCGAATGTGGGTACATTTGACCTTGTGAAAGGGGCGAATGTGGACTAGTATAAATACCACACTTTGTCATTTTTCACCATTTCACAAACCCTAAACGCCTCTAAACACTCTCTAGCAACTTTAATCATTGAGGAAGGAGTTTTTGCTCTTGTTTTCCATAATCTAACCTACAAACATCTTCTAAACAAAGATCTAAGGTGTGTTCTTCATCCTAAATCCTTTTTAAAACATTTTGATTCGTTTTCATTAAACCCCAAGAGTCCAGATCTGATTCAAACATGTTTTCATGGATAAAAACCTTCCTAACATCTTTTTAAACAAAACCTATTCATAAACAATGAGTTTTCATACAAATTAAGATGTGTTAATGGTGTTTTATGTGGTGTTATGTATTGTTTGATGATTAATTGATGTATAGATGTTATAACAATGATCTAGGACTGTTATTGATGATGATTTATGATTGAGATAGGTTACAATTGATTATTAATGATGTTTTGCTCATTTTGGGGATTTTGGGTTAGATCTAGGGTTTGTTCATGATGATAGTGATAAGGAAATGATTGGGGGTTTCTTGTTCATGATAATCTCAGTATATTAAGTTGATTATTGATTGATTTCAGAAAGTTTCCTAATTGGGTAAAGATTGCATGCGTTTGATGTGACATCTCCATAATTTTTCATTTCGGGTAACTTGTAAAACGGATGGATTTCGGGATAAAATTGGTAGGGTTTTGTAGGAATATGTTAATGATAGTTGACTACTGTGATTGGTGATGTTTCGTGATGTTTTCGGACCGTTTAGATGCGTTTTGGTGCATTTTATGAAGTTTTGCAGCAAAGGGTCGAACGTGAAACTCATTCGACCCTTCGTGGGGTCAAATTAGGCTCAAAAGGGTCGAATGTGGCCCAAATGGGTCGAAGGTGGCTCAAATGGGTCGAATGTGGCTCAAAAGGGTCGAATGTGGCTCAAATGGGTCGAAGGTGGCTCAAATGGGTCGAATGTAGCACCATAGGGTCGAATGTGGGTGCCTAGGGTCGAATGTGGGTGCCCGGGGGCGAATTAACACGTATTAGGGTCGAATTAACATACGTTAAGGTCGAATAAACATATGTTAGGGTCACATAAACATGTGTTAGGTCAAATGAACTTGTGAATGGGTTGAATGAACATCATGAGGGTCGAACCAAGGGTCCATGGGTCGAACTAGAATCCCTTGGGGGCGAACCAAACACACGAAACTCCCGATTCGACCTTACGACTTCGTATATGCGATTTTTGATGCAAACTAAGTGCTTTATGCTTGAAACTTATGTGTTAACCTTATGTGCATGACTAATTGATGTAATGGGTCACCAACGGGATGTCGGGTTTGTTTGGTATGTCCGGTTAACATTTAAACGCACTTTTTAACACACGTAGTCAAGATCTGGACAATCGGGGACTAGTTAGCCTTCGGGTTAGTAGTCATCACCCTTATGTAAACTCATTGATAGGTTGTCATTAGTTGGGATTATCATACACGGGTTGGATCTCTAGTTATCAAGAAGACGCACTCTAAGGTGAGTTAACGACCCCTCTTTTATACTCTTTTCTCTCGGGGGAGAAGCATGCCACATGTTTTAACAATGAAACTTTTATGATTTGAAAACGCAACTCTTATGAAACTTACCACTTTTGGAAACGTAACACTTTTAGAAACATGATGCCTTTTGGAATATAACTCTTTTAAGAAACGTGACACGTTTGGCACTTGGCATATTTAACATTAGCACTTGACACTTTTAAACATTGGCATTTGGCATATTTAAACATTGGCACTTGACACTTTTAAACATTGAAAGTTGGCATTTGGCACTTGGCACTTGGCACTTATTTACTATACGATGAAACCTAAAGTCCCTATCAAAACCATGAATGTGTGGGGCACAACGGGGGAAATGTGGATAGATCTATTGGGCGTGACGAACCCCACTCGACGGCTGCGAGCCGGGCGGGTGCATATTGTCTCTACTTTGGCACATACACATGGGCAGCAACTCTTAGCACGTTTTTCAGTAATGGTTTTGGCCACATAATCGTAGTAGTAAGGGAACGTTTGTTATTTACTTGGAACTTTTGCACACTTGGCATTTTGTGAGGAATCGCTTTACACATGAAAACGTTTACGAACTTAAAACCTGTGAACTCACCAGAATTATATATGTTGACCACTTTTTGGCATGTTTTCTTAGGTCGCTAAGGTAGCAGCTATCGAGTTTAGGCGCACAGGGTCGCACATGCGTCTAGGATCATGGTTCACGTTTTTGGATTGTCAAACTTTAAGAACTTACGTTTCAACATTATACGTTTTCTAAAACCTATTTTGCTTCCGCTGTGTTTTGAATCATCATTTTCAAACTATTGTATGGTTTGGTTTACGTACCTTATTGCATATAGTTGTCGTTCGTTGTGACCGTTGACTTGGATCCTGGTATGTCACACGCCTCGCGGTAAAACCCCGCAAGTGGAAATTTGAGGGTGTGACAGAGTCGGTGGAACACCTTTTTACGGGATGTCCGATTTTCTTGGAGATTTGGCGCCTTTTTTTGCATGGTGTAATGTTCCGATTTGTTTTTGCGTTCCACGTACGTGATATTCTATCCTTTCATTTGACTGCAAAGAATGGGAATAGACCTAGAAAGGCGTTTTATGCGGTCGTATTAACGACATTTTGGAGTATATGGCAGGTAAGAAATGACTTGGTCTTTAATCAAAAGAAAGTCTTGGTCCGAAAAGCTTTGGATGAAATAAAGATCATGAGCTTCTTGTGGGTAACAAATCGCGCTAGAATGAAGGATATGTCACACCCTTAAATTTCCACTGCGGGGTTTATACCGCGAGGCGCATGACATACCAGGATCCCATAGCCATAAGTCATATGAACGAACTCTAAATGCCCAAACCATTTAGTTCGTTTTCAAAACCAAGTTTAGTTAAGCTGCGGAAGCGTAAACCAAATTTAAACCTTTTAAAACCATGCGCAAAACAACGCGCCCAAATTAAAACCATATGAAAGAAAATGTAAAAACATAATATGTAATTTAGGTGTATGCCCAAGACCCCAAATGCAGTGAAGTGTGCAGTGCTTTCTAATCCTGGCACCGAAAGCTAACTACCTGCAAAAGCATGTAAATCGTGGGTCAACAAACAATGTTGGTGAGTTCACTAAGTAAAGTATATGAATGTGTAACTGAGCTAGTTTCCGAAACCACGTAAACAAGTAATTGAGTTGGTTCCAAGAACCGTGTAAACACTAGTTCGTCGCATGTCAAGGGTAGCTAGCCCATTCATGATAACTAACACCGAATATACCGAACTGCTATGTACGTGTAGCCACAAATGTGAGCCGCATGCCTGACATCATTGTCTATCCACAATGATAAAGTTTCGTTAAGTTATAGTTCACGCCCGCGCTCCCCGAGCCGGTGTGAGGTTTGTAAGACCTAATAGCGCTATCAACTAATAACCGGCTTGCCATAACCCGGCAACTCATTCGGTACGTGAGGACTTACAGATGATAGAGTTGGTTTAGTTCATCAAGGACACAATTTGCGAACTAGCAAAGTAAACGATCCACACAAGGATCCATCAATGTAAACGACCCACACAGGGATCCATAGCATCCCAACCAGGGATATGTAAGTAGTCTCAAACCGGACTAGAAAAACGTTGAGTAAGTTGTCTCATACCTGAGACGCATGCTTTTGAGAAAAAGAGTAGTGAAACTCACCTTAGGTTGCACGTGAATGATCCAAATCCCTCAAACAGTAACGAGCTACCGACTCCCTATTACAAGTGTCACTAGGTGAGTATATGTGCATACCAACACATCATGTAACTTGATTGTCCGAAACTTCTAAAGTTCCAAATCGTGTAATGACGCCTAGTGACTCTACATGCACAAGTAAGTCCTACGTATCCCGTTGGTGATCATAATGATTATTGTCAGTTTTATACCTTATACACATCTCCTATAAGTATTCATATAAGTTCATGTCAAATACATATCACATAAGACTCCAAATAGTCACATAAACACATAATACACAATCTGCGTTTTTAGGACAGATTGTGCGCCACGAAAACTAATTTATTTAAAATACCAAATCAATGAATTAAACTCCCAAATTTTTACTGAATATTCTTTGGGATATATTTAATAACCCATATTTTTGTTTTGTCCTAAAACCAAACACAAAAATTATTAAAATTCATACAACACAACTATGTCCAGAAACTTTCCACAACAGGTCAGTTTAGTAGAAAAATTCCCAAAAATTGTGTATTCATCCAAACGAGGTGAATCCACTTGGAAAAGCCAAAATTTTCCAATATTGACCTCCTTTAAAAATTTCATAACTTAATTGTTTGTAAAACTTAAGTTATACCCGTTTAAAGTTGACTCAATTTATAACTCCGAAATTCTGATATGACCTTTAATCAAATAAAATTCCAAAAACATATCAAACGACATCCAAAACAGATGATTTTGCCCATTCTAAAAAGCTAAGACCATGTACAATCCATTCATGCAAGGAATCGATCAAAAAAACCAATTTAACATCAAGATACAGCCCCTACAAAACACCCTAATGAATCTGCCAGAAACTGAAATTTGCTCCCCAAGTTATTCGCAAACCCTAATCATACATAAAAATCTCTAATATATGCATAACTCATATTATTCTGATTAAACACATATATAATCATGTAAAAACCCTAATTATGATTACTAACAACCATCATCATCATCAATACACAATGAACATTCAAGAACTCCTACTAACATGTGTTATGCGATTTATATGTATGCATGCCTTATGATTTTTAAACTTTTTAATCATTAATAACCATCATAATATATGTAAAGATTATACCTTTCAAAGCAAGAGTCCTCAAAGCCTAAAGATTGCACCACAACTAGCTTGAAGGAATGAGTAGGATTGATGTTTGTTGAAAATCAAAGGGAAGGGGATGGGGGTGGGTTCACGACGCAACAAGGGAGGAAGTGGTAGGGTTTTTTTTTTTTTTTGTCTCCTAATTATAAGAGGGCTTGGCTTGTTCCCCAAGCAATTGGGTATTAGGGCCCCTTTTAGTCCATTAACTGGACCCGTTAGTCATGTTCTAGTCCAATACCAGGCCCGATGATATTAATCACCCTAAATTGCATAAAAACTATTGTTTTTATTATTTCATAACATATCAATCATAAGATTCACGTAACTTGCATGGTTTACATATTAATTCTTAGTCAAGCGACAATTCACATAAGCATGTACTCCACACAAACATGTAACACTACGTCCATCAGAATTCTATTGTGCTTATTATTATGCTTGCTAGATTAATCACCAACGTTCGGGATGCAGGACTCGTGTGTGTGACAAAACAAGGTTTTTCCTACTTATAACATATGTTAATAACATCTAACATATGTTAAGCCTACTATACTAACCCTAGTTAAGTATTTGATCACTGTGAATATGCAAGTTAACTAGAGTTCAGTAAAAAGTGTTAACCTGAAAATGCGGGGTATCACATCATCCCCAAGTTGAAAAGAATTTCGTCCCGAAATTCAGCAAGTAAACAGTAAAGCCAACTAGAAAAACGTGTGCTTGGTTCCCGGATGTCACATCATCCCCAAGTTGAAAAGAATTTCGCCCCGAAATTCACTTTGAGAGAGCTGCTTTACGTTTAGTGTTTGGTTTATACATAGTTTCAGGTTCAGTAAATAGATGTGGGTATTTAAGCCACATTTGATCCATGCGTTCCCACGTGTATTCCGGTCCTAGACGGGAATTCCATAGTACCTTAATAATAGGTATAGTGTTTTGTCTGAGTTTCTTGACGCCCCGCTCAAGAATCTCCACCGGTTCTTTCATGAACCGTAGCTGATCGTCCACCTGGATCTCCTCCAGTGGCACCACCAGTGTTGTATCTGATAGGCATTTCTTTAAGTTTGATACGTGGAATACGTTGTGCACTCCACTGAGTTCATCAGGTAAGTTTAGCTGGTAAGCTACCGGACCAATCCTTTTGACAATCTCGAATGGTCCAACGTATCGTGGGTTCAGTTTTCCCCGTTTTCCAAAACGTATCACCCCCTCCAAGGTGACACCTTCAATAGGACCTTGTCCCCAACCTGGAACTCCAAAGGTATCCTACGCTTATCAGCGTAACTTTTCTGTCTATCACGAGCAGCAGCCATCCGGTTTCTGATTTGCACTATCTTCTCAGAAGTTTCGTGCACGAGTTCGGGACCTGTTAGCTGGCTATCCCCAACCTCAGTCTAGCAGATGGGAGACCTACACTTGCGTCCATAATGTGCCTCAAAAGGCGCACACTATATCGAAGTGTGATAGCTGTTGTTATACGAGAATTTAATTAAAGGCAAGTGCTTATCCCAACTGTTGCCAAAATCCACCACGCACGCTGTAGCATCGCAAAATTTTCATCGAATTTCTATACGAAGAAGCCCTTATTTTATCCTTTATGTGCCCAAGTCTATATTTATTTTTCCTAACTCACAATCTACATGTATATATATATATGTATATATATAATAATAATAATAATAATAATAATTATAATTATAATTCAGTTTTTAAAAAAAATATATATATATAGATATATGTCTTGAACAGCAGGCCAGATCCACAACCCAATCAATCCCCTCCTTTGAATAACTTTGAGCCCAGCAATGGAAGCCCAAGCCCAGATCAGACATTGATCCGGCCCAATAACCCACCTCTTATCTGCTATTTAAAAAAAAAAAAAAAAGAGTGTTCCCCGCAAGGTTCGAACCCGGACCACCTCATACACAAACACGCACACTAACCACCTGAGCCACACATGCTTGTTGATTTTAACCCAGTCTTAATTATATTTAACACGATATTAACTGCTGCATCTTCTTTCCCCTTGCCTCTGCTACTGTTACGCGATCCAGACAAAAAAGGGGGGGAAACGAGTTTGACCAACAATTAATGATTCTTAAGCACTCGCCCAAAGACCATACGTGAATCACGAGCAATCACAATCAATTATTTCCAATTATGTACAATTAACGCGTCAACTCTTAAATACGTGGTCAAACAATTCCAATTCAATAACCAGATCGTCACCCTATAAATTGAATGCTTCTGGACCTCGTCTACTCGCCAAAAATCAAACCCTCATCTCCAATTTCTATTAACAAATCGTTTTTAATCAAGAATCAAGCTCGTATGACTTTTTCGTTGACTGATTCAAATCACACGAACACCCACTGTAAGCCACGATTTATTTGATGTTTTTGTTGTTCGGCAATCAACAAACAATAGCCCCATGAGATCAGAGGCTATTGTTTGTTATTAGTGATTATTAGGAAATCTAGGGTTCTTATGTCAATTTTGGGGATAAACTGAAATGTTACAGTGTATTTAATTTAATTAAACAAGGGATAATCACAACCACAGGCCTTGGCCAAGTGGTTGTGATCGTGGTTGTTGACTGAGGGCACCCGGGTTCGATTCTTGCTGGGCGGCCCTTTTTCCACTCCTTTTAGCTTCTTTTTTTTGAAACCAAAATTAAATATATATTACATTTAAATCTTATAAATTCATTTTTAAATATTAAAACCTTTTTATAAATTCTACAAAAATTATATTATGTTGATCTGATGAAAAAGTTCAACACCCAATTTTTAGTTTTCAAAAATTTATTTATTTAATATATTTAATAAATAAATCAAGTTTATTCCATTTTATTTATAAAAATCTATAAAAATATCAAAATGATCTTATTAATTTCCACAAAAATTATTTTAAGTTTTTATAACATTAAGCTTTTCAGAAATGATTTTTAATTCTGAAAAATCATTTATTTAATATTTTTAATCAATTTTTGTTAGTTTTAATCATAATTAAATCATAATAAATTCAATTTTTATTATTTCTGCACCAAAATTTTATAGAAATTATTTCTGATTATTTGAAACAGAAATATAAATTTTAAACTTCTAATTCTTTGATTTTAATATTTTTAAATATTAAAGTTAAGATTTTGACAATTTCTAATAAATAGATTTAATAATCTATTTTTATACTTTAAACACATTATTGTGAGCATTCTAAATTTAAATTTCATAAAAAGACTTTTGGTTACCTATTTACTAAATTTCTCTCAATTGGCGAATATTTTTTTTATAATAATCAAACGAGCATTTATCCCCAATTCGAAGCCCTAGAAACTTATACATTTGTAGACTTGATAGACTTAGACATATTTATTACCTTATTATAGGGTGATACTTGACACATTTGGGCAACACACTATTTTCAAGATATAACATTTTACCAAGGTGAGTTTTACATAACCCCTTTTCTATTTATCACCATTTTTGGGGTGAAACATGTTACAACATCATCATTGCAATTCAATCATCAATGTGTCTATGTGTTTTCTATGTTGCATTATGTCTTGAGCATGATTAGAGTAAGCACCATTCTAGCATAATCATTAACATTGATCAGCCGGCGGTATACATTGATAGATCTATTGGACTGACAATCCCACCCGGATACGTGCCTCCTACAAAGGTAGCGTGGGTGTTTGTTATCGTATAACATATTCAATTGGACCATGAGCGTATGGTATGTATCATTTTATAACAGTCATCAGGGTTGATTATGCACTCGATTTATTTCTAGTATGTTCTCACATATGGACTAGATTGACATGACACATGAATTGCACAACATTTTTATTCAATCATCAAAAACCTATGTAATTCTCACCAACTTTTGTTGATCCAAAATATTTTCAACTTAACATGTTTCAGGTTCTATTTGCTTGAAGATTTGATTTGATGCTTGAAGATTTGTGTATAGATTTATTCAATTTGATGTACAAATTCTAGAACTATTGTATGTAATTCATTTAAATCACTTAATGAAATCTATTATTCACCATGAGCTACTGAACAATCATCAATTCGTGACATCCCGATGTTTCCGCCATCGGTTGGGGTGTTACAGATTGGTATCAGAGCCATGGTTATAGGGAATTAGGTTATAAGAAAAATAATCTAGTCTATAACCATAGGATTTAACCAGTACTTGCTTCTTTTACTTGCTATTCTCTATCTCCCTCCTACTTCTTATCCCTACTTACACCTTACAAGAAGATGCTCTACATCACTGGATTCACTCTTAGACTAATAAGGCAAAATCCTCAGGTTTAACCTGAAACCCCTTGAGATCCCGTCGAAGTTCCAAATTTTAATAACGAACACGTGCAATCTGGAAGGGTGAACGCCTGTATTCTGAGTCTTCTGTCTAGGCTGGCATTGCGCATATATCCCAATCAGACGAGGGACCCGGATGCCTACCTGGGAATTCTCGGGATGAGTGTTCACTTATAGGCTAAAGCATGTCTTCATATGTTATTAGAATTTAGAATCTTTGATAAGTCAACATTTTCGTTTATTCGTTTTAATTAAATGAATAAATGATTACATTCCTTATATTACCTCATTGTCCTTCATTCAACCCATATCTTATTGAACATTCATTACCCAAATCACTTCCGTAACCGATGCCCTAAACTAAACCGAGATCAAGACCCTCCAGCTACTTAACAGCAAGTCCCACTATTTAAATGTTGTTTGCTTTTAATTCTATGTATTGACACTTTTGGATTCAAGTAATAAATTCAAGTATTATCATAACATCTGTGTGCATGCTTGTTTGAATGTGTTATAATCATACTTGCTTACTTGTACAACAATTAGTTGACTACCAAACAATCTACTTAACGATTGGTAGAGGTCATCATGTCTTTCCAACAGTCGGGAGAGGCCCTACCACCTGCTCAACGACTGGTGGAGACTATCAGACCTGCTCAACAATCGGTAAAGTTATAAAAGGACGCAAAACCCTAATGTAAGGTAAATTGATAATTACGGTCCGGAACGTAATCATGAGTTTACAGGTACGTTAAGGTAGTGTGAAATTTTATCAAGGTTTTCAGTAGTTGACCAATTGTAGACCTAGTGTTTCTCTTAACTTCGGGACGAAGTTCCTAAAAGTAGGGGAGACTGTAGCATCGCAAAATTTTCATCGAATTTCTATACGAAGAAGCCCTTATTTTATCCTTTATGTGCCCAAGTCTATATTTATTTTTCCTAACTCACAATCTACATGTATATATATATATATATATGTATATATATAATAATAATAATAATAATAATAATAATTATAATTCAGTTTTTAAAAAAAATATATATATATATAGATATATGTCTTGAACAGCAGGCCAGATCCACAACCCAATCAATCCCCTCCTTTGAATAACTTTGAGCCCAGCAATGGAAGCCCAAGCCCAGATCAGACATTGATCCGGCCCAATAACCCACCTCTTATCTGCTATTTAAAAAAAAAAAAAAGAGTGTTCCCCGCAAGGTTCGAACCCGGACCACCTCATACACAAACACGCACACTAACCACCTGAGCCACACATGCTTGTTGATTTTAACCCAGTCTTAATTATATTTAACACGATATTAACTGCTGCATCTTCTTTCCCCTTGCCTCTGCTACTGTTACGCGATCCAGACAAAAAAGGGGGGAAAACGAGTTTGACCAACAATTAATGATTCTTAAGCACTCGCCCAAAGACCATACGTGAATCACGAGCAATCACAATCAATTATTTCCAATTATGTACAATTAACGCGTCAACTCTTAAATACGTGGTCAAACAATTCCAATTCAATAACCAGATCGTCACCCTATAAATTGAATGCTTCTGGACCTCGTCTACTCGCCAAAAATCAAACCCTCATCTCCAATTTCTATTAACAAATCGTTTTTAATCAAGAATCAAGCTCGTATGACTTTTTCGTTGACTGATTCAAATCACACGAACACCCACTGTAAGCCACGATTTATTTGATGTTTTTGTTGTTCGGCAATCAACAAACAATAGCCCCATGAGATCAGAGGCTATTGTTTGTTATTAGTGATTATTAGGAAATCTAGGGTTCTTATGTCAATTTTGGGGATAAACTGAAATGTTACAGTGTATTTAATTTAATTAAACAAGGGATAATCACAACCACAGGCCTTGGCCAAGTGGTTGTGATCGTGGTTGTTGACTGAGGGCACCCGGGTTCGATTCTTGCTGGGCGGCCCTTTTTCCACTCCTTTTAGCTTCTTTTTTTTGAAACCAAAATTAAATATATATTACATTTAAATCTTATAAATTCATTTTTAAATATTAAAACCTTTTTATAAATTCTACAAAAATTATATTATGTTGATCTGATGAAAAAGTTCAACACCCAATTTTTAGTTTTCAAAAATTTATTTATTTAATATATTTAATAAATAAATCAAGTTTATTCCATTTTATTTATAAAAATCTATAAAAATATCAAAACGATCTTATTAATTTCCACAAAAATTATTTTAAGTTTTTATAACATTAAGCTTTTCAGAAATGATTTTTAATTCTGAAAAATCATTTATTTAATATTTTTAATCAATTTTTGTTAGTTTTAATCATAATTAAATCATAATAAATTCAATTTTTATTATTTTTGCACCAAAATTTTATAGAAATTATTTCTGATTATTTGGAACAGAAATATAAATTTTAAACTTCTAATTCTTTGATTTTAATATTTTTAAATATTAAAGTTAAGATTTTGACAATTTCTAATAAATAGATTTAATAATCTATTTTTATACTTTAAACACATTATTGTGAGCATTCTAAATTTAAATTTCATAAAAAGACTTTTGGTTACCTATTTACTAAATTTCTCTCAATTGGCGAATATTTTTTTTATAATAATCAAACGAGCATTTATCCCCAATTCGAAGCCCTAGAAACTTATACATTTGTAGACTTGATAGACTTAGACATATTTATTACCTTATTATAGGGTGATACTTGACACATTTGGGCAACACACTATTTTCAAGATATAACATTTTACCAAGGTGAGTTTTACATAACCCCTTTTCTATTTATCACCATTTTTGGGGTGAAACATGTTACAACATCATCATTGCAATTCAATCATCAATGTGTCTATGTGTTTTCTATGTTGCATTATGTCTTGAGCATGATTAGAGTAAGCACCATTCTAGCATAATCATTAACATTGATCAGCCGGCGGTATACATTGATAGATCTATTGGACTGACAATCCCACCTGGATACGTGCCTCCTACAAAGGTAGCGTGGGTGTTTGTTATCGTATAACATATTCAATTGGACCATGAGCGTATGGTATGTATCATTTTATAACAGTCATCAGGGTTGATTATGCACTCGATTTATTTCTAGTATGTTCTCACATATGGACTAGATTGACATGACACATGAATTGCACAACATTTTTATTCAATCATCAAAAACCTATGTAATTCTCACCAACTTTTGTTGATCCAAAATATTTTCAACTTAACATGTTTCAGGTTCTATTTGCTTGAAGATTTGATTTGATGCTTGAAGATTTGTGTATAGATTTATTCAATTTGATGTACAAATTCTAGAACTATTGTATGTAATTCATTTAAATCACTTAATGAAATCTATTATTCACCATGAGCTACTGAACAATCATCAATACGTGACATCCCGATGTTTCCGCCATCGGTTGGGGTGTTACACACGCTCATAGCAGATCTTCCAATATTTGGATGGTACGTTCACTCTGTCCATCCGTCTGTGGGTGATAGGCTGTGCTCATATCTAAGCGAGTCCCCAAAGCGTTTTGGAGAGTAGTCCAGAAATGAGAAGTGAATCGCGCATCGCGATCAGATATAATAGAAGTAGGCACCCCATGCCTAGAGACTACCTCCTTGACGTAGAGATTTACTAGTTCTCCAGCGAGTCTATTTCCTTTATTGCCAGGAAGTGTGCCGATTTGGTTAACCGATCCACGAAAACCCAAATCATGGTGTGGCCAGTTGGCGTTCTAGGGAGCTTTGTGATGAAATCCATAGGGATTTCTGGTTGCTGGAGTAGGCATGAAGGTTTCTGATATTCAATATTAACCTTCGCACAAGTCAAGCACTTACTAACATAAGTGACTATCTCAGCTTTCATGTTTGGCCATCGGTAAGGAGTTTTGAGATCTTGGTACATCTTGCTCGAACCAGGATGTACCGAATATTGAGATGTGTGAGCTTCATCGAGCACCAGTTGTCTGATATCCCACAACGTGGTATCCAGACTCGATTCATGAAGTATTGAAGACCATCCGTCTTCCGTTCCAAGTGCTTATCAGCACCATGTGAAGTTTCAAGCCCGATGTTTTCTTCTTTCAAGTCTCGCCCCGGGCTTCACGTACCTTATCAGGAAGATTAGAATGTATAGTGGGTTGTAAAGCTCGCACCCGTTTAGGTTTCGTTTCCTTACGGTTGAGGGCATCAGCTACTACATTAGCTTTCCCTGGATGAAATTTGATGGCACGGTCATAATCATTCAGAAGCTCGACCCATCGACGCTGTCGCATGTTCAGCTCCTTCTGATCGAATATGTGTTGGAGGCTCTTGTGGTCAGTGTAGATCGTACACTTTGTCCTATAGAGGTAATGCCTCCAGATCTTTAGAGCAAAGGCCACTGCTCCCAGTTCCGAGTCATGGGTGGTGTAATTCTTCTCATGAACCTTCAATTGACGTGAAGCACACGCGATCACCTTATCACGCTGCATTAGCACACATCCTAACCCTTGGATAGACGCATCACAATACACCAAAAAGTCCTTTGTTCCCTCAGGTAGCGATAGTATCAGTGCACTGCAAAGTTTTGACCAGATTCTTGGGCATCTCCCCACTTATAGGTAATGCCTTTCTGCGTTAGGGCGGTGAGAGGTTGAGCGATCTTAGAGAATCCCTCAATGAATCTACCATAGTATCCCGCGAGACCAAGAAATTGGCGCACCTCAGTAGGGGTCCTAGGAGCCTCCCACTTTTAATAGCGTCAATCTTGGCGGGGTCAACATGTATTCCTGCCTCGTTGACCACATGTCCAAGCAATTGGACTTCTCGAATCCAAAAGTCACATTTAGAGAATCTTGCATACAACTGCTCCTTTCTCAATAGTGTTATGATCAGTTGCAGGTGTTGCTCGCGCTCTTCCCTACTCTTGGAGTAAATCAGTATGTTATCTATGAACACTATGACGAATTTGTCCAAATAGGGCTTGCACACATGGTTCATCGGAACAATGAACACAGCCGGTGCATCCAAATGGCATCACCAAAAACTCATAATGTCCATAACGAGTTTGAAAGGCTGTCTTCGCCACATCCTCCTATCCGACTCTCAGCTGATGGTATCCTGACCTCAAGTCAATCATAGAATAGAAACTCGACCCTTGTAGTTGGTCGAACAAGTCATCATTACGAGGCAAAGCGTAGCAGTTCTTAATCGTCACTTTGTTCAACTCCCGATAATCAATACACATGCGGAAACTCCCATCTTTCTTCTTAACAACCAGATCTGGAGCTCCTCATGGCGAAGAACTAGGTCTAATGGAACCCCTACCCAATAGCTCTTGGAGTTGGGTAGATAGTTCTTGAAGTTCGCCTGGTGCTAGGCGGTATGGTGCGCGTTCAATTGGAGCTGCTCCCGGCGCAAGATCAATCTGGAAATCCACTTGACAAACGGGTGGAAGTCCAGGTAATTCCTATGGGAAGACATATGGGAAATCTCGGACCACTGGGATGTCCTCAATCTTGATTTCAGTTTCAGCTCGAGTATCTGATATGTTAGCCAAAATGGCTGGACAGCCCTTACGAATACACTTCTGGGCCTTTAGATAGGAGATGATGCCCACCATGGCACCACCACGATCACCCTGTATAGATAAAAGTTCTCCACTTGGGAGGGGGAATACGAACAATCTTCTCCTGACAGAGAATTTCAGCGTGTTGCTTGGACAACCAGTCCATGCCAACCACAAGATCAAAGCTTCCAAGGGTGATAGGTAGAATGTTGATGGCAAACGATTGCCCATCCAACTCGAGCTTACAGTCACGATGTATATGGGTTACCTCGACAGGCTTCCCATCAGCACATTCAATAGAGTACAGGGTATCAAGAAGAGTAGGAACCATCCTTAATTGTTTGCTAAGTTTTGATGACACAAAACTATAGTCCGCACCAGTATCATATAAGATTGAAGCAAGAGTGTCGTATCCGTCACGGCATTGTTGTCAGCCCTAGCTTCCCCAGAGCCAATCACAAATGCTCCCCATTGTTGTTGTTACCGTTGTGGTAGTTGTTGTTGAAGGACTTATACCTCACACTATCCCACGTTCTCTTGCTATCACCAAAAGTAGAAGATGAAGCACCATGCTTTGGAAAAATACCATGCTCAACAGCCTCATTAGTGAGTTTGCGAGCCAGTTAAAAGATTTGTTAGATTATGGGTAGGTCAGCTGCAGTGGCCAAGCCACGAATCTGAGGGACCCACCCTTTTGGTATGAAATTCGATCCGCTGGTAAAGTTGGTTAATTAGATTCGAGCACAAAGTATCTAACTCCTGTAGCTTGGTAGTGTAGGTGTCGATCTCAGACCCATCCGTCTTTATATAACAAATTTCTAGGTTTCATCACAGGGTGTTACGTTCTCCATCCAAGTATTTGTAACTCATCGAGTGTGCATATAGCATACATTACCCCATTCTGCCTGGGGCAAATGCACATGGCAAAGACTTATACTATCGAAGCAATCAGACGGTCTCCTTCAGTTCCGTTGGAGTTATCGAGGTTTACAACCAATAAAAGGCTTGAAAATACGATGGCAGGTTGTTGTTGTGGCATGTACGTTCAAGGTATAAGAAAGTGCAAACGTGGAAGTCAAGAGAAAAGAACGATTTAGCAAAATAGATCTTTACTAGCTTGGAAAGATGGGAGGGCCTCAACCACCCTATCGTTGATCATAAGAACTCAGTCTTATCTAAGTTAGCAAAGGGAAATGAAAGAAAAGATAGGTAAGAAAAGGTAAGAGCCAATCGTCGCCATGCTCTGTCTAGATAGTAGAGCCTTCATCCTCACTTTCCATATGCTCGTCCTGCTCAGGTTCCCCTTCCGTCCCTTATCCTCACTCTTTTGCGATGTCAGTGTTATATGGTTCTCATCACGTACAGCCTCCTTCTCCGGTCCTGTGTAAGTCAGCTCAATGGTCAACAGCACCATTCGTTTCTCCAATCGTGACTGTCAATCACTGGTAGGTTTCGTCTTCCTTTGAGATGTTGCACTGCATCGCAGGCCTTATGTAACTCCCCAAAAGTGTGTGTAATACGCCCCGATCTAATGTGTTCCCATGAATCTACCATATACTTATGGGTAACAGGGATATGCAGTCATACGTCCGCCCGCTCATACTAGGCATAAGGTACTAAAGTAAGAAATAAGTTCTATATGTGTAACCCAGTCCCGTCTGAATTTCGAATGGAAGTAAGAAAGATCAAGCAACAAGGAACAGAAACTAATTGTCTCCTTGCTCAGTGAAAAAGGATAAGTCTCAGTATTTGAATTGCTTCACAGTTGGTTCGATTTAATGGTACCACGTCATGCGCATCGTGCAGCTTCCTGTGTACGTGCGCCTGTAACACCCCAACCAATGGCGGAATCATCGAGGTGCCACGTAGTGACGATTGTTCAAAAGCTCATGGTACTAAAATGTAAATATTATTGAATAAACCAATAACTGTCTTACATTGAAATAGAAATACAAAGTCTTAAATGAAATGTAACTGTTGGAATAACTGAATTAGATTAAAGCACTAAATGTCTCTTGTTAAAGCATTAGATCAAACTGCACCTGAAACATGTACAAAATAGGTTTGGTCAACATATGAAATGTTGGTGAGCATTCCTAGTTTTGATATATATAGTAGGTTGAAAAGTTATACAATTCAAGTGCAAGCTACAGTGCAAATATGTAAACTATGTATCATACAAATGAGCGAAATCAACCCTGTGACTGTATAATGTACTGTATGAACTGTAGTGTACTCAACCAATAAATGGATGATAACTTAACACTGGCCACGGATTCTCCGATGAAAAAGGGGGAGAATCAACCTAGGCGGGTTGTCAATCCAAATAGCGCTATCCAATGTTAAGGTCGGCTTGTACCATGTTAATGATTTCACTAAGTACAAATGTAATCCACATGTATTGTCTAAGCATAAAGCACGTTGTAAGCAATGCACATAGTACTAGAATTGTATTGTAAAAAAAATGTAAACTTGTATTTTGAAATTGTAATAGTGTACATGTAACACCCCAAAAATGTATAAAAGCAAAAAGGGGATAGGAAGTACTCACAGTTCACGCAATAACTTGAAATTGAACTTGGACAACGAAATATGTGTTGGAAATTATCCCAAAGAATCAACCTAAAGAATTTGATAACGTGTGAGGGAAATAACTCTAGGATTCATGTATTCCTAGGGCTTCGAATTTGGGGATAAACGTTTATTTGTTTATTAAACAAATTGTTTATTAATTATGAGAAATTTAATAAATAAATAAATAAAAGTCTCTTGGTAAAATTTTAAGTTGAATATAGTCACAACATAAGGTTTTAAGTATGCAAGTAAAATTTTAAATAAATCTGTGTTAATACACAATAGTATGCAAGGAAATTTCTAGATGTTGTATGCTAATGAGTGCGACAAAATTGGGTACAAAATGATAATAGGATCAAGAAAATGAAAACACGAGTATTGGATTCTCGAGTCTTGGGAAGATTTCATCCATGGCTTAACCAATGGGATTAACGTCATCCTGATCAATTGTTTCGTTGGTATTGATATTGAAAGCTCGTCCATGTGCCACCAGGTTCACATTATTCAATTTGGGACATTGAGGTAGCATGTGATTAGGGTCTCTACAATGATAACATGCCCGACCGTTAGTAATATGTAGTGGGTTCTGGGCAGCTGTTTGATGATTACCCTGTGTCCCAACCATTACTCGACAAGTAGTGACAAAGTGTCCAAACCTTCCACATCTAGTGCATTGACGACATGGAAGATTTGTAGGGTGATGATACTTGCAAGTGTTGCATTGAGGATGAATTCCCGTATAGGCTTTCTTGATAGGAGGCTGAGTCACAGGATCCACAACAGTATGGTTCAGATTATCGCCCATTCGTTTCTTAGAGTTCGAAGCAGTAGTGGCGGCCTTTGCTAAAACAGTCTTAGATTGTTCAACAGTATTGGTGGTTTTCTCAGTAGGTGTCTTGGTGCCCTTCCTAACGAAGTTTCCTTTCCGTACGTGTTTGTCTGTTAAGGTGGCTGCAAGCTGGATGGCTTCTTCTACCGTAGTGGCTTTGCCTCCAGTGACAACGTCTTGAATCAGGTCAGGTAATCCCTCGATATATTTTTCGATTGCTCGAGAGACCGGGGTGACCATGTGTGGAACCAGTATGCTAAGTTCGTGATATCGAGTATTATACGCTAGATTCTCACCACTATCTTGTTTTAACCCATAGAACTCTTCCTCCAGTTTTCTGATTTCGTTCCTCGGGCAGAATTTGGCGATCATGAGTTCCTTAACTTCAGCCCAAGATAAAGATAAAGCAACATCAGCTCCTCGATTGCGTTTTTTCGGCATTCCACCAGGTTAACGCTCCCTTTTGAAGGACACTAGTAGCATAGCGAACGCGGAGTTCATCAGGACATTCACTGTTCACAAAAGTACTCTCCATGCTTTCAAACCATTGGAGGAGGCCAGTAGCACCTTCCTCACCAGTAAAATTTGTGGGGTTGCAGGAGTTAAAGTGTTTGAAAGTGCACCGAAATTGAGTCGTACTCCCTGTGTTGGCACTGTTACTATTCTGGGTTATCTCACTTACAAGGTTTGGGATCACTGCAGCAATTTGCTCGGCGACTAAAGATGCGAGGCGACGATCAGAACGTCGTCCAGAAGCACGAACAGGGCATTGGCTGGCATCACGGAGCATGCGGCGAGCAGACATCTATGAGGTAGTCAATGAATAATCATGAGATTAGAAAATGTGAGTGTATAACTGTACAAATGATTATGAAAGTATGAACTTGTAAGCAATATATGAAAATCATGATATATAGGATATTGTATATGAAACAAGAGAGTAATATTGTAAAACTTGCATAAGATTCTTGGAGTGCCCTTGTCTAGCTGTAAAGCCCAACAAGAACGTTGACTTTTCAAAGGAATTGAACCCAATGGTGATCAAAGAAGACATGCTTTAGCCTATAAGTGGACACTCACTCCAGGAATCCCCAGGTAAGCATAACAGGTCCGTAAATGGATTTATGCGCTATGCTTGCCTATGCCAGAAAACCCAGTGTACAGGCATCCACCCTTCCAGATTGCACGTGTCCTTATCACACTCATTAAAGTTCAACAACTTTGAAGGAGCAAGGATAAGAATAGGCATTATGCCTAAGAGTGTCTTCATGAAAGGTACTGTCCTTGTTCCATAATGATGTAGACTTTCCACTCCTTGTAGAACACCATCTCTATGCACCATGATGAAAGATGAGGAGAATGGAGAGAGAGAGAGAGAAGAGAAAGATAGAAGAAGGAAAGTAGAGGGAAATGAGGGGTAGGGTAATTCAGGAAATATAATGCATGAAAGTTGAAGTCAGGTTATAGTCTAGGCCTATTTCATCTAGTAACCTAGTTCCCTATAACCATGGCTCTGATACCAATCTGTAACACCCCAACCAATGGCGGAATCATCGAGGTGCCACGTAGTGACGATTGTTCAAAAGCTCATGGTACTAAAATGTAAATATTATTGAATAAACCAATAACTGTCTTACATTGAAATAGAAATACAAAGTCTTAAATGAAATGTAACTGTTGGAATAACTGAATTAGATTAAAGCACTAAATGTCTCTTGTTAAAGCATTAGATCAAACTGCACCTGAAACATGTACAAAATAGGTTTGGTCAACATATGAAATGTTGGTGAGCATTCCTAGTTTTGATATATATAGTAGGTTGAAAAGTTATACAATTCAAGTGCAAGCTACAGTGCAAATATGTAAACTATGTATCATACAAATGAGCGAAATCAACCCTGTGACTGTATAATGTACTGTATGAACTGTAGTGTACTCAACCAATAAATGGATGATAACTTAACACTGGCCACGGATTCTCCGATGAAAAAGGGGGAGAATCAACCTAGGCGGGTTGTCAATCCAAATAGCGCTATCCAATGTTAAGGTCGGCTTGTACCATGTTAATGATTTCACTAAGTACAAATGTAATCCACATGTATTGTCTAAGCATAAAGCACGTTGTAAGCAATGCACATAGTACTAGAATTGTATTGTAAAAAAAATGTAAACTTGTATTTTGAAATTGTAATAGTGTACATGTAACACCCCAAAAATGTATAAAAGCAAAAAGGGGATAGGAAGTACTCACAGTTCACGCAATAACTTGAAATTGAACTTGGACAACGAAATATGTGTTGGAAATTATCCCAAAGAATCAACCTAAAGAATTTGATAACGTGTGAGGGAAATAACTCTAGGATTCATGTATTCCTAGGGCTTCGAATTTGGGGATAAACGTTTATTTGTTTATTAAACAAATTGTTTATTAATTATGAGAAATTTAATAAATAAATAAATAAAAGTCTCTTGGTAAAATTTTAAGTTGAATATAGTCACAACATAAGGTTTTAAGTATGAAAATAATTTTTATAAAATTATTTTCTTGAAAATAGAATATTTAATCTAATTATTTCAAATTGTCAAAATATGACTTTAATATCTAAAAATATTAAAATCAAATAATTTCTGAATTAAAAATTGTATTTCAGTTCCAAACGAATATAAATAATTTATATAAAATTTTGGTACAAAAATATTGAAAAATGAATTTATTATGATTTAATTATGGTTAAAACTAACAAAAATTAATTAAAAATATTAAACAAACGGTTTTTCAGAAATAAAAATTATTTCTGAAATGTATATTGTTATACAAGTTTGGGATAATTTTTGTGGAATTTTATAAAATCGTTTAGATATTTTTATTGAATTTTATAATTTTAAATGAATAAACTTGTAATATATATTAAATAAATTATTTTTGAAAAACTAAAAATTGTATGTTAAACTTTTCTACTAGAATAACATAAAATAATTTTTGTAGAATTTATAAAATCGTTTTGGTATTTTAAATGTATATTAAAAAGTTAAAGTGAAAATATATGTTTAAATATATAAAAAAAAAAAAAAAAAAAAAAGCTTTAAAAAAAAAAAGAATGAGGGACGTGGGAATTGAACCCGTGCCCTTTGCTTGGACCACAGTGGACATAACCATCTGATCTGGATCAGATGGTTGTGTTAATTTGATTCAGCAATATTTTAAATCATATGCTCAGTTATCCCATTTCGAATACAAGCCCTAGAATAAGAATTCGATCTATTGACCTCCAATTCGTTTCAGTTAACGAACAAGATCATGGGGCTTTTATTCCTTACTCAAAACCGAATCAAAAACATATAAAATTAGAGGTTAACGTGTACCTAAAGGTTGTGAAACTCGAGCACAAAGGCGCGATCAAAAAGCTCCAATTCAGTAATTATTAGAGGTTGTGAGGTGGTTTTGATAAGGGGTTTATCATAATCGGCCCTTTAGGAGTATGTGTGTGAATTTGATTGAGCTAATAACGTGTATATATACGGATTAGATTTGGGTCAAAATTCGGTCAAAACCGAGTCAATAGGCTTAACTAAATGCTGAAATCACGCGAATTAAATCATTCATTACACCCTTTGATGATTTCCGGTTATGATGAAGGTTAATCAAGATATGGTTGCCACAAATAAGATGCAAAAATTGAGCCATTGTTGCCTTATGCTGCTGTTGCTCGTAACAGCAAAGAAGGAAAGGAGGTGGGGTTGTTTTATGGGTTTTTATATAATGTGAATGGGAATTAAATCAAAACGTAAAGGTAGCTCAGGTGGTTGGCTGTCACGTGTGGTCATTGAAGCTGCTCGGGTTCGAATCCGGCCCGCAGCAGTCTTTTATTTTTTTTTTTCGTAAGCAGATAAGGGAGAGGAGAGGAGATGGGCTTGGGCCTGTGCATCTGGGCTTTGCTCCTTGATGGGCTGTAGTCTGGGCTTCAGATAATGGATAAGGGATATGGATTTGGGTTGTGGTTTAGTTATGGTTTAGGGATGGTAAGAAGAAAAATATATGTATCTAATCTGAATTTTTTTTTTTTTTTAAATATTATTATTATTATTATTATTATTATTATTATTATTATTATTATTATATAAAAGAATAAAAAAAGTGACGGATGTCACAGCATCCCCTACTTTTAGAAACTTCGTCCCGAAGTTAATAGTAACATAGGGTTATGGATGCTTGGGTAGAAATTAAAATAACTGTGGTTTGGAAAATTTGGGTTAAGGCACGACGTAATTTATAGGTAACAAAGTGAATTGTTTCGAATGATTTGGATAAGAGGTTTGATAGGTGTGAGTCAAGGATTAGGTTCGTCTCGAATAATAAAGAGAATAAGAATCTAGTAAATCAATAAATTTCAAGTTTTAGGAATCCTAAAATAAGTGTACGAGTTGGTTGATTATAAAAGACTAAATGAACTAACAAGCAAACAGAGTTTGTTCCTGGTTCGACTTCCAGTCACACTTTCAATGCATCATTAGTGTTTGTATACAGGGTGTACCGCAGCTAACCCACCACACCTTTGATACCTTGAAAACGTACTGGACGCCTACCCAAAACTCTAATAGAATTTCACACCACCCTAATGTACCTGTAAATTCATGATTACGTTCCGGACCGGAATCATCAATTTACCTTACATTAGGGTTTTATGTCCTTCTATGATCCCACCGATTGTTGAGCAGGTTCGATAGCCTCCACCAGCCGTGGAGTAGGTTGTAGGGCCTCTCCCGATTGTTTGAAAGGCATAGTGACCTCTACCAATCGTTGAGTATGTTCGATAGCCTCCACCAGTCGTGGAGCAGGTTGTAGGGCCTCTCCCGACTGTTGAAAAAGGCATGATGACCTCTATTAAGTGCAGCAATTATTATTCACATAGATTGCAAATTGATAGCATGTTTATGCAAGCGAGTTTGTAAGTACTACAACCATTAAGTGTAAGTGTTATCATGAATAATTAAATGTTTACGAGTATCGTGAATAATTAGATGTTCAATGCGTAGTCAAATTAAGGAAAAAAAAAATCTAGTTTCAATCAAGCAATGATGTTTTTCTTAGAAAAGCTTTGTAAGATCAAGTGTTAAGTCCAAACGTTTCAAATGAATGTAAGGTAGAGTCTTGTATGATAAATGTAATCAATATGATAAAATTCCAATCTGTGTTAATACACAATAGTATGCAAGGAAATTTCTAGATGTTGTATGCTAATGAGTGCGACAAAATTGGGTACAAAATGATAATAGGATCAAGAAAATGAAAACACGAGTATTGGATTCTCGAGTCTTGGGAAGATTTCATCCATGGCTTAACCAATGGGATTAACGTCATCCTGATCAATTGTTTCGTTGGTATTGATATTGAAAGCTCGTCCATGTGCCACCAGGTTCACATTATTCAATTTGGGACATTGAGGTAGCATGTGATTAGGGTCTCTACAATGATAACATGCCCGACCGTTAGTAATATGTAGTGGGTTCTGGGCAGCTGTTTGATGATTACCCTGTGTCCCAACCATTACTCGACAAGTAGTGACAAAGTGTCCAAACCTTCCACATCTAGTGCATTGACGACATGGAAGATTTGTAGGGTGATGATACTTGCAAGTGTTGCATTGAGGATGAATTCCCGTATAGGCTTTCTTGATAGGAGGCTGAGTCACAGGATCCACAACAGTATGGTTCAGATTATCGCCCATTCGTTTCTTAGAGTTCGAAGCAGTAGTGGCGGCCTTTGCTAAAACAGTCTTAGATTGTTCAACAGTATTGGTGGTTTTCTCAGTAGGTGTCTTGGTGCCCTTCCTAACGAAGTTTCCTTTCCGTACGTGTTTGTCTGTTAAGGTGGCTGCAAGCTGGATGGCTTCTTCTACCGTAGTGGCTTTGCCTCCAGTGACAACGTCTTGAATCAGGTCAGGTAATCCCTCGATATATTTTTCGATTGCTCGAGAGACCGGGGTGACCATGTGTGGAACCAGTATGCTAAGTTCGTGATATCGAGTATTATACGCTAGATTCTCACCACTATCTTGTTTTAACCCATAGAACTCTTCCTCCAGTTTTCTGATTTCGTTCCTCGGGCAGAATTTGGCGATCATGAGTTCCTTAACTTCAGCCCAAGATAAAGATAAAGCAACATCAGCTCCTCGATTGCGTTTTTTCGGCATTCCACCAGGTTAACGCTCCCTTTTGAAGGACACTAGTAGCATAGCGAACGCGGAGTTCATCAGGACATTCACTGTTCACAAAAGTACTCTCCATGCTTTCAAACCATTGGAGGAGGCCAGTAGCACCTTCCTCACCAGTAAAATTTGTGGGGTTGCAGGAGTTAAAGTGTTTGAAAGTGCACCGAAATTGAGTCGTACTCCCTGTGTTGGCACTGTTACTATTCTGGGTTATCTCACTTACAAGGTTTGGGATCACTGCAGCAATTTGCTCGGCGACTAAAGATGCGAGGCGACGATCAGAACGTCGTCCAGAAGCACGAACAGGGCATTGGCTGGCATCACGGAGCATGCGGCGAGCAGACATCTATGAGGTAGTCAATGAATAATCATGAGATTAGAAAATGTGAGTGTATAACTGTACAAATGATTATGAAAGTATGAACTTGTAAGCAATATATGAAAATCATGATATATAGGATATTGTATATGAAACGAGAGAGTAATATTGTAAAACTTGCATAAGATTCTTGGAGTGCCCTTGTCTAGCTGTAAAGCCCAACAAGAACGTTGACTTTTCAAAGGAATTGAACCCAATGGTGATCAAAGAAGACATGCTTTAGCCTATAAGTGGACACTCACTCCAGGAATCCCCAGGTAAGCATAACAGGTCCGTAAATGGATTTATGCGCTATGCTTGCCTATGCCAGAAAACCCAGTGTACAGGCATCCACCCTTCCAGATTGCACGTGTCCTTATCACACTCATTAAAGTTCAACAACTTTGAAGGAGCAAGGATAAGAATAGGCATTATGCCTAAGAGTGTCTTCATGAAAGGTACTGTCCTTGTTCCATAATGATGTAGACTTTCCACTCCTTGTAGAACACCATCTCTATGCACCATGATGAAAGATGAGGAGAATGGAGAGAGAGAGAGAGAAGAGAAAGATAGAAGAAGGAAAGTAGAGGGAAATGAGGGGTAGGGTAATTCAGGAAATATAATGCATGAAAGTTGAAGTCAGGTTATAGTCTAGGCCTATTTCATCTAGTAACCTAGTTCCCTATAACCATGGCTCTGATACCAATCTGTAACACCCCAACCAATGGCGGAATCATCGAGGTGCCACGTAGTGACGATTGTTCAAAAGCTCATGGTACTAAAATGTAAATATTATTGAATAAACCAATAACTGTCTTACATTGAAATAGAAATACAAAGTCTTAAATGAAATGTAACTGTTGGAATAACTGAATTAGATTAAAGCACTAAATGTCTCTTTTTAAAGCATTAGATCAAACTGCACCTGAAACATGTACAAAATAGGTTTGGTCAACATATGAAATGTTGGTGAGCATTCCTAGTTTTGATATATATAGTAGGTTGAAAAGTTATACAATTCAAGTGCAAGCTACAGTGCAAATATGTAAACTATGTATCATACAAATGAGCGAAATCAACCCTGTGACTGTATAATGTACTGTATGAACTGTAGTGTACTCAACCAATAAATGGATGATAACTTAACACTGGCCACGGATTCTCCGATGAAAAAGGGGGAGAATCAACCTAGGCGGGTTGTCAATCCAAATAGCGCTATCCAATGTTAAGGTCGGCTTGTACCATGTTAATGATTTCACTAAGTACAAATGTAATCCACATGTATTGTCTAAGCATAAAGCACGTTGTAAGCAATGCACATAGTACTAGAATTGTATTGTAAAAAAAATGTAAACTTGTATTTTGAAATTGTAATAGTGTACATGTAACACCCCAAAAATGTATAAAAGCAAAAAGGGGATAGGAAGTACTCACAGTTCACGCAATAACTTGAAATTGAACTTGGACAACGAAATATGTGTTGGAAATTATCCCAAAGAATCAACCTAAAGAATTTGATAACGTGTGAGGGAAATAACTCTAGGATTCATGTATTCCTAGGGCTTCGAATTTGGGGATAAACGTTTATTTGTTTATTAAACAAATTGTTTATTAATTATGAGAAATTTAATAAATAAATAAATAAAAGTCTCTTGGTAAAATTTTAAGTTGAATATAGTCACAACATAAGGTTTTAAGTATGAAAATAATTTTTATAAAATTATTTTCTTGAAAATAGAATATTTAATCTAATTATTTCAAATTGTCAAAATATGACTTTAATATCTAAAAATATTAAAATCAAATAATTTCTGAATTAAAAATTGTATTTCAGTTCCAAACGAATATAAATAATTTATATAAAATTTTGGTACAAAAATATTGAAAAATGAATTTATTATGATTTAATTATGGTTAAAACTAACAAAAATTAATTAAAAATATTAAACAAACGGTTTTTCAGAAATAAAAATTATTTCTGAAATGTATATTGTTATACAAGTTTGGGATAATTTTTGTGGAATTTTATAAAATCGTTTAGATATTTTTATTGAATTTTATAATTTTAAATGAATAAACTTGTAATACATATTAAATAAATTATTTTTGAAAAACTAAAAATTGTATGTTAAACTTTTCTACTAGAATAACATAAAATAATTTTTGTAGAATTTATAAAATCGTTTTGGTATTTTAAATGTATATTAAAAAGTTAAAGTGAAAATATATGTTTAAATATATAAAAAAAAAAAAAAAAAAAAAAAAAAAGCTTTAAAAAAAAAGAATGAGGGACGTGGGAATTGAACCCGTGCCCTTTGCTTGGACCACAGTGGACATAACCATCTGATCTGGATCAGATGGTTGTGTTAATTTGATTCAGCAATATTTTAAATCATATGCTCAGTTATCCCATTTCGAATACAAGCCCTAGAATAAGAATTCGATCTATTGACCTCCAATTCGTTTCAGTTAACGAACAAGATCATGGGGCTTTTATTCCTTACTCAAAACCGAATCAAAAACATATAAAATTAGAGGTTAACGTGTACCTAAAGGTTGTGAAACTCGAGCACAAAGGCGCGATCAAAAAGCTCCAATTCAGTAATTATTAGAGGTTGTGAGGTGGTTTTGATAAGGGGTTTATCATAATCGGCCCTTTAGGAGTATGTGTGTGAATTTGATTGAGCTAATAACGTGTATATATACGGATTAGATTTGGGTCAAAATTCGGTCAAAACCGAGTCAATAGGCTTAACTAAATGCTGAAATCACGCGAATTAAATCATTCATTACACCCTTTGATGATTTCCGGTTATGATGAAGGTTAATCAAGATATGGTTGCCACAAATAAGATGCAAAAATTGAGCCATTGTTGCCTTATGCTGCTGTTGCTCGTAACAGCAAAGAAGGAAAGGAGGTGGGGTTGTTTTATGGGTTTTTATATAATGTGAATGGGAATTAAATCAAAACGTAAAGGTAGCTCAGGTGGTTGGCTGTCACGTGTGGTCATTGAAGCTGCTCGGGTTCGAATCCGGCCCGCAGCAGTCTTTTATTTTTTTTTTTTCGTAAGCAGATAAGGGAGAGGAGAGGAGATGGGCTTGGGCCTGTGCATCTGGGCTTTGCTCCTTGATGGGCTGTAGTCTGGGCTTCAGATAATGGATAAGGGATATGGATTTGGGTTGTGGTTTAGTTATGGTTTAGGGATGGTAAGAAGAAAAATATATGTATCTAATCTGAAATTTTTTTTTTTTTTTTTAAATATTATTATTATTATTATTATATAAAAGAATAAAAAAAGTGACGGATGTCACAGCGCCACAACGCTCGCAAGGGCTCCCTCCCTTGTACTATTGTTGTTTCCTCATCCATGAGGTTTGTTAAGATACTACTCCCAGTAATGCGCCACCTGGTGTAACCCTAGGTTCCCACCATTAACGTGTTCAGAATTAGGTCAAGAACTAGAAGATAACATATCTCCCGAAGTCATATGTAGTAGATATATGTAGCTAAAAGCTAGTTGTGCACTTAGGTTGTGAGTGTACTTATGCTATGATGATTATAGACTAGACTCAACATGCAGTCCTGGTTCACTATAACCAATGTCTCTGATACCAATCTGTCACACCCTCAAATTTCCACTGCGGGGTTTATACCGCGAGGCGCATGACATACCAGGATCCCATAGCCATAAGTCATATGAACGAACTCTAAATGCCCAAACCATTTAGTTCGTTTTCAAAGCCAAGTTTAGTTAAGCTGCGGAAGCGTAAACCAAATTTAAACCTTTTAAAACCATGCGCAAAACAACGCGCCCAAATTAAAACCATATGAAAGAAAATGTAAAAACATAATATGTAATTTAGGTGTATGCCCAAGACCCCAAATGCAGTGAAGTGTGCAGTGCTTTCTAATCCTGGCACCGAAAGCTAACTACCTGCAAAAGCATGTAAATCGTGGGTCAACAAACAATGTTGGTGAGTTCACTAAGTAAAGTAGATGAATGTGTAACTGCGCTGGTTTCCGAAACCACGTACACAAGTAATTGAGTTGGTTCCAAGAACCGTGTAAACACTAGTTCGTCGCATGTCAAGGGTAGCTAGCCCATTCATGATAACTAACACCGAATATACCGAACTGCTATGTACGTGTAGCCACAAATGTGAGCCGCATGCCTGACATCATTGTCTATCCACAATGATAAAGTTTCGTTAAGTTATAGTTCACGCCCGCGCTCCCCGAGCCGGTGTGAGGTTTGTAAGACCTAATAGCGCTATCAACTAATAACCGGCTTGCCATAACCCGGCAACTCATTCGGTACGTGAGGACTTACAGATGATAGAGTTGGTTTAGTTCATCAAGGACACAATTTGCGAACTAGCAAAGTAAACGATCCACACAAGGATCCATCAAAGTAAACTACCCACACAGGGATCCATAGCATCCCAACCAGGGATATGTAAGTAGTCCCAAACCGGACTAGAAAAACGTTGAGTAAGTTGTCTCATACCTGAGACGCATGCTTTTGAGAAAAAGAGTAGTGAAACTCACCTTAGGTTGCACGTGAATGATCCAAATCCCTCAAACAGTAACGAGCTACCGACTCCCTATTACAAGTGTCACTAGGTGAGTATATGTGCATACCAACACATCATGTAACTTGATTGTCCGAAACTTCTAAAGTTCCAAATCGTGTAATGACGCCTAGTGACTCTACATGCACAAGTAAGTCCTACGTATCCCGTTGGTGATCATAATGATTATTGTCAGTTTTATACCTTGTACACATCTCCTATAAGTAGTCATATAAGTTCATGTCAAATACATATCACATAAGACTCCAAATAGTCACATAAACACATAATACACAATCTGCGTTTTTAGGACCGATTGTGCGCCACGAAAACTAATTTATTTAAAATACCAAATCAATGAATTAAACTCCCAAATTTTTACTGAATATTCTTTGGGATTTATTTAATAACCCATATTTTTTTTTGTCCTAAAACCAAACACAAAAATTATTAAAATTCATACAACACAACTATGTCCAGAAACTTTCCACAACAGGTCAGTTTAGTAGAAAAATTCCCAAAAATTGTGTATTCATCCAAACGAGGTGAATCCACTTGGAAAAGCCAAAATTTTCCAATATTGATCTCCTTTAAAAATTTCATAACTTAATTGTTTGTAAAACTTAAGTTATACTCGTTTAAAGTTGACTCAATTTATAACTCCAAAATTCTGATATGACCTTTAATCAAATAAAATTCCAAAAACATATCAAACGACATCCAAAACAGATGATTTTGCCCATTCTAAAAAGCTAAGACCATGTACAATCCATTCATGCAAGGAATCGATCAAAACAACCAAGAGTCCTCAAAGCCTAAAGATTGCACCACAACTAGCTTGAAGGAATGAGTAGGATTGATGTTTGTTGAAAATCAAAGGGAAGGGGATGGGGGTGGGTTCACGACGCAACAAGGGAGGAAGGGGTAGGGTTTTTTTTTTTTTTTGTCTCCTAATTATAAGAGGGCTTGGCTTGTTCCCCAAGCAATTGGGTATTAGGGCCCCTTTTAGTCCATTAACTGGACCCGTTAGTCATGTTCTAGTCCAATACCGGGCCCGATGATATTAATCACCCTAAATTGCATAAAAACTATTGTTTTTATTATTTCATAACATATCAATCATAAGATTCACGTAACTTGCATGGTTTACATATTAATTCTTAGTCAAGCGACAATTCACATAAGCATGTACTCCACACAAACATGTAACACTACGTCCATCAGAATTCTATTGTGCTTATTATTATGCTTGCCAGATTAATCACCAACGTTCGGGATGCAGGACTCGTGTGTGTGTGTGACAAAACAAGGTTTTTCCTACTTATAACATATGTTAATAAGATCTAACATATGTTAAGCCTACTAAACTAACCCTAGTTAAGTATTTGATCACTGTGAATATGCAAGTTAACTAGAGTTCAGTAAAAAGTGTTAACCTGAAAATGCGGGGTATCACAGGATATGTCTTGGGATGCTTGGGGTAGATTTGACGCGGTTAAAATGGGATAATTTTGTTATTTTGGGCGGCTTTGTTTTTTGTTTCGGACGTTTTGTTATGTTGTGACCGTACTCTGGATTTTATTACTAGCTCATTGCTAGCTTTTTAATAATAAAGTTTGTTTGCCATTCAAAAAAAAAAATTTAATACCCAAAAATATATTTTCAGCTGTGATTATTTAAGAGTTCATAATGACTCGCTGCACTTGATGGATACTTACCCTTATTAATAAATTTGATTTATTAAATGAAGACTACTAGACAAGTAACAATCATAACTGCTCTAATCAAGAAGATCCCACATGGCGTCATCTATGGGAAAATCAAACAAATTGTTTTGGCCATCTTCATGCTGGACAACATGATCTAAACCTTCCTCCTCAACATTAACACCTCCACAGTCTTCAAATAACTCGTCCAAAAACTCGCTAATCTTGCTCTCAGATAATTGGGGGGACGAGACTAACCTTTGGGAAATAACCAAGGCGTTACTCAAACCATCATTTGTTGATGTTATCAAGTTACCCATGTTATGAGGTTCAATGCGAGGGTATGCGTTTAATGGTTTTGAGAAGGTATGTGGTTTAGGCCTAATAACCGTGACCATAGCTTGTTTTGACTGCTCGACGTCTTTAAGTTCTTCTTTTTGTCGTTTGGGACGGGATCTAACATGTGTGTTCCAGTAGTTCTTCACGTCATTAGCAGTTCTTCCGGGTATTCTCCCCGCAATAATTGACCATCTATAAAATCAAAATTAAACATCAGATGATTATAAAAATATTACGTGCATGATGCATCTTAAGTTTGCCATAGATAAGGATGTGGTTTGACAATATTTCAATTTATACATGTAAAGCAAATATAAAATATTAAAAAAAAATGAGGATGTAATTCGATTAACTACCTATACTTTATAAATGGTATTAAAATGATTATCTCAAAACCTAATTGTAATTCTTAGCTTTATCCCTTGCAACAACAAGTTATCATTATTTACGTGACTGATCCTTACCCGACCTAAAGTTTGGATATCATCTGAGTATGAAATTAAATTTCATTATATACCAATAGAAATTACATTAGAATGTCAAGAAAGACAAGCAACAAGTTGTGCCGGCTCACAACTGTCTTTAGAGATATTTTCCCATTGTGTTACGAATATGAATGAAAACACTTGCAATATATATCTTTTATCGCGGTTTAAGTTTGAAATTACTCACCTGTTTCCAAGAAGCTTGTGAAGCCTATGCATGAGGTCAATTTCATCTTCTTCAAATTCTCCTCGTTTTAAATCCGGTCTTAGATAATTCACCCATCGCAGCCTGCAACTCTTCCTACATCGGTTTAAGCCTGTGAATTACACAATACATTATTGATGTCAAACAACCAAATTAAGGGAACCATTACATGTTTTGTTGCTTGAATATTCATAAGTAATGAGATAAAACATTTTGTGAAGCCAAAAGTATATTTAAAATGTATGTTTTACCTGCATTGAATGGTACCAGGTACCACTTCCCTTCGCCATATTTCTGAATATAGTTCTTGAGAAGCATATCTTCTTCTGCTGTCCATGCACCTTTCCTCAACTCAGAACTCGTATTACCACTTGGTCTCATACTTTTGTATTTTATGCAAGGTTTGTTGTACTTTTACTCAAGTAGTGAATATCTTTGACATTTGTTCTAATTAATGTCCCTATCACATATATATATATATATATATATATATATATATATATATATATATATAATATAGGGTAGGGATCATACGAGAACCAACTTTAGGGAGAGAACCAGAGAACCATTGTCAACACAAACAAAAAAAAAACATAAAAACCCCACCTCCACCCCCTAAAAACCTAAACCCACCAACCTCACTCCCAAAAAACCTAAACCCCCCATCCCCCACACCGCCCCAACTGCCCCCCCCCCCAATTGTGAAATGCACATGTGCAGCTAACCCCACACCCTCAAAAACCAAAACGCTCCTTCCCATCCCCCCCAAAAAGACACCCCCTCTTCCACCATACCCAAAAATTAAACCCTAAAGCTAAACCCATTAAAAAACTTAACTATAATAGTGAAATGCACATGTGCATGTAGTACAATTATCTTATTTTATAGTTTTATATAGAGGTTTTTTTAAGTTTATTCACCAACAACCCCAAAAAACCTAACCCCATTCTCATCATACCTAAAAACTAAACTCTAAAGCTAAACCCATGAAAAAAAAACCTAACTATAATAGTGAAATGCACTTCGCGTTTATTTAAAGATCATTGAATAATTTTTTTTCCACCTTATATATCATATCACGTCTATTTAATGATCATTTCATTATGGCAATTGATAATTTATTCAAAAGTGTGCTCTAACAGCAAAATGCACATGTGCATAAGACCTGACGTAATTATGACGTAAAAAATGTCATTTTTTTGTTTTTTTATTTTTTTTCTATTTTTTTTTTGAGAAAGATTAACACTAAAAAAACATTTTGGTCTTTTTACTTTTTTTATTTTTTTAGGTTATATAATTTTTTTATTTTTTGGTGGAGGGGTTTTTGTGTTCACACTTGGTTCTTTGGTTCTCTCCCTAAATGGTGGTTCTCAAATGATCCAAATCCTATATATATATAGGGTCAGGATCCTGTACAAAGTACATTTTTCGTGAGAAGTGTGAGAAGTATTAAAAATTGATACTTAGGCATTATTTTTTGAACTTAGTCGTGATGTTTTGGATTGTTTTGCCTATAAAAACACCAAACATAACAATTAAAAACCAAAAACAATGTATTTTAGGCTTAAAACTTAAAACACCATGCTAAGAACATTAGCAGTGTGTTTTAAGCGTTAAGTAGTGTGTTTTAGCTGCTTTTTAAATTTAATGACTATAATACATTGTATTGTGTTTTAGATTGTTGTGTTTGGTGTTTTTAAAGTTAAAACAACCTAAAACATCATTCCTAAATCCAAAACATGATGTCTACATGTCAATTTTTAGTCCTTCTCACACTTCTCACGAAAAATGTACTTTGTACAGGATCCTAAACCTATATATATATATATATATATATATATATATATATATATATATATAGGATCAAGATCCTGTACAAAGTGTTTTTTTTTTAGAAGTGTAAGAAAGTGTTTTGGACATTAGATCATCTTAATCAATGTTTTAGATTTAATGTATGGCATTTTGGTAATTAGTGCTTAATTATTAATAATAAAATACAAGGCTGAGGGGTATTAATGTAATTTGTGCACCCACATTAAATGAGCATATGAATAAAACCAATTGAATGCCATTAAAACCAATTGAATGCCAATTATTCTTTCTAGTAATCTTATGTCTAAATTGTTAGTCAAGTCAACCTATTGATCATTTATGGTAGACTAAACATTGGAATATGGTTTTGTTATGCATATACCATAGAACAATATAGCCGAAAATTAAATTTTTTTTTCTAATTCAGGCAAAAGGATGAAGAAGGCCAATGATGAAGTGGTAATATAGATAAAACACACTGAATTATGTATGATGAAGATAAAACACTGCATCTAGTGTGTTTTTTTTTTTTATGGAGAAGATGATGATAAAACACACGGGACTGTTAAAACACAGAGTTAAGAATATGGTGATAAAACACACGGGTATGAACGTAAAACACCTTCTGGATGAAGCAACTTACAAGACTATAATAAAACACCATACCTTGTATAAAGAATACCTAAAAATCTACCTTAAACATAAAAAATAGCATTCCGGTTGGGTTTATTGTCAGATGGTTTGTGTTGTTTTTAGTTTATACAAGGTTTTATGGTTTTCAAATTGTAGTGTTTTGGGTTCATATTATAGTGTTTGTGTTTTGGGGGTTGTATATGCAGGTTGTTGTATGTTCCTGTTTTGTGTGTGTTAAGTTCATGGACATTCAAACAATAGTGTTTTTAGTTCATGTGATATTTCGATAAAAACATTGTGAATATGAATCTGGATGTGGACGTTCAAACAATAGTGTTTTATGGAGAAGATGATGATAAAACACAAGGGACTGTTAAAACACAAAGTTGAGAATATGGTGATAAAAACACACGGGTATGAACATAAAACACCTTCTGGATGAAGCAACACATAATATGACAAATGAATAAACACATTCATTTAAAATACCCTAGTATGAACGTAAAACATCACAGTATGAGATTTGGAAAATTGATGTAGTTGAATGTGAATGGCAATACGAGTAGAATGATTCTTTATAAGAAATCAGTAAAATTCGTGTAAATTCAAACAAATATCCCTAATAAAACTCTTATTTAATAACAACATTAATTACACAAATTATCTTCTAAAATAAGTTTAACAAACCAAATTACAATGATGCCCTTCTTGTTAAAAAAATCAGTTGACACATGTCACATCTAGATTGGTTCTCACACTTCTCACAAAAAATTGGTTTTGTACAAGAAACTAAACCTATATATATATATATATATATATATATATATATATATATATATATATATATATATATATAGATTTAGGATCCTGTACAAAGTCTAAAATATGTGAGAAGGGCGAGAAGGATCATGGTGTTGACATGTGGCAGCCAAAAATATTTATTAGAGGGGCATCAAAGTAAATTGCTTCTTAATTTTATTTTTAGAGATATTGTTGACAATTAAGGTTGTTATTAATTTAGAAATTTTTTAGGGATATTATTTTTGAATGTCAAAGTTCATGCTAAATAGTTATAAAATCATACATGCATTCATTATGATATTAACGTTTTTTTTTACACCAACTCTCAAAATTTCTTGTTGTTGTGTTTTATTTTTGGTGTTTTATTATATTCATGTAAAAGGTGATAGCTATACATGGTGTTTTGTCAATCACAATTTTTATGGTATTCAAAATAAAACGAACTGATATGACAACGATGAAAAATAAAACACATTGATATCATTTGAAGTTAACACATCATATTGTAAGACATCCAGATCGTTAAATATCATTGACAACATTTTGAAGGTAAAACACCATACGTGAATCGAGCAACAAACATCCAGATCATTAAATCTAAATGCGAAGTTAAAACACCATAGACGTAAAACACCATCCAGATTGTTAAATCTCATTTTTGAAGGTAAAACACTAGACTATAAACAATATTCAGCAATCATCAAATCATTAAAACACCTTGACGTGAATCTTCTAGAAGTTAAAACAATATTCAGCAATCATCTTCCAGAAGTTAAAACACAATGATATGAATGGTGCAGCAATCATCAAATCAGTAAAACACCTTGACGTGAATCGTAAAGCAGTTAAAACAATATTCAGCAATCATCTTCCAGAAGTTAAAACACAATGATATGAATGGTGCAGCAATCATCAAATCTCAGCAATCATCTTCCAGAAGTAAAGCAGATCTTGATGATGAAGGCTATTGTTTAAACAATCAGGAATTACGTTTATATGTTATCCCAAATCTTTTTGATCTAATTACTTTGAAGGAGAGAGAGAAAGGAGAGATTATAGTTTCCTATAATAATGGCAAGATTAAAGGAATTTACACAGTGGGTTTTTAATTCTCATTTAATTACACCTTGTCTTTTACTATTATGCCCCTATTTAGTCTAAATTACTATAAAAATTATAAAACTATTTACAAAAATGCCACCCAATTAATCTACACCCTAGATCTAACACATCCTATGCTCATTAATCCTTCTTACTCTTCTCACACAAAACACACTTTGTACATGATCTTGACCCTATATATATATATATATATATATATATATATATATATATAGGGGAGGGAGATTATCTTGAGAACGCTAAATATCGCGAGAACCGTGAGAACAAATAAGAAAACTAATCAAAATCAATTTTTTTTCAATACAAACATCATTATAATTAAAATACAACATTAAAAAATGAATTTTCTTTCGAAATAGTTGAGACAATAGGCAAAAATCCAGGTACCACCCGTACAATATAATAACTATTAACAAAATATTAGAGATTGTGTATGAGACTTAATTAGTGATAATTAGAGTCTTTAGAAAGGTATTAGCAGAGTTCAAATAATTTTAAAGATTTATTGAGAACTTTAGTAATTTTCGTATCACTTAGTGATAATTTAACCGTATTGAACATTGGTGACGACCCGGTTAACTTTAGAAAGTCTAGTTTTGACCCATTATGCTTGGTTTGGTATGAAATAATATTTTAAGGATGGAAATAATATTAAAACCAATAAGAGATTATAATTGGTGGTTGTTAAATCGTCCAGGTCTATTAGTTGCGCGTTTTAGAGTTTTAACGCGAATTTGAGACCCGGTACGGTAGGAAAACCTCTAATATAACCAAATTAGCTAAAAATGGATATTTTTAATTGGGGAATATTATTAATGGCCAAATGGGTAAAAACTTAATTATTTGATATATAGGGGTTTTTATAAATTGTAAGAGGGGTATATTAATTATGTTATAAGATTTTATAAATATATATATATATATATATATATATATATATATATATATATATATATATAATACCCAACCCCCACCCCCTCCCCATAAACCGGTTGCTCACCCCCACCCCATAATATTATTATTAATTTTCTTAAATTCCAAATGATTGCTATTAAGAGTGCACATCTCATTTACCCCACACATCACTCTTAGTCTCTTACACCTTCATTCTCACACATATAAGAAAAACATCCATATTCCTCCCTTTTGTTCACTGTCAAGGGTTGTTGGACCACCCCTGATAGGCCTGTAATCGAACCGAACGAACACGAACACTTCGTGTTTGTAAATTTAACTTTAACCGAATACGAACACGAACACATAATCGAACACATTTTTGTGTTCGTGTTCTTTCATTAAGAAATTTGTCGTGTTCGTGTTCGTTTATGTTCGTTTATTTAAAACTTAAACGAACTGTTCATGAACATAAACAAACACAAGTGATCAATATAAATGAACACAAATGAACATAAACGAACATAAACGAACACAAACAAAAACAAGTTAATAATGATTCATCACAATGCAACCAAAATCAAATGACGGGGATGAGAAATACGGCGGCGCTATGGTCTGTGGAGACGGGGATGGGGGAGACAGCGACGCTGTTGAGGCTGGAGGCTGGAGAGTGGAGACGAGGCTGTGGAGGTGGTCGACCGGATGTAGAAGAAGGTAGGGATGTGGAGTGTAGAGAAGAAAAGAGGTGTGGCTGTGAAGTATGGATAGCGTCTGATAAGTGATATGATTAGAATATTAGGTTTAGGGTTAAATTTTTTTGAACATATGAATTAAAATACTTAACAAAAGGAAATAAATAATAAAAATAAAGTTAAGTTTAATTAAGCGAGCATAAACGAACAAAAATAAACGAACGAACATAAATGAACCTTCATGAACATAAATGAACGAACAAAGCGTGTGTTCATGTTCGTTCGTTTAATTGAACGAACAAAAATTGTGTTCGTGTTCGTTCATTTATTTAAATAAACGAACACGAACGAATTTCCCGCCGAACAGTTCATGAACGTTCGGTTCGTTTACAGGCCTAACCCCTGACACGTGTTTTCTTCTGGTTGGCGCAGAGAATGTTCAGCGCCTAACCGGATCTTCTTCATTCTTGATCTTCGGTACATTCTCGTACTAAAGGTTGATGCTGCCAGAATAATCGGCGCGTAGGTCCACACGCAAAGATTCCTTTGTGATGGTGACGTCACTTAGCTGATGTGATCCTGCGCGTTAGATTGTTGGCATGCGCAGGTGCAGTTCCGCGGACATCAGGAGATGTCCTTGCTTGTCTGAAGTTGCTATCCGCTGATTCGTTGTAGGTGGTGGATTTTATGGGATAGGGTTGCTATCCGCGTCAGGATTAGGTACCTTATTCCTTCAGTGTGCATTCTAGGTTTGTTTGATAAAATTCACTTCCATCGACTTGGTATTTGAAAGATGAAACATAAAAAACAGGGTGTCCTTTTCTTATGAATTATGATCTTTTATCTTGATCTTACCCTTTGAAAAATGAAACAAAAGAACGTTATGAACTTTGAAGCAATACCGATCAATGTTTAGTTCTTGGTTGAATTGAAAACACATGAGATTACATTTTAAGGTTCTCTTGGTCATTTTTTTATCTACCAAAAAACAACCCACTAAATCATATACTAATTTCGTCGTATTGATTCGGCTATGTTTTTTAGAGATTTGATGGTATCTAAATGTTTTTTTAGAGATTTGATGGCATCATTGAATTAACTATTGATTTGTTTGTTTTTTTTAATGTTTAAAGAGGTACTATGTTGTCATGTATTCATGTGGCTTATCTATGAGAGAGATGGAATGGACGGAGAAAGCTACAGACAAAGCAAAACAGGAAGTTATACCCAATTTGTCATAGGGCTAGAGATGGAGGACATAAATGGAATTTATATTGGGATGCATACCCAATTTAGACATCTCATTGTAAATAGTTTAGGTTAGTTTAGTTTAATTTTGTCATTGCATAATGGACACCATATGTATGAATGTTGTGAAGGAAAATACACACATTTTTCGAATACCAGTTTGTATGCACGCAACGCGCACAAATCGCAACAACTAGTTTATATTTAGGCCTCCACTCTTCCGTGTTGTATGTAGGCCTCACATTTTTTTTTTGAACGGCCAATTGGAATCACTCACGAACCACTGGAGTATTATCGTGTCACCAATGTTACCACGCGATCATATTCCATCACCAAGTCACCAATTCAGGAGGAAACTCATAATTATGAGAAAACTCCCTTGTGAGATTCGAACCCAGGACCTTATAGTCCCAAAGTCTTATCCCACCACCAAGATGCCGCCGGGCTATAATGCCTTTGGTTAAATTTAGCTATTTGGGCTTCAAAGTTAAAATGGTTAAATTGGATTTTAGGCTGTATACTAAGTTTTCACAGGTCAAAAAAGGGTCCCAAATAGATCGGAACAAAATACCCGAACCTAAAGAAAATACCCGAACCCAGGGTTTTTATAACCCGGGTATTTTATACCCAAACCTACCTGTAGGGGGTAGGCTCCGGGTATAACTAGCTCTTCTAAAACCCGAACCGAAACCGGTTATTATAATACCCGTACCCGGTTCTTTATAATACCCGAACCCGGTTATTGTAATATGTTTGTTTACTTTTTCTGAAAACAACCTGAACCAAAAGTCAACATAACAATTGTTTATTTGTTTTTTTCTTCTCACCTTTATACCTTCATGGGTAGTTATTATGTAATCTCAGCATGGGTAGTTAAAACCACACATTCTGATTATTGATCGTATGTTTTCTAAGAATCTAATATTAAAGTATGTATTTTTATGTTATTTACTAATATTTACAAAGTTTTTACGGCAAAATAACGTTGGAACAAAAATAAAATAAACACAAAACACTAAAAAAAAAAAAAAAACCCATTGAGAGAGTTTTTTATACCCAAAAATAGGGTATTTTATACCTGAAACCGGGTATACCCGAAAATCGAGTATTGAAAACCCGAACCTGACCTGAACTCGGGTATATAGGGTATGGTTTTTCATGAAAATACCCTATCCGAATCCGATCCGGTAATTCGTAATACCCGATTGTACCCTACCCGGTCATACCTGAACCCAGGTACCTACTCGAACCCGGGTATTCAAAAAACCCGATTTTGTGCACCACTAGTCCCAAATATTTTTTTAGTGTAATAACCACAAGTCCACAACAATATCTAAAAAGTTACACTACTTAATAGTTTTTTAGGGGGTGCCCGTCTAAACCAACATACGTACAACCGCCTCTGTTAGATACAATACAAAGACGGATATACAAACAAATGAAACGAAGGACTCACGAATAGGTTATTATTAAAAACCAAATAATCAAATATTACAACCAACGGTTTATTAAGGTTGTTATGCTCTATGCATCAGCCAAATTTGATATTTTGATACGTATTTTGGAATTAGCCAATAAAAAAGATAATATTAGAAATAAAAACAATTCAAATTAAATAAAATGAAGAAAACCAATACTAAAACAATAGGTTATGGTAGGTGACCGTGATGATGAGACTGTTTGGTGTGCTTTTGAGGAGTGAAATTGGGAAGGTGATAGTGAAAATGACTACACATCAGTTATGGTCACTGATAGTGATTGGTTATGTAATGTTTTAAATGCATTTATTAATTATAATATCTAAATAATTAATATCAATTATTTCTGAACCATTTCTTAGACCACCTATAATGGTCAGCGAAATGGGTGCTAAAGGGGTTTTTTAGCGCCCCATTTACCTACAAACACCGCCCCCATGCAGGTTAAAGGGGCGTGATGGCCTCCCCGCGAAAATTTTCGCTCAAGCCAAATGTTTGCTTAACCATGAGATGCTGCCACGTGGCAGCTTTTAAAAAAAAGGTTAACGGTCCCATTTTCAACGGTTGGAAAATATAGCCGTTGGGCTATTTAAAAAAAAAAAATTAATTAATTTATCCCTATATAATAACCTCCAACCTTTATAATTTTTCACTACCAATTTTACTGACCTTCACCAAATATTTTATACAATCCTACTATTTTTTATAAACCATCAATCAAAAAATGCAACCATTTCGCCCACCTTTCGGTGTAGCATCTCGCCCGGGCAACCCAAACGCTATTCGCCCAAATACCACCCAACCTCAACAACCGTATAACTTTCAAGATTTCGACACGAGCACCATGGGGTTTTCGCAGTTACTAAACATGCCCCAACAATTCTTCCAAGGTCCTACGGGATACGCTAATACGAATATTAGCGTTGGGGGTATGTCGGGGTCTCAACAAGACGATGAGCAAGTACCGGAGACGCAACCACCCGAGAGCTCCCAACCAAAACATGGTCGCATAAAAAAAAGGGAACGCCGGCCAAACCGAAAACAAGAAAGACGTATCAACCATGGACCAAAGACGAGGAGCTCACGCTCGCCCGAGTGTGGTTAGACATTTCGGAGGATCCCGAAGTTGGTATGTTTTTTTTTTTTAAACCGTAACTTTATATTTTTTTAAAAATTCGTAACTTTTTAATTTGTTTTTTAAAAATACCGTAACTTGTATACTAATATATGTTATATATATTTTTGTAGCGAACTACCAAAATTTACCTCTCTTTTGGATAAGGATTCGCGAGACGTTTTTCAACGCGATGGGTAGAGGAGAATATCGGGATAAAGACTCGATTTCGGGAAAGTGGACGGACATCAATAAAAAATGCCATGGGTTTCAAGAATATTATCAACGTTTGTATGATAATTAGGGTAGCAGTCGTGGCGATGTTGATATTTTGACGAGAGCGTTGGAGGAGTACAACGCCGATCGTGGGACATTCCTGTACATGAGGTGTTGGGAGCTTCTAAAGGGAAGCCCTAAATGGGCAAACGTACCAAGCATGACGGGGGGTAGTTGCAAAGCCAAACGGTCGAAAACATCTTCTACGATGGATCCAGACATGCCCAAGTCGGATGCTCGGACCGTGGGTTTAAATGGAGAGGGTGATGATGAAGAAGAAGAGTTGCCTCGACCACCAGGAAGAAGAAGCGTGCGAAAGGGTGGACGTGCGGAGTCATCTTCGATGGGTGTCGAGCTGAAAGACGAGTTTGAGGTTATGAATCGACGTCTTGAAAGTTTACAAGACCTTGGAACAAAGCGGTTGGAGACCATGCAGGAGAGGGCCGTCGAAACCAAGAAGTTCGTCGAGATTCAAGAGGCGCGTCAATTGGAGAATGACATCGAGTTCCTCAACAGGTCGTCCGAGGGACTCACATCGGATGCGCTAATTTTATTTAACCTTCGCAAGCAACAAATTATGGCAAAATATAATATTAATTTTTAGTTTTTTTTTTTAGGATGATCGCTTTTTTTTCTGTATTTTTTTAATTTAGTGAATTAATGTAACTTTTTTTATGTTTATCTAGTTAAATATTTAAATTAAATAATAGTTTGTTTATTTTAAATATTTAAAAAATAATATAAAATGGCATGTGGCCCACATGCCACATGCCACATGTCAAAAAATATCTCACACCAAATTTCACCCGCCATTACACCACTTGCCCCTTTAATGCCCTTTCACTTATCAAATTGGTCTCACATGCCACATGTCATAAAATGCCCCTTTCACTCAAAAATTTAACCCACCATTACACATGGTATTATCATCCGACATTTCATCCAAGTACAAATATGAGGCCAATCTTTTTAAACAACCCCATCTTGCTAAATTTATATGTAAGGGTCAGAAGAAAAAAAAAAAAAAAAAAAAAAAAAAAAAAAAAAAAAAAAAACTAGGCTGTGTATTTAGCTTCGTCTTTTTTTCTAATAAAGGAGCATAAGTTTTTGAGAAAAATCAAACTGAGTGTTATAGTAAATCCATATATAATAAATCAAAATAGGATACATATGGCATGATTTCATGCTCATTTAAAAAACGGTAGCCTGATTTACTATACATGTCATGGCTTATTACTTGTAAGTAATGTTACATGTTACCACCATATTATTTGTAGGCCTGTAAACGAACTGAACGTTCATGAACTGTTCGGTGGTAAGTTCATTTATATTCGTTTATTTAAATAAATGAACGAACACGAACACAATTTTTTGTTCGTTTAATTAAACGAACGAACATGAACACACATTTTGTTCGCTCATTTATGTTCATGAGCGTTCGTTTATGTTCGTTCATTTATGTTCGTTCATTTATGTTCGTTCGTATATTTTTGTTCGTTTAATTAAACTTTACTTTATTTTTATTATTTATTTCACTTTTGTTAAGTAATCTTAATTCATATTATATTATATACAATATATTTGATATGTTCTAAAAATTTAGCCCTAACCTTTAGTCCTAACATTCTAACATTACAGTCGCTCTCTACACTTCACAGTTCTACCTCTCTTCTTCTCCACACTCCACAACCCTACCTTCTTCAACTTCCGGCCGACCACCTCCACAGCCTTGCCTCCAGCCGTCCACAAGAGGAAGGATGGGGATGGATGTTTTTTTCGATGAATAATCATGGTTAACCTTTTTTTGGTAGATACATGATGGATATTTTAAATGAATCATGTACGTTCAACTACTAATTTAGATTTGATTTTGGTTGTATTGTGATGTATTAGACTTGGTTGAATTGTGATGAATCATTATTAACTTGGTTTTGTTCGTTTACGTTCGTTTGTGTTCATTTATATTGATCATTTGTGTTCGTTTATATTCATGAACTATTCGTTTAGGTTTTAAATGAACGAACATAAACGAACACGAACCCACCTGTGTTCGTGTTAGTTTGGTTCGTTTACAGGCCTAATTATTTGTCTTTCTTTAAAACTATTTATGAAAAAAAAAACTTAAGTCTATTGTAGATGCATTTTGTGCGACTAATGCTTTGGATTACATTTAACATATGTTTGTGTGTTTAGACGAATGGTCGAAGGAATATTCATAGGGTCGAAGGATTGTTTTTAAACGGGCGAAGGAAGCTCAAAGGTGCGAAGGAGAACTGGAGGTCGAAGGTAGAAATAGATTTTTATGTATTGCTTGGTTCGACCAGTGTGATTGGTCGAACCTGCACATTCGACCATACTATATGGGCGAATGTGCAGGCCTATATAAGGCCAAGTTCATTTTTGAATTGTAACTTTTGTCATTTTGTTTCCCTCCAGTCTAGTTTTCTCCCTAGGGTTTTGAGTCAACTTTATTCATGTCTGTAATTGATTATAAACATCGTTTTAACGTGTAATTGAGTTTGATAATTAATGAAATGAATGAATTGAAGATGATTTCTGCATTTTGTTGGTATTATTATCATATTGTAACTGATTCAAGGATTCCGCACTTGAATTAGTAGACTTGTTTGATCAATTCATTGTTTTTGTCAATCCGATCCTCCTACAAAGTGGTATCAGAGCCATATGGATCAAACAACTACAATTTGATAATAGTACAACTGATTTGGACCCTATTTTGATCAAAAACTTTCTGTTTTCATTGATAAACTGATTTTGGTGATAAATTGATTGATTAGAGCTTGTTTTCATGGATAAAATGCATAATTCTCTTTGTAAAACTGGTTCCAAATCAAATCCGAGACAAAACCTGATTAGAATCATCAAATTTCATCAACTTTTGAAAAATTTGATCAAAATTAACTGATTTTCAAAGAATAACCGTTTTTGAATATGCAGGGTCGAACCTAGGGAGACTGGTCGAACGTGTGAGTTTATTTGGTCGAACGTGTGATTTTTTGGTAGAACGTGGTGTTTCAGTTGGTCGAACCTAGAGTTTGTCAGTGTTTAGTTGTTCATTCGACCATTTTAGTTTCATTCGACCAATCGGACGGTAGAAAGTGAGTTTTTAAACGGTCGAACGAGGGAGTAAACGGACGAAAGTGATTTGAGTCTGTTATTTTCTACATTCGTATCTTCTTAAACGGTCGAACGTGAACATTTGTGCACATTCGCCCACTCGATACATACGAAGGTAGAATCTGTTATAAAACTTTTCTAATCTTTTCGTGTTTAATCATTTTCAGATCGACATGTGGAACTTTCCTACTACACCACGACCTAATCCGACACCACAACAGGAGACAACCATGGATCCTTGGTCGGGTGCTGCTCAAAAGACTAGTCAACCATCACAACCTATCAATTACATGGCGATGACTAGTACTATTCCCCAACATGTTGCTCAACCACCACCACAACCGATGGCTGATTATTGGGGAGTGGCAGCAGCAGCGGCTCACTCTCAGACGACAAATGCCATTTCAACTCTTATCCATGACTTGTCTTCGGGGAGTGGAAGCCGTCCACCTAAGCTTATGGAGATGGTCGATTACAACACGTGGAAGACCAAATTCAAGATCCATCTGGAGGGAATGGGTTTAGAGGGAACAGAGGCGTGGCAGATGATTGCGAAGAGCTATGTTGCTCCGATCTTGGAGAACACGGGAGAGCCTATTCCATTGGAAAATCTTGCAAATGATGAAAAGGAGAAATTTGCTATTGAGAAGAAGGCATTTTCTCAATTGTCCCAAGCCATCAATACTGATTTGTTACATCAGTTTGGTTCTTGCACAACTTCTAAACAGCTGTGGGACATGTTAAAGAACAGGCATGATGGAAATGAGAAGACGAGGAAGTTGAGGATGGAGGAACTTCGAAAAGAGTTTGAGAACTTCAGCTACATGGGGAACGAGACGCTGAAGGAGTTGGTTCCAAGGTATTGTCATTTACTCACCGAGCTTTCAAGCTACGAGATAAGCATACCTATGTCAGAATTGGTAGACAAGTTTGCCGATGCATTAACACCATATTGGAATCAGCATATAGAGGTGTTGAAAGAAAAAGATGCATACCAATATTGGACAATTAATGAGTTCATTCAGAAACTAGAAAATAAGGAGATGGAAGAAAAGAGGAAGGCAAAAAGAGCACAGATTCCTCAGAATCCTGATTTGTATCATGGTGGTATTTCTTCTTCTCTTTCTAGTTCAAGTTCGAGTTCAACTGTTGCTCCACACATCGCGTACGTCTCTAATCATGTTGAACCAACCAAAACACCAATCAATTATCTTGCTCAAACATCATCATATACCCCACCATCATATCCTACTGCAACTTATATTCCACCATTTTCACCCGTACAACAAGCAGCATGTTATTCTGCAAACCAACCTCAACAACAAACATACATCCCTTAAATGAACCCGATGCAAGTTAACCAAAGTCAAACAAATCAAAATGCGATTGTGTTGGAGACATCGAACCTTAACAATGTTACTGTTGAGATTGCTCAACAACACGTAGCATTGGTGTCAGCCATGGTAGCATCGTATAATGGGCTTGTTGCGAGTCAAATTGGTAATAACAACTTGACCAATGAGGACTACGCACAGATTGACAAAGAAGAAATGGAGCTCATGGATATTCAATGGGCATTTGCAAGTATCATGAGAAGAGCTACTGATTTTATTCAGAAGACCGGGAGAACTGATCTGTCTACTTCTCCAAACACCACTTATGGCTTCAACAAAGCCAAAGTGACATGTTTCAATTGTGGTGAGAAAGGACATTTTAAGAGAGAATGCAGCCAACCAGCTCAGCAGGGAAATAGAAATCCTTTCAACTCTAACTACCAAAACCGACAAACCCAAAATCAGGTATCTTACCAAAGTCCTAATATCTCAAGCTTTCAACCACAACAAAACTACCAAAACCGACAAAATACTCAACAAAATAACACTGTTAGACAAAACACAACACAAAACCAAAACCAAACACCACAAAATTCAAACCGAACAATCATTCCTATTTCTACACCAAACACCCAAACCCAAACAGATAATAAAAACCAAGCTATGGTGATACAGAAAGACGAAGGGTTTGATTGGACAGGGATGCAATTAGGTGTTGAGAAGATTCAACTGGGAATGTGGCTTGTGTTGCACAGCAGATGAATTTGGATGAGCCGGTAGAGGTTGATGAGGAGGTAGTGAATGAAAAGATATCTGAGGTGAGGATCGAGGAGTTGAATGAAGAGAGTGTTGTTTATATTGAGAAGAAGTCTGGGATGATTCTTGATTCGGTTGCTGATATTCCAGAGCAGTTTGATTCAGCTTATTCTGATGAGGAGAGTGAGTCTGATTCTGAATCTAGTGTTAACTCACTGGATGATGACATTGATCAGTTGCTTGCTGAAGCTGACTTTTTGATGACCTGGAAATCATGCATGGTGGATGATGCTTGTACCAGGATTGATTATTCCAAGTTTTTCGCTGGGAAGGAAGCACACTTTGCATTGATGGCCATGACAGAACCTCCAAAACAGGTAAGTACTGAATCTGCTTCTAATTCAAATTCAACTTGTGTTAAACATTGCAATGCTTGTGATAAATTGACAGAGGAGAATAAGCAACTCAAGGTCCAGCTTGAGAGTGCTAAAATCAACTGTCAATCCTATCAAAAAGAATCAAAAGAGTTTAACAGATTACTTGATGGTTATAAGAAAGACGTTTCAGAATTGAAAAAGACTTTATCTTTGAAACAAATGGCCATAAATAACTATATAAATGATTTAGAAAACACAAAACTTGAAATGGCCACCATCAAGTGTTTTACAGAAAAAGTGAACAAGAAATTGGAGAGTTATAAGCATATCGCTTATGTTGTTGATCATATAATAGAAGAGCCTTCACAGTCGAGTAGTGCCAACTACAAAGCTGTCCCAGCTCCGGTGTTGTTTGAAAATCATAATTTGTACTCAATAACACCGGAGAGCTCAGTTAAATCTGACTCTACATCGGATAACGGGTCAAACATTTCTAGTGTGGGAGACCCTTATTCTGATGTTAGACCTGTACTGGGAAATGATGAAGGTGTAGTTGCTGCTGATGATTCTGATGAAGAGGATGAACAGTCTGAGAAGGTTTCTGAAAAGATGTGTGATATTTCTGATGAAAATTACATAATCACTAATGAACCTGTTTCACCATCTCAGATTGTCCATCCCATGGCTAACGCTCATAGAAAGAATCAATCAGTTAAACCTGTTGAAAAGAATCAACCTGTTAAGTCTGTTGAGAAGAGAAATGAGAATAAAAATGAAAAGCAAAATGAATCTTGTGATAAACCTGTTAAAGTTTTCTATCGGATGCAAGGATCCGATAAGATAATTTCTAATGAAGAATATCCAATAGAATTTGCCAACTATTCAAAAACTGAGAAAATTTGGCAGCAGAGTACCATTTGGTTCCCGAAACATGAGCGAACAAATGATATACCTCCAGCAATCTTAAAGAAAATTCATTTGGATGTTCCTAAAGAACCAAAGGTCCATGTCACAGAATTTATTAAACCAAAAGAAAAGTCAAATGGTTTTCTTGAGCCGACTTACTCAAAGGACCCAACTCCAATATCCTATCTCTAGTTATTCAAAGTCGAATGCCATGAACAATTTTGAAGAGTACCGTGCGTGTTTTAAGTGCGGGGAGAGAGGGCATTTACTTGCTCACTGCCCGTACGTAAGGCACAAGAGGCACGAGGTGGAAGTGAAGTAGAAATATGAATGTCCAGTCGACAATCATTGTTATCCACAAAGACGATTTGTCTCTCAACCAGCACCTTTTTATAATCAAAGCAATTATTTTAAAAGGAGGGAAAATCGTCAGATGACATATGATCGCCGCAACCGGATAGCCACTGAGAAATCTCTTAAGAAACCAATGGTGAACTCAACTGTTGACAAGAAAAAGGTTCCTGTTAAACCTGCTGTTAAACCAACAATTGGACCTGTCTCTGTTAAATCAGAGAAGGTAACCAAGAAAGTATCGTTCAAAGAAGAAGTAAAGAAACCGGCTGAGACCCCAAAATCTCAGATCCGGATCTTGAAATGATCTGAACAATCTTGGTCACCAAAGGGTTCTGAAGGTGCTTCAACTTCACAACAAAATGTGAAATTAGAGAATGCAAAAGATTTGAGTGATCAGAAAAAGATCGATTCAAATCAAACTGTTTGTGAAAAATCTGAATCTTTGAAACAAACTGTTCAAAGACCCAAGACCAAACAGGCTTGGGTCCCCCGAAAAATCTAATTTCTTTGCTTGATATGTGCAGGGAGCTTCAGCTGGCCCTGTGAGCAGTCTTTGGATTGTTGGCAGTGGAGCTTCTGGTCACATGACAGGGGATCTTTCGCTACTATTCGATATTAGAAACATCAATGGAGGTTATGTAGCGTTTGCAGGAACAAGGGAGGTTATATTACCATGGAGGGTAGTGTCAGCAATGGTATAGTGAGTTTTGAAAGAATATCTTATGTGAAGCAGATCGATTACAATCTGCTCAGTGTCAGTCAGATATGTGACAAGCAATTTTCTGTATTCTTTGATGACAAATCTTGCTACATACTCAAGCCGGGTTTCGAATTACCGAAAGAGTGGGTGATGTTAAAGGCGCCGAGGGTGTGACAACCTGCACCCTTCACTTTTCATAAATATGCATAATTGGTTCCTCAACTATTTCAAAATTTTCATTTTTAACCCTCATATTTTAATTGGATCAAAATTCACAATTTAATAAAATTTATAATTTTTATAAGTAAAAGTATGCACGTTTTATACTCACATCTACGCCCGAGCACGTATGTTTCAGACCTTGATACTCAAAGCTCTTAATTTTCGGCCCTAAAACAACTTAGAAACAGAAGGAAACAAGTCTAGAACTTAAAATTGATTAAATTAGAAATTTTTTTTTTGCTCTCGCGGTCCGCGTAGACAGTCAAACAGTTAAAGTCCCAGTCAAAGTCCAAGTCAAATTCCTAGTCAAAGTCCTAGTCAAATTCCTAGTCAAAGTCCTAGTCAAATATTCAATTCATCATAAAACCGTACTTTATGGTATTGACCAATTTTAATGGCTAATTGAATCCAAAACTAGTATAAAAAGCCACCTATGACCCATTACACTTTGCACCTCTAAATCGATTGTTTCAATTCGATTAAACTCTCTCTCATACCTTTCTTCTAGAGTATATTACTTCTACATTTGAAGCTTTGATTATAAGCTCTTGTAATTGGCGAATTGGAAGCTGGATATTTTTCTTATTTGGTTTCTTTTCTTCTAAATTGGACTAGTTTCGTTGTTGAGTCTTTGGATTGCTCGCATTTTCACGCTCGCTTAGTCATCTAGTTATTTGGCAAAAGTGAGTATTTCCTATCCCATTTTTGCTTTTATTCATTTTTGGGGTGTTACATGTACACTTATACAAATTACAAATACAAGTTCACATTTTTACAATACATTCTAGTACTATGTGCATTTGCTTATAAACGTGCTTTATGCTTAGACACTACATGTAGAATACATTTGTACTTAGTGAAGTCATTAACCTTGTACAAGCCGACCTTAACATTGGATAGCGCTATTGGATTGACAACCCGCCTAGGTTGATTCTCCCCCTTTTTCATCGGAGAATCCGTGGTCATTGTTAAGTTATTTTCCATTTATTGGATAAGTACACCGCCGTTCATTTAGTACATTATAGAGTCACAGGATTGATTTCGCTCATTTGTATGTTACATAGTTTACATAATTGCACTGTAGCTTTACACTTGAATTGTATAACATTTTCCAAATTACTATATATATTAAATCTAGGAATGCTCACCAACATTTCTTATGTTGACAAAACCTATTTTGTACATGTTTCAGGTGCAGTTTGATCTTAGTTCCATAGCATTGGATTTTAGTGCTTGCTTTTAATAAGTTATTTCAATTTCATGTTTCGTTCAGACTTTTGTAATTTTTCCATTTCATCTATGTAAGACAATTTAAAATTATTCAATAATATATTTACATTTTAGTACCATGTGCTTTTGAACAATCGTCACTACGTGACACCTCAATGATTCCGCCATCGGTTGGGGTGTTACAGATTGGTATCAGAGCCATGGTTATAGGGAATTAGGTTATTAAAATGCCTTTAGCCTAGTCTATAACCAAGCTTACATTTACGAGTCCTCTCGTGTTTATTTCTCTTAATCCTATTATTTTCTTTCAAGATATTTTCGCTATGATTCTTTCTCGTAATTCTTTCGGTGTCTTGTTTAGAGAAGAAGATACTCGTATTTCACAAACGAAACGATATCACCAAGTTAGAAGTGACATCCATACCTTGGTGATTAGTTTCACTCCTCTATATGTTATGTATCTTAGGAATATATCTTTGAGATAGGAGTGACATCCACACCTCAAAGAGTATTTCTTTTAAAAAGGAACTTAACCACTAAGCTAGGAATGATATCCTTAACTTAGTGATTGGTTTCATTCCACAATCGTTTTCAATTTCGAAATACATCTTTGAGTTAGGAGTGAAATCCAAATCTCAAGGATCTATTTTTGCATCTCGTTTTTAATCTCGTTAAAGTTTTGGAATTCACTAGTGATGGGGCACGTGCAATCTGGAAGGGTGGGCGCCTGTACCCTGAGTTTTCTGATTAGGCCTGGTATTTCGTATAAATCCCAATCAGACGAGGGACCCGTATACCTACCTCGGAACCCTTGGGATGAGCATTCACTTATAGGCTAAAGTACGCCCCCACAAACCACTAGGAAATTTCAAATACTTGAGTTGGTCAAAGTTTCCTATGGAAAAAAATTCCAATGTTTATATCATTGATATTTATAGTTGTTTATCATTTGAAGATTCCATTTAAATCACTTGATGTTTCATATGCCATTATTCATTGATCATTCGCTTTTGAATCTCTTATCATCATTACTAAAACTTTTGTTCGATATATTATCACATTAAAGCTTACACTATTTCACTTGTGCTCATGATTTTTACACTATAAGGTATTACTCGTTTTGCGTTAAAACATTTTTACCCACGACGTGTTTAACTTTGATCACATCCTGATTTTAGGAATATTGCGTCATCATACATTTAAAAATGAACATGGTTTTTCCAAACTTATTATTTCAACCTGTTTTATATCTTCATGTTTACAAACTTACTTGATCGAAGTCACAGTATATCCTTAAATTATGACTTTTGTATCCGTTTATACAACCACAATACTTTCAAGACAATATATCCTCATATACCTAATACTAATATTGCTGCACCCAGTCTCCTAAGCCATAGCCAACTACCATTAGTTAGAACTTCTTAGTCAGACTAAACTCATACATAAATGCCTACCTACACGATACGCACTAGTACACTACTCTCTAAAACGATTAATTTGATAACTTATTCTATAAGTCTTTTCACAAAGCCTATTCACCAAATTAGAACACAGTGCCTTGAAACAAATAGCCCGCTATGACCCCAAAGAGATGCCTTAACGATCCTGCAAATAAATGATCTTTCAATGTATAAATTTCGTAAAAGTTTGAAAATTTAAAAGGTTTCAAGTTTACCTAGTCTTAACGGGTAACACTTCGATTTTCTCAACATTTCATAACAATTAAAAATTTCTGACTTTTCAACCCACAAGTTAAAGAAATGTATAAATACAGAATATTTTATTTTCCAAAATTCGTCAAGGCATCTGGGATCATTCACAACCTTCACATCATTTTAAATCTTGGTCTTTCGAAACACATTAGATTTACACACACTTCATGAAATAGTTTCATCTTGCATTTTATAAACTTGCATTGCATATTTTACTAATCAAATGTAAACCTGCATGTTTTCATATAACGTATCCGATATATGTTTTCGGAAGGAATTTGCAACTAATAATATATCTTATAACACTTTTCAAACTCGACTTCTCGTAAACACATGAAAATGTGTACCTACGAAATCTTTTCAAGTGGACCTGTTTTGAACTTAAAACATTCTTCGGTTTCCAAAAAGTTATCCTCATACCAGTAGACTATACGTCTATTCTGCGCACTTTCATTTACAGTAAATTTCATTATTTTTTACACCATTCTATTTATAATTACGTTCGTACGTTATCTTACTATTTTTGTATTATTCTTTTGTTGGTAGTTATTTTCACGCGTTATTCGCAACTATTCTCGCACAAGTTATTAGTAGTTATTCTTACAACATTAGTTTTGAGCATTAATTTAACTCGTTTACTTTCATTTTGTGCAAATTGTGCGATTTACTCGATTTACGTTATGCTATTCTTTCAATCGAAATTTTATGCTATACTTATATACTTACATGAACGCATATTTGGTATGCATATTTTTTTATTTTTTTTTTGTTGTGAGCAAAACCCTGTTATACTTTACATTATTTTGTTCATCATCATGGCCAACGAACATACTAATTGATAGCTCGTATGAGATCTAAGCCAGTTCCCATGAACGACTCGGTTCAGAGTATTCCTCTAACCCGAGGGGAACGGTGTAATCCTCAGAGTTTATCAATATGGTTGTTTAGAGCCCAATGATATGAATAGAAATTTACCGGTTAAGGGTGAACCCGAAAGGTGAAGAACCCCTAATCATGTCTTATACTTACACATTAATCTCATTACGGTTAAAAGGTGAACCTGAAAGGGGAAGAACCTCTAACCGCATCTTATACTTGAGCAGTTTCTACTACTTAACACATTTTGGTTGCACGCATTGTTCCTTGTATTACTTATGTTAGTGTTATGGAAAAGCATAGCACCCTAGTGTAAGGTAAATCGATGATTACGGTCCGGAACGCAATCATGGATTTACAGGTACATGGGGGTGGTGTGTGATTCTACTTAGGCTATTGGTAGACAATCAGTACGAGTCCAAAGTATCAGTAGTGTGGTGGGTTAGCTGCGGTACACCCTATATATAAGCACGAGCGATACTACGGGAGCGGACTAGGAGTCTGACCAAGAACCTACCCATTACTATCTCTTTATTAGATCGTTGACTAATAGCTAGCATTTTCGATAAGAATGTTCTTACACGAGCTTCAATTCGACTTCCTAGAGTCTTTCTCTGGACCATCCACACAGAAAACACAAACTTTGTATACTCTTACACTCTCTGTTAGTCGAAATCCTGTTGCACGTCCTTAATAAAGTTCGGTCAAAAACTTCTCTAAAGTAAGGGAAGCTACTATAACACTGCCCTGCCCTAACCAGTTACATACTTTTCCCAAACCTTGCTCATTATAAACTCTTAATTCTCTAACCTTGGGTCAAACTTTTAGGATTTTCAAACTCTTATTTTGGGTATTAAACAACTACTTCAAACTTTGTCAAATCATGGCTGATGCATTTCTTAAAATCTACATGCCTTTTTACAAATGTCTTTTGTTTCATGGAAACCTTCACTTGAAAGTAATTTCGGGACGAAATTTTCTAAAGTAGGGGAGACTGTGACAACCTGCACCCTTCACTTTTCATAAATATGCATAATTGGTTCCTCAACTATTTCAAAATTTTCATTTTTAACCCTCGTATTTTAATAGGACCAAAATTCACAATTTAATAAAACTTATGTTGGATCAGTATATTGCTCTTTTAGTTGAACTTGCTAGTTGACACTTAAGTGTTTAGCAAGTTCTTGATGGGTGATAGCACAGCGGAATGTTTATAAGTTTAAAGCTACACTTATCAACAGGAGTTATTACTCCCCCTGGTTTCAAGAACTAATAAATGAAAAGTGTTTATTGAGAATCTAAGTATTGAATGAGAATGAAACACTTTGATAGATTCTCAGTAAACACGAAATGGAAATAACAATAAGAAGTGTTGAAGGATTTCTTGTATTAAAATCAATGTCTAAAACAGAGGGATGAACCCTTCTATTTATAGACTTTACAAATACATGAACCTTGCCAAAAGCAAGTTCAGAAACAAGTTGCAACAAGTTGCAGTCTTGGAACTTGTACATAAAGCAAAAAGAAACATTAAAGTAATAAACTACTGATATACAAAGGCGGTGGAAAAGATCTTCTGTAAGTACTGATGAATGACAAACTACTGATGAGTAGTTTGTCTTCGGTAGTTCTTCAGTAGAAGTGTCTGGTTTGAACTTCAGAACTTCTGATGACTTTCTTCTTCAGTACTTCTGAATCTCTTCTTCAGTAGTTTGATCCTTCTTCTTCAGCAATTCTATACTTAGAATATTTTGACAGAAGTGAATTAGACTAAGGTTTGCAAAAGTGGTTTCACCAATCCTTTTTGTCCTAACAATCTCCCCCTGGATTTATGAAGCCAAAACCTTACTAATTCCTTATTGTTCTTTTCGGTCCTTCACAATTTTCCATATTCCTTTGAACATGGAATTCTTGAGCTGGTTCAGTTGATCATCAGTAAGAGACCCTTTCTGTGGTTCTAAGTGTTGGATTGTAAGCAGGTCTTTGGTTGATAGTTTCTTCAGTTCATTCATCGACCTATATGCCCTGCTCGTTTGATCTCTTCTTGTCACAAGTACTGAGTTGTTATCAGTAAAGGACCATCTGATGATTGGTACTTTAGACTTGTCAAAGTCTGCAGTGTAGGGAACCATGATGGTACCCTAGGTTTCTCCTGAGTGTTGAATGTTTTCAACTTCAGTGACTCTCAGGTGGGACTCACTTCCTTGTTCTTGTTGCATCACATTAGGTATCTGAAATGTTGGTAAATGATGTTCAGTTACTACCTTAGTGTGCAGTTTGTCTGTGATGGTCTTCTGGATTTGATATGCAAAGGTGGAAGGATCCCTGAATTGTGTGAGCAGAGGCTTTTCTTCTATATCAAAATCAGAATGGACTACTGTACTACCTTCTAGTAGTACCATTCTGAAATTAGTCTTTACTTTCTCCTCTGATTTCTTTCTTTGTGTAGCTGGTCTTCTTTGAACAACAGAAGTTCTAACTACTGAAGTTGAAGCTTCAGCAGTTTGAAACTCCTCTGGATTAGCAGCCCTTGCAGCCTTGTATTTTCTATATGTGTCCACCAATCTTTCTTCTTTCCATTTGGACACTGAGGCTTTTGAACCATAACCATTTGCTACCAGTTCTTCTATCATCTGAGCTCTCTTGGCCTTTGTGTCTTTACTTGTTGCAAGTTTATCTGCAATAAGTTGAGCTCTTCTTGTCAGCTCTTCCACAGAGAGTCTCTTCAATGTGTGGGCTTTGATTTTGCTGTTCTTTGTAATGTAAGACATCAGTTGATGTCTTTTGTCTTCTTCAGCAATTTCATCTAGGCTAGCCTGCCTTTGGAGTTCAGCTTCATAAGCCTGAAGTTTTTCTTCATGGCTTAGATCTAAGTCATCCCTTTCTTCCAGTGTTTTCCAGATCTGATCTTCTCTGGCCATCTTTTGGGCTGCCACTAAACTCTTCTCAAGTAATTCTGCTGATTGAGAGATTGGAGAAGGGTTTAGCACAGTCATTGTGGTAACTGTTGTAGTAGGCCTGATAGGAACAGAGGTTGGTTGAATAGGAGCAGTTGATCTGGAAGGGTCAGCAGTTTGAGTCTTGGAAGTGTTGACTTCTGATGGGTTGACAACTTCTGAAGGTTTGTCAACTACTGAAGGATTGTCTTCAGTACTTTCTGATTCTTCATCAGAACTTTGGCCATCAGAGGTTTCTTCATTGTGCCCTTGGGATTCATCAGACTTTTCAGCATCTTCTATTTCTTCAATAGAGACACCAAATTGTTGGGCCAGTTTTTCTTTTCTGGCTTGATTCTTCTGATCTCTTTCAAGGATAGCCACTCTTGCCCTTATCCTGGCTTCGAATGACTCCCTAGGTTCCCTAATTTCCTCCCCCTTTTTGGATTCATCAAGTTTGGAAGTTGAGGGTTGGGAGAATTGACCTGTAAGAGTAGCAATCTGTCTACTGTTGAAGTCAATTTTGTTGGACAGATCGTTCATCTTTGTCTTGATCACTCCAAATTGGTTCTTGATTGACAGCTCCAAGTTAGCTGTGTATGTTTGGAAGTGATTCTTGATGAGAGTGTTCATCATGTGGTACAGGGGACCATCTGGGCTGCATAGCTGGTTCATGTCTATGCTTGTGTGCCCAGGGAATTGGGTAGGCATTTGTAGTGAGGGGTGTGTTTTTGGTTGATCTTCTTGTTGTACAGAAGATGCCACTCTAGGGGAATCATGGATTGAGTGGGCTTTAACCTGAGATGGTGTGACTAGCTTCTTGAGCTTAGAGACACCAGGTGCAGGACCTTCACTTGTAGCCGTCAATTCAGTAGTTTGGTGTTTTGAAACATCATCCAAATCAATGGAATCATCTGAATCCCTGATTACATCCTCAATGAGGACTGTATCAGTTACATCATGAGCTGAGCCCAACTCAGTTGTCTCATGTACATCTTGTTCTTGGTTCAGAGGATTTCCTACCTCAGGCATTAAGCCTTCATCAGTAGTTGCCACAGTTGAGGTCTTAGTTATGTTACTTCTGTCCTCAGGTCCACCACTGGGTGGTAAATGAGTAGTAGCAGCCTCAAAAGTACCAAAAGTTTCTAAGTTTGGGCTTAGAGACTCTGGTTCATCCTCATCTCTTTGGTTAGGGCTTTGAGTGTCCACATCCATGTCACTTTCTAAGGCTATGTCCCCTGTTTGATGTGGTTGATGGGGACTGACATGTGTAGATGGGACCTTCTCTTTTAGCCCAGAGAGAAGTTTGGCTATTTCAATGTCTGGTTCAGAAATTTGGGGTGCTGGTTCAGTAGTTTGGGCAGTGGGTTCAGCAGTTTCAAAAGAGGAATCTATTGGAATAGTTTTCTTAAGTCTTTTTCTTTTGAAAAGGATTGTTATTGGTGCTCTTAGTGGGGTTTGAGATGGATGAGACTGAGAGGATGTTTCAGTCACATCTTTAACAAGTGCAGATTGCACACTAGGTTGTTCAGGCATCTCAACCTCCTGAACAGCTTTTCTTTTAGGTTTGGTGGGTTTTTGTTTTGTTATCTTGGGTTTCTTGGCCTTTGGTGGGGTAGGTTTGGAAGATGAGGGTTCCATGGGGACTGGTTCTGGTTCCCCTTGGTCATCTTCTGGCCAGGCAGCCTGTTTGTTGTGCCTTGAGTATGCTTGTGAGGTTAAGGGTTTTAAAATTTCAGTTTTACCGACAAGCACCTCATTACCCAGTTCAGATATTATGCATTGCATAATGAACCTTGGATATAACAAAAACTTTTTCTTAGTGTTATTGTGATGTAACACCAACTCATTAAAGAAAAGTTTTGATGCCCTGAAATTTGTTTCATTCACAATAGAATGAAAGATTGGTTGAAAGGTTTAGGGCATCTGGTCATAAGACCCAGTTTTAGGACTCAAGCACATAATAATATAATGAAACAAAAGTTTATATTTTGGTTCAAAATACTTTTTAAAGATAGTAGCTTGTGAGAGAGTACCTTGATAACCACACTCAGTCATGGTTAGGTGGATTGCAGAGTTGTCAAACTTCTCAGGGGCATTCACATCATTCAACCCCAGTCTGTTTGAGAGTATGGCCGGTGTTATGGCCATTTGTCTCCCTTTAATTGTTGAGTTGAGGGAGATAACTTCATCATCCACCATCACTGTCTCAGCATTAGCCCAGAACTCATTGAGAGTTTCAGGATGTATTGGTGGGTCTATGGTGAGAGCGGTGAAATATTGGGATTTGACGACGAGATCAATGATCTCATCGTATTGGGACCAGCCTTCTTGTTTTTCTAAGTAGGCTCTGAGATTGTGTCCCTGTTTAAGAACTAAAGCCATGTGGTTTTTTGTGTGTGTTGATGAATCGAACAGTGTTTATGTTGCAGGTTCAGGGGTTTGAGAGCTTTCTTGAGAGAGAAGGAGGGAATTTTTGTGTTTGAATGGATAAGTGTTGAAAAAAGATATTTATCAGAAGTTTTTAACCGCTTGGATCTTCTTTATTAGAAGTTTTAAGCCACCTAGGTTAAAAATCTCTTTATCAGAAGTTTTAAACCGACTAGGTCAAACTTCTGATGATGGGAAAAGTCAGATTTGCCCTTTTTGACTAAACTGCTGATGAAGGATTATTTTCATCAGTAGTTCCCATTTTCTCTTCAGCAGTTTTGAATAGCTGATGAGAAATACTTTATAAATACTTTATTCATAACTCCTGAAGGTTGTTTTATCAGAAGTTAATCACTTTTCAGAAAATATCCCCATACTGATGTTTTGTTCATCAGTAGTTTCTCTCTTTTCAGAAGTTTTTCAAGTTTTTGAAAACAGATGTAAGTGAAAAATAAAAAATTTGTGCAGGAAAATAAAGAGAAACACTTACAAATTTAGCATCCCTAGCATGGATACTAACTTCTGAAATGTTGATGTGTCAAGGGGTTTAGTGAAAATGTCAGCTATTTGATTAGCTGTTGCTACATGTTTCACTTCAATCTTGCCTTTTTCATAGCAATCTCTTATGAAATGATACCTGATTTCAATGTGTTTAGTCTTTGAAAACTGAACAGGATTTTGAATGATGCTAATGGCAGATTTGCTGTCTACAAGCAATGGTGTCTTGGTCTCTTTGATTCCATAATCAAGAAGTTGATATTGGAGCCATTGTATCTGTGATGTACAACTTGCAGCTGCAATGTATTCAGCTTCAGCAGTTGAAGTTGCAACAGATGTTTGTTTCTTTGATTGCCAGGACACTAGACAGTTTCCCAAGAATTGACAACCACCAGATGTTGATTTTCTTGACATTTTACACCCTGCATAGTCACTATCTGAAAAAGCTGATAACTTGGTATTGCTTGAAGCAGGATACCAAATTCCAAGTGTGGGAGTTCCTTTCAGATATCTGAAAATTCTTTTGACTGCAATAAGGTGTGATTCCCTAGGAGCTGATTGATATCTAGCACAGACACATGTTGAAAACATAATATCTGGTCTAGAAGCGGTTAGATATAAAAGGGAACCTATCATACATCTATACATGGTTTGATCAACCTGTTTTCCTTGATCATCTGGTTCAACTTGTGTGGTTGGTGTCATGGGAGCGGAACATGATTTACAGTCTTGTAAAGAAAATTTGTTTAATAATTCTTTAACATATTTTGATTGATGTATAAAAGTTCCATTTGTTTGTTGTTTAATCTGCAGTCCCAAAAAGTATTGCAGTTCTCCCATTGTACTCATCTCAAATTTTGATTGCATGAGTTTCTTAAATTCATCACACAATTTTGTGTTTGTTGAACCAAAAATGATATCATCAACATATATTTGAACAAGTAAGACATGATTTCCAACATGTTTTATGAAAAGAGTTTTATCAATGGCACCTCTTGTGAAGTTATTTTTGAGTAAAAAGGTTGAAAGTGTATCATACCAGGCTCTTGGAGCCTGTTTGAGCCCATAAAGAGCTTTATCTAGTTTGTACACCCACTCAGGATGAGAAGGATCCTCAAACCCAGGTGGCTGACAAACATACACTTCCTCTTTTATTTTTCCATACAAAAATGCATTCTTAACATCCATTTGATAAACTTTTATTTTGTTGGAAATGGCATAGGCCAGAAATAACCTGATGGCTTCAAGCCTTGCAACTGGAGCAAAGGTTTCATCATAATCAATTCCTTCTTCTTGAGAGTAACCTTGTACTACCAGTCTTGCCTTGTTCTTTATTATAATACCAGCTTCATCTTGTTTGTTCCTGAAAACCCATCTTGTGCCAATTGGTTGCTTGTTTGGTGGTAAGGGACAGATTTCCCAAACCTATTGCTTGTTGAATTGAAGCAATTCATCTTGCATTGCCTGCACCCAATTGTTGTCTTTGAGGGCTTCCTGGTACTTCTTTGGTTCCAACTGTGAAATAAATGCTGAGAATAGACAGAAGTTGGAAAGCTGGTTTCTTGTAAGAACACCTGATGCAATATCACCCATGATTTGATCAAGTGGATGGTCTTTGTGTTCGATCAGTTGTTGTAAACCACTGACAGGTGTTGGTGGCTCATGTTCTTCAAACAAACTACTGAGGTCTATTATATCTGGTTCAGCAGTTTCAGTGTCTTCAGTAGTTGCAGGTGCTGAAGCAGATGTTTGAGTTTGGCCTTCAGTATTTGTTGAATCAGAAGTTTGTGAAACTTCTGATGGTTTTGAAGTTGACTTAATGACTGTTTGAGGAGTCCATGGTGCTGGATCCTCATCATCAAACCTTTGATCACCATAATAAGTAGGTTTGGATGAAGTGACAATCTTTTCAGGTTCAAAATGAAAGTTGTCAAGGTCAAAGAGTTCAGCAGGATGTGCTGGAATGAGAGCGTGTTTTGACTCATTGAACTTGGCATTCAGTGTTTCTTCTACTATCCTGGTTCTTGAGTTAAAAACCTTGTAGGCTTTTCTAGTTGAGGAATAACCAAGAAAGTAACCTGAGTCAACTTTGGCAGCAAACTTTGAAATAGATTCCTTGATGTTCAAGATGAAACATTGACATCCAAAAGCCCTGAAAAAGGAGATAAGGGGCTTCATGCCATGAAGAACTTCATAGGCAGTCTTTGAATGTCTCTTGACAACAAGAACTCTATTTTGAACATAACATGATGTGTTAACTGCTTCTGCCCAGAAGTATAAAGGTAGGCCAGAATTAGCTAACATTGTTCTTGCTCCTTCTATTAAAGTTCTGTTCTTCCTTTCTACCACACCATTTTGTTCAGGAGTGCTGGCAACACTGAATTGTCTAATAATCCCTTTAGACAAACAGAATTCATCCAGAGTTTTGTTCCTGAACTCTGTCCCATTATCACTTCTAATGGTTTTGACAGGTAGAGAGTATTGCTTCTCTACTTGTAGAATGAAGAACTTGATGATTTCAGCAGCCTCATCCTTGGAAAATAAGAAGAATACCCATGTAAATCTTGAGTAGTCATCAATGATGACTAAGCAGTACTTCTTTTTACCAAGGCTCATGATCTTTATAGGCCCAAATAAGTCCATATGGAGTAGTTGAAGACATGCAGTTGTTTTTGATTCTTCAATCGACTTATAGGAGGACTTATGCTGTTTTCCCTTTAAACAAGATACACAGTGTTCTTGACACTGGTATACTTTTAAGGGTAGACCTCTGACCAAGCCCATTTTTATGACTTTATTTATGGTTTTAAAGTTCACATGGCCAAGTCTCCTGTGCCAGAGATCAGTTTCTGAAGTTGATGCCCTTGAGAAGAAACAGGCAGTGTTGTTCAGTACTTTGTGTTTTTCAATGTCCACTGCATAGACATTGCCACATCTTTTGGCAATTAACCAAGTATGATCTTCAATGATCTTCTCTATCAACTTCTGGCCTTCTGGTGATATGATCTTGCATGCTGTCTTTGTGAAAAAGGAAGAATATCCTTTATCACACATTTGTGACACACTTAGCAAGTTGTACTCAAGGTTTTCAACCAGATTGACCTTGTCAAACTGTATTTTGCCAGAGGAGACATTGCCATGTCCTAGCACATATCCCTTAGAATTGTTCCCAAAGGATACAGATCCATCTCTTTGACTGATAAAATTGTTTATCAGGTATCTGCGTCCTGTCATGTGCATTGAGCCTCCACTGTCTACATACCAAATGCTATTTAAGCCTCTGGAAACTCTCTGCACAAGATAGCAAATTAGTTAGATTTAGGAACCCAAGCCAGTTTGGCTTTGGGTTTGCTCTTGAGAACATTTACAGTTTGTTCTTGACCAAGTTTAGAAATCCATGTCTTTTTGGCAATGGATTTTGCATTAAGTACAATGGTGGTATCCTTTTGAGGACCACCATCAACTTTGGTCATCAGTAGTTGTACCATCTTCATAAGATCTTTAATCTCAGCAGTTTGTGAAACTGCTGATGATTTTGGTCTAACTACTGAAAGAGAATTTTGAGAAAAAGACTTTTGTTTAGATTTTGTCTTTTTCTGAGAAAGGGTTATTGCTGGTTGTTGTTTCTTTGGAGAAAAAGTTTTTACATAATCATTTTTGATTTGTTTCCCCACAACCAGTTGTTGATTTTTCTTATTGAACTGAATACCCTTTCTATATCTGCAAAATTCTGTTTTGTGGTTGAACAGACCACAAATTTCACATTCTTTTGTTTTTTCTTTCAAAGACAAATCTCTGACTGTTTTGATTGGTTTTAGGTCATCAGTAGTTTTCAGGTTCTCAACTCCTAATGTAGTTGAAACTACTGATGGTTTAAAGTCAGATTTAATCAGTACTTCTGAAGAACTTTCTTTGTGTGATTTTAGAAAGTTTTCATGGAAAGATGTGCATTCCTCCTCTTCAGAAGTTTCACCTGAAACAATTTTTCTCCCATCTTCAGTAGTTTTGTGAGAGAAATCTGTTGGTGTTTTAGTGTGATTGTACCCTATGCCAAACCTAACATTTGAAGCACTTTGTTTGTTTAGCAATAATTGGTACCCCTTACAAGATTCCACCCATTTTTCACATGTGACCTTGGTGTCAGCAAGCTCTTGTCTGACATTCCCTAGGTCATTAATCATTATTTTGATTTGTGCTTGGGTTTCAATAGCAGAGTTAGTCAATTTAGAAACTTCTCTTGTTTTTGCAGAAAGTTTTCTTTCTAAATCACATTTTATCTGAGTGAGTTTTCTCTCAGAATCATTAGCCTTTCCTTGTAAGTGCACATTTGTCTCTCTTATGAGAGCAAAAGATTCTTTGCATGAATTTGAACATAATTTTGTCAAAGATTCTTTAGATACCTGTGACAAGGCAGATTTTGAGGAGCATCCCTCAAATGCCATTAAGGCAAAGTTCTTTCTGCCATTGTCAGGCTCTCCCCAGTTGATGTCAAACATTTTGTTGTCTGCATCAGGATTGCACTCTGTGGTGTCAAGAGGAAGACTACTCCAGTCAACATACCCTGAGGTAAATAGACTTTGTTGAGAGGGTTGTTGTTGCTGTGGAGGTTGTTGAGCAGCTGGAAAGGGAGGGATTGATTGTTGGCTCTGCATCTGTTGAGCAGGCATCTGTACATATTGTACTTGTGGCACATATTGGTGTTGTGGAGCTTATGCCTGTACAAAATGTGCACTCCCTTGTGTTCCATTATTCCAGTTATAATTGGGGTTAAAATTGTTTCCAGACTGAGATTGGTTAAAGCCAGAGCTTCTACATTCTCTAGCAAAGTGTCCCAACTTTTGACACTTGTGACATCTAAGTTTAGATTTGTCAAAACCAATTTTTGTAGAACTGTTAAGTCCTGGAAACTTCCTTCCTGACCTTTTGTAAAATTTATTTGTTTTTAAACTTAACATGGCCAGTTGGTGCAAAATATCCATTTCTTCAAGGTCATCACTGCTGAAACTATTTAAGTCATCCATGATAAAACACATGTTATCAGTAGTTTGACCAAAGTCATTATTGTCATAACCTGGGAATGATCTTTCAGATGAGATCCCAGTAGTTATGTCAATGTGGTCAAAAGATCCAAAACTATTTGAACAAGTTGGTGAGTCTTGTCCCAATAGTGCTGTACTACCAGGTAGATAGTCATTAGCAGTTTTACCAGAATTTTGTAACTTTTTCTTTTGATCAATTTCTCTCTCAAAAGTAAGTAATCTCCCATGAAGTTTTGTAAGAGTGAGGGAGCTAAAATCTGGTGAAGATCTTAAGACTATTGAGTATGTTTCCCATTTATCAGGTAAAGACCTTAAAAATCTATGAAGCATAGATACAGTTGTATAGGTCTGACCATTTAGTTTTAGCTCAGATATTAATGAGGAAAATCTTTCAAATTGTTGAGTTAAAGTTTCCCCATTAATGTGAGCAAAAGTTTCATATTGTTGAGCCAAGATTTCTCTGGTGTTGGCAATCATCTCTTCAGTTCCTCCAAACTGTTCTTTTAGGCAGTCCCAAAGCTCTTTGGCACTATCACAATGTAATAGGCCAGAATAGATTTCATTTGGGAGTGCCATTGCCAACATAGAAAAAGCTTTTGCATCAAGCTCAAGTTTTAGGAAATCATCATCAATATAGTCTTTTGGTTCTTTTGGAATCACTTCCTTAGTTTCAAGATTTATATTTACTGGTTTATGAGGACCATATATCACAGATCTCCAACAACCTGTGTTGGTCTGTGACAAGGTGTGTGCCATTCTCTTTTGCCATATATTATATTCATTTCTTACAAGCATGGCAGGTTTAGTGGCAGAACCTGTATTATGAGGATCCATTTTAAAGAGTATTGATTTGTCAAATATCTTTTAAAGTGATGGATGTTGATAAAAGTGAGCTTATAATCCTTTATTGAATATCAATAAGAGCCTGTGTCTGATTCTCAACGTGTTAGATTGATATGTGATCAGATAAACCAGTGCTCTGATACCAATTGTTGGATCAGTATATTGCTCTTTTAGTTGAACTTGCTAGTTGACACTTAAGTGTTTAGCAAGTTCTTGATGAGTGATAGCACAACGGAATGTTTATAAGTTTAAAGCTACACTTATCAACAGGAGTTATTACTCCCCCTGGATTCAAGAACTAATAAATGAAAAGTGTTTATTGAGAATCTAAGTATTGAATGAGAATGAAACACTTTGATAGATTCTCAGTAAACACGAAATGGAAATAACAATAATAAGTGTTGAAGGATTTCTTGTATTAAAATAAATGTCTAAAACAGAGGGATGAACCCTTCTATTTATAGACTTAACAAATACATGAACCTTGCCAAAAGCAAGTTCAGAAACAAGTTGCAACAAGTTGCAGTCTTGGAACTTGTACATAAAGCAAAAAGAAACATTAAAGTAATAAACTACTGATATACAAAGGCGGTGGAAAAGATCTTCTGTAAGTACTGATGAATGACAAACTACTGATGAGTAGTTTGTCTTCAGTAGTTCTTCAGTAGAAGTGTCTGGTTTGAACTTCAGAACTTCTGATGACTTTCTTCTTCAGTACTTCTGAATCTCTTCTTTAGCAGTTTGATCCTTCTTCTTCAGCAGTTCTATACTTAGAATATTTTGACAGAAGTGAATTAGACTAAGGTTTGCAAAAGTGGTTTCACCAATCCTTTTTTGTCCTAACAACTTATAATTTTTATAAGTAAAAGTATGCACGTTTTATACTCACATCTACGCCCGAGCACGTATGTTTCAGACCTTGATACTCAATGCTCTTAATTTTCGGTCCTAAAACAACTTAGAAACAGAAGGAAACAAGTCTAGAACTTAAAATTGATTAAATTAGAAAAAAAAATATTTTTTTTTGCTCTCGCGGTCCGCGTAGACAGTCAAACAGTTAAAGTCCCAGTCAAAGTCCTAGTCAAATTCCTAGTCAAAGTCCTAGTCAAATATTCAATTCATCATAAAACCGTACTTTATGGTGTTGACCAATTTTAATGGCTAAGTGAATCCAAAACTAGTATAAAAACCCACCTATGACCCATTACACTTTGCACCTCTAAATCGATTGTTTCAATTCGATTAAACTCTCTCTCATACCTTTCTTCTAGAGTATATTACTTCTACATTTCAAGCTTTGATTATAAGCTCTTGTAATTGGCGAATTGGAAGCTGGATATTTTTCTTATTGGGTTTCTTTTCTTCTAAATTGGACTAGTTTCGTTGTTGAGTCTTTGGATTGCTAGCATTTTCACGCTCGCTTAGCCATCTAGTTATTTGGCAAAAGTGAGTATTTCCTATCCCCTTTTTGCTTTTATTCATTTTTGGGGTGTTACATGTACACTTATACAAATTACAAATACAAGTTCACATTTTTACAATACATTCTAGTACTATGTGCATTTGCTTATAAACATGCTTTATGCTTAGACACTACATGTAGAATACATTTGTACTTAGTGAAGTCATTAACCTTGTACAAGCCGACCTTAACATTGGATAGCGCTATTGGATTGACAACCCGCCTAGGTTGATTCTCCCCCTTTTTCATCGGAGAATCCGTGGTCATTGTTAAGTTATTATCCATTTATTGGATAAGTACACCGCCGTTCATTTAGTACATTATACAGTCATAGGATTGATTTCGCTCATTTGTATGTTACATAGTTTACATAATTGCACTGTAGCTTTGCACTTGAATTGTATAACATTTTCCAACTTACTATATATTTTAAATCTAGGAATGCTCACCAACATTTCTTATGTTGACAAAACCTATTTTGTACATGTTTCAGGTGCAGTTTGATCTTAGTTTCATAGCATTGGATTTTAGTGCTTGCTTTTAATAAGTTATTTCAATTTCATGTTTCGTCCAGACTTTTGTAATTTTTCCATTTCATCTATGTAAGACAATTTAAAATTATTCAATAATATAGTTACATTTTAGTACCATGTGCTTTTGAACAATCGTCACTACGTGACACCTCGATGATTCCGCCATCGGTTGGGGTGTTACAGAGGGTGAACAACTTGTACATTCTCGACATGTCTAAATCGATGACCACTCAAGGCCAAGTCACGTGTTTTCTCTCCAAGGCTACAGAAAAAGAATCAATTATGTGGCATAGGAGAATGGGACACATTCACCTACGAAAGATGAATCAATTGGTGAAGAATGAACTTGTCACAGGAGTGAACGTTAAACATTTTCACTTAAATGACAAGTGTGTGAGTTGTAAGAAGGGTAAGCAGCACAAACAATCCCATAGGCCAAAGAAAGTCAATTCCGTTGAACTGCCACTTGAACGTTTGCACATGGATCTGTTCGGACCGGTCAAGCGTAAGAGTCATGCTGGAGAATTGTACTGTCTTGTGGTGACTGATGATTTTTCAAGATTTTCATGGGTTATGTGCTTACACCTTAAGAGCGACACTTTTGATAATTTGAAAGTTCTGTTCACTCGACTGGAAAATATCTATGGTCTCAAGATCAAGAGAATTAGGAGTGATAATGGGACGGAGTTTAAGAATGCACAGATGGACGATCTTTGTGAAAACAAAGGTATTCATCATGAATACAGTGCTCCGTATACCCCACAACAGAACGGTGTCACCGAACGCAAAAACAGGACTATAATAGAAACGGCGAGAACAATGCTTGCGGACTCAAATCTTCCAGTAATGTTCTGGAACGAAGCAATTTACGCAGCTTGTTATACTCTCAATCGTGTTTTAACAGTGAAGAAGTTTGGCAAAACTTCTTATGAGCTGATGAATCGTCGAAAGCCGAATTTAGAGTATCTAGAACCGTTTGGAGCTCCTTGTACTATGCTTAATCCATCTGAGAAGTTCGCACCGAAGGCTGAAGAAGGATACTTTGTTGGATATGCAACCCCGCTCAAACGGGTATTCAACAAAAGGACTCGTCAAGTCGAGGAGTGGGCTAACGTTGAAGTGCAACGGTATACTCAGAATTTACAGGGAAGCGGTCCAGATTGGATGCTTGATTACAAAGATTTCTTTGAATCATTCAACCTAGATAGCTTGGTTGAAGAGGCTGTATTACGTTTATATTACGAGGTCGAAAACGCAGTTACATCACCGTTGGTGCGTCCGATCACCGTGAACCCCCAAGCAGCTTCTAATGATACCAATGTTCCTGTCGTTGAAGAAGAGGTATTCCAAGAGGCTTCCACAACTTTGAATTCATCAGAATCAGAAGATGACGACGATGAGGTTACAAGTGAAGCTATTTTAGATCATGCTACAGTGACACCACCAGTGAACCCAAATACAAATGGTGCTTCATCATCGAATGTGGGTAATGATCTGGTTTCTGCAGAGAACTTAACTACTCAGACGGGAATCCAAGTACCCGATTATCCGAAATCTCGGATACATCGAATTCACCCGATCGAGCAGGTTATTGGTGATCCTGGTAGCAGTGTGATGACGAGAGGTGAATTGAGGAATGCTAACTCACCGGAAAACCTTGGCAATCTTGCTTTATATGCCAAAATACAAAAATCAGGTTTTCAGAATGACTGGTCTTTTGCTTGTTATGTTTCGTAGGTTGAGCCGCGAACTTACAAGGATGCTCTTTTGGATGACGCTTGGGTGGAAGCAATGCAAGAGGAGTTGTTGCCGTTTCAGAAACTTGGCATTTGGACACTGACTGATTTGCCCCCAGGACGAAAGAAGATTGGAACGAAATGGGTATTCAAATGCAAAAAGGATGATAGAGGAGTGATTGTACGGAACAAAGCTCGTTTGGTTGTACAAGGATTTCATCAAGTTTAGGGAATCGATTACAACGAGATCTATGCACCTGTTGCACGCTTAGAGGCTATCCGAATGTTTCTGGCGTTTACATCCTACAAGAAATTTAAGGTGTATCAAATGGATGTCAAGAGCGCGTTTCTCTATGGTGTGGTCAAGGAGGAAGTTTACATAGGTCAACTACCCGGCTTTGAAGATCCTATTCACCGGGATAAGGTCTACGTTTTGAACAAAGCTCTATACGGGTTGCACCAAGCTCCAAGGCAATGGTATGAAGAGCTGAGCACGTATCTTCTTTCAAAAGGATTCAAGCGAGGTTTGGTATATTGCACACTGTTCACTAAACGAACAGGCGATGACTTGCTTCTAGTCCAGATTTATGTTGACGATATTATATTTGGTTCTACTAACGAACTTCTTTGCAGAGAATTTGAACGTGTGATGCAGGAAAAGTTCGAGATGAGCGCAATGGGAGAGATGCAGTTTTTCCTAGGCTTGCAGGTGGAACAAAGACCAACGGGGATCTTTATTCACCAGACGAAATACGTTTCTGAAGTCTTGAGCCGATTCCAGATGGATGATTCGAAGCCGATGGATACCCCAATACAACCTAATCACGGGATTGGAGTTGACGCTAAGCGGGAGCTAACTGATCCATTTACATACAGAGCAATCGTCGGATCTCTGATGTATCTCACCGCCTCCAGACCAGATATAATGTTTGCCACATGTCTCTGTGCACGTTATCAGTCGAAGTCGAAACAGAGTCATCTTGCAGCTGTCAAACGTATCCTTAGATATCTGAAGGGTTGTCCGTCGAGAGGACTATGGTACCCTAATGATGATAATTTTGACCTAATCGCTTTTAGTGATGCAGATTGGGGTGGCTGTGACAAAGACAGCAAATCCACAACGGCTGGATGCCAGTTTATGGGGAGCAGGCTCGTGACCTAGCAATGCAAGAAACAGACTGCAGTTGCATTATCCACATGTGAAGCAGAATACGTTTCAGCATCGAGCTACTGCTCACAGGTTCTTTGGATACAACAACAGATGGTGGACCATGGTTTGCAATTTCTTAAAACCCCTATTTACTATGATAATGAAGCCGCAATTGCATTAACAAAAGACTTAGTAAATCACTCAAAGGCTAAACATATCCGGATCAAATATCATTTTATCTGTGATTGTTACGCTAAAGAGTTGATCGATATGGTCAAAATCCACATTGACTATCAACGTGCAGACCTTTTTACCAAAGCTTTTGATAAATCAAGATTTGAATATCTTTTGAAAGCTAACGGTATAAAAGAAAAACAAGACTGATCACCACCTCAGTTTATCGCTTTTTAGTTTAGTTTTATTGTTTTCAGAAAAATACAAAAATCCAAAAACATTGAAAAATTTCAAAATCCATAAAAATTAGAAAAACTTTGTTGACTGCTATATCTTCTTCCCTTATATTAATGCCGTCAGATTTCTGTGAACAAACGATATCTGGGCAGTCACATATTTGAAATGCTCCAGCTTATCCTTGGGAACAGTAAACTCAAAAATTTATAAAAAATTAGAAAAACCAAAAATGATTTCTTGGAAAAAAAGGGGAAATGATAGTACATCAGTGGGGATCTGACACATTCTAAAGAAATGCAATGCACTATAGGGCCTGTGTCTGAGTCTGTGTGATGTGCTGATAGGCTTCGTAGACCTATTACTGCGTGCCTGATACATACATATCAAACGAATTGTTGTGTGGATGAACTCCTCATGGGCATATGGTCTTAGTACCGTAATTTCGTTTGATAGGGTATTTTTACAAAACTCGGAGGTTTTGGGTCGTTATGTTATTAGTTGTCTGGGGATAGCCTCTCTGATCTTCTGCTGTAAGTCAATACGGACCTAGATCAGATAGGGTGTCTTTATAAAAGAGCTTTAAGCCAAATCCTAAAGTTACCGAATTGAGGAACTTTCCATTTATTATGATAATCAAAGATTATCTATTACATCGTATCAATCACTGATGCAAATCATGATTGATATCAGCCCTCAACCTGGTAGAGTGCACATGTTACTTTGCTGCATTAATTTGCTGACCTGTATACCTCTGTGTCTCATACCTTGTAAATTACAGACGACGAAAGCATAATCACGCTTTACAATGAGTCTTTGTGCATTTACTTCTTGATACGGGAGTATGTCGTGTGCGTGGGAACCACAGACAATTACGTTTATACTATACATAATTGTATCAGTTTAAAGCACTGCACAAAAGTCTGCATGTGAGTTTATGTGGATCACAATATCAGCAGTTGCCAAATCACACATTGTCTTTAATGATAATATATCAAAAAGATTAACGGTGTGATCAGATTTCTCAATAACTGATATGATCCATTTACCGGAAATCCCAAAACATTTACTGCTTTTTCTTTACATTTCCGCATTTTATATTTCTCGTCAAAAATGCAAAACTCAAAAAGATTTTAGGTGTGTTTTAACATAAACTTTAGAAAATCCAAAAAGATTTTACATTTCTATCTTATTTTTGATAGCTGATGGTGGTTGATGACGATTTTCTAAAACTTGATGGACCATTTGAGCATTGTAATCTTTAAATGAGAAATAATGATTGTCGGATGCTTAAAAGTTGAAAAATATGTTGAACGGGACTCGATTTTGAGATTTGGTAAAATTTTCAAAAATTCCATGTTTCATTCGCCCCTTCGTTGGGTCGAAGGTGGAATTTTGTCTGCTCATTCGTATGTTTTAAACGGTCGAATGTAAGTGTTCATGTGAAAATTTCACATTCGAACCCTTTTTCTACATTCGCACCTTTCAGTAGGGGCGAAGGTAGAAAAAGCATCACATTCGACCTAGTCAAACGGTCGAATGTGGAGCCTATATAACCCAATGTCTACTCATTCGACCCCATTCGAAATTTTTTCAAATTTTCTGAGATAGAGCCACTTTGTTGCTCGTGATTTCTAGACCATTTCATTGTGTTCGTCTGATTCCACTGATCATTTTCCATCATAATTTGCAGGTTATTATCAAGAAATGAGCATTTAATCTTTGATTTTTAGTTCGAGCCATAACTGACTTCAAACATGGATTAAATCATGATATTTGGACTTGTTTTTTATTAGGATTCTTTGATTAAGTGTTTTAGGGGGAGATTATCCAAAAACATAGGGTTAAACATCAACAGATCGCATAATCAATTGTTTAAACCTTATGAACCCTAGTTTTTGATTAAAAACACTTAATTAATGTATAATTGATAAAATTAATGATATGATAAGCTTAATCGGTAGTGTTAGTTGCTATCTAAATCAAAATGGCAAATTAAAATGACCAAAATCAAATTCTGAAATTTTGGAGAAGATGAACAGTCACCTTCGCCCATCACAAACGGTCGAATGTGACAGTTTGGGCGAAGGAGAATGTTTATCTGGTCGAAAGAAGATTAAGTGGTCGAATGAAGAAATTTTTCAAAATATTTTACATTCGAATCTTTAATTCTTCACCTTCGTACCTAAGATTTCTCATTCGCACCAACGAACTGGTCGAATGTAGAATTTGAAAACCAAAATTTTTCAAGTTTATGTTTTGTCCGTTTTTAACATGTTTGTTTTGATTTGTTTTGCAGCTTTACAATGTCCGAACAGGAAAGTGCGAGTGTTCCTGCTGGATCATCCTCTAAGGCAGCTGAGAAGGAAAAGATTGTCAATTTACCGTTTGAATCCGCACACAACTGCTGTGCGTATTTAGGCGATGTGAAGAAACACACTGAGTTTGCCGGAATTATATAGTTCTTGAAGCGAAGTAGAGTGATTGACGCTATTGCTACCCTAGCCATTATTTACCGTGATCACCAACAGGAGTTCTGGACCAATGCAAAGATGGACTTCTGGGATAATGAATCGTCACTCGTTAGTAAGATTCAGGGGGAGCTGGTCTGAGAACGATATCAGAGAGGCGTTGAAACTAGAGAATGAGAAGACAGATCCCAGAGAGTTGACATGGACTGAACAACGGAAATGCTTTCTAAGAATGAAATATAACGGACCTATCACTAACGGTTCGTTACATAAAGGAAAGCTATGTCCCCAGTTCAAATATCTTGCACATGTGATGATACATGTTTTCGGATCAGCAATTGGTGGATACGATTTGATGAGGAAGAGTATAAGCTCATTGATGGTAGCTTTAATATCGAACAAACCATTCAATGTGTTTGGGATGCTGATGGAACACATGTTAGAACCTGTGAGAGGGATAAGGAGCAGGAAATTCCTGTTATATCCTCGATTTCTTCAGATGATATTTGATTTGAAGTACAAGAAGTTGAAGAGAGATCCGAAACAGATTATTGTTCAGGAGCATATGAATCTAAACACTTTGGCTAGAATGAAGGAGTATAAGGGTGTACCAATGAATGAACGACCACCGTTGAAGAATCTATTTGGTCACCTGATCAAGATAGATTATACAGACCCAGGTAAAGACAAGGTGAGACATGCTGATAGTGGATCAGATGAAGACAATCCTTTACATCCAGTAGACCTTGATGCAAAACGAAAGCGTCAAGTGGTGAACGTTGGAGCAAAGAGTGGTAAGGGTAAAGAAAAAGAAACAGTGACTGAAGCTGAAGCTGAACCAGCTAAGAAGAAAGTCTCTAGACGACATAAAAGTATGACGAAGAAAGGGTTACATTTGGTGGATCAGGCGTCTGTAGATTCTGAAGAGACACAAGTGGATGAGAGATGGGATTCTGACGCAGAGACAGTGAAGAGCACCACGCTCAAGGCCACTGTGGCTGGTGAGTCTGTCAGTCTTCATAAGTCATTGGAGGAACAGAGAACTAAAAGCCCAATTCATTTAGATGAAACCGATGAGGGTTTAGGCTTAGGACCAGGAGATTTTCCTGGATTGCCAATGCAAGGGAAGAAACAGAAGAAACCCCAGTTCAAGAAGAAGGAGAAGGTATTGAAACCTATGGAAAAGAGAGCTAGGGAAATTGAATCATTGATTGCTGGAAAGAAACTACCACCAGCATCTAGCTCAAAATCACCGGTTGCTACTACAGTTGCGAAGAAGTAGAAGACGACATCAGGTACTGAGAAAGAGACTGATTTACCTGTTAATGAATTTAGTGATGCACTGGATAGAGTGTTAAAGAAGATAAAGAAAGGAAAGTTACCTGCTGTTGCTGAAGCTTCTACACCAAAGGTCACAGTTGATAGTGATGTGATGAACGCTGTGAACCAGAAGCTAGCTGACATGATGAAAATAATCAATCAGCAGCAAGCAGAGATTGAGCAATTGAAAAACAACGACAAGAAAATGCTAGACGTTGTTGAAACATCTCATGACAATCAGGAAGCACTTGAAGCTGAGATTAAACGACTTCGAAAAGAAAACAAGAAGTTGTTAAAACACGAACAGAGGAACACCAGAAGATTTATTACATTAAAAGAGGAGAACAAAAAGCTGAAAGAGAGTAACAAGAACATGGATAATTTGATTAAAGACTTGTACTCTAGAGCTCCTCAATTGCAAGCTGGTGAAGAGGACAAAGAACGAGATGAAGAAGAAGTTGATTTCGAACCATCTGATAATGAAGAAGAGGAAGATGAGGAGTTAGATGATGATGCTGGTAAGACTTCTCAGAAGAAAAAGAAAGATGATGGTGACGATGATGGTTCTGATGATAATTCTGGTGAAGGTAACAGCTCTGCAAGTTCAGGTAGTGATGATGATGACGATACTGAGAAATACAAATGTGAGAAAAGAGGATCTGGAAAAGGTGAAGGAGGATCCAGCTCAAAAGCTCCTCGAGGATCTGTTGATGATGATACGGTCTTTTGGAATGAGAAGCTAAGATCGCTATCAGATGAAGATAAGAAGATGAATCGCCAGATGTTAACAGATCGAGTCTGGACGATAGATATGACTAGCAGATTTTCAGAGATCTTTGAATCCAGTGACAGGATGTTTGAATTGGAGTTTAATGATCCAGATTTGGAGGATGGAGAAGTTTCTGCGGCGATGTCAAAGGAGATTTTAGAAGGTTTGGCGAAACAGGTTGGGAAGACGTTGGAAGAACTATTGGCTGATAATCAGATTCCCAACTTATCTGAAAAAGAAGCACGTAATCATTCAGATGACCGAGATGTGCCTGTATTCGAGGAGGTTGAGATTGAAGATATAACCAGTGAAGAATATCCAGAATATTTCAAGAAAGATAAAGATTCTGGATTTGCTAAGTTCACTGATGAGTTGCTGAAAGAAGCCGAGAAACTTGCTCGTGAAAAGAGTAAGAGATTCATGGAAGAAGTATTTCCAGGGTAGGATAAACCGAGTACAGAACAATCTGATAGTTTGAAGGAATTATTGAGGAAACTGAAGGAGAAAGAAGCAAATCGTCCCAAGGCAGAGATCTAGGGAAGTTTTTACAAGTTACACAACGAGATGTTCAAAGGAAGAGCGTTGGGATGGAAGTTTGTAAAACAGTTGAAGTGTGTAGCTGTTAAGTGGGAGAAAAGGATACTTTATTTTGAAAGATTCCATGATTTGAAGACACTTCCTTACTGGGCGATTCGAGATGTATGTAGGCACCAGTTGACTGGCTCTGTGAACGATCACATTGCTTATTTTGCTGATCGTATGTCGAGGGAAAGTAGGACGAAATGGAATTTGTTTACTCCTCAGTATCCGAAACGGATTGTTCATAAGAAATAGATTGATGAGATAACCAGAATGCCCAAGGTGACGTTGAAGTACAAACCACCAAAAGTGTTAAAACACATTCCTTTGTTGCAGATTCCTCAACACTTTGCTAAAGATTTTATCTGGTGGTACTATGACTGGAAAACTGCAGAGGCTGTGATTGTTTTGAAAGATGGTGTGAAAGATTACAAGAAGATACACATATTTGATCCTATGTGGTTGATTAACTGCTCACATGAGGATATCATTATGTTGTATTATAATCCGATTTACAGTGAGGTGACGGATTGTGATCAAGTAAGTAAATACCAACGGGTGGTATTCCTGTGCTTTGCTCATGACATAAATGCTAGATGTGATTATGATAAGAAGCTTGGTAAGTTCGTGAAGATTCAAGATGTTCCTGATGTCAAGAAGAAAAAGCCGAAACAAGTTTATGCACCGGTGATGACCTTAGAACAAAAGAAACAATTACACATAAAGCTTATGAACAAAAGGATGGACCAAGAGCGTAAACAATCCAAGCAATAGTCGAGGGGGAGTTTGTAGATGCATTTTGTGCGACTAATGCTTTGGATTACATTTAACATATGTTTGTGTGTTTAGACGAATGGTCGAAGGAAGATTCATAGGGTCGAAGGAGTGTTTTTAAACGGGCGAAGGAAGCTCAAAGGTGCGAAGGAGAACTGGAGGTCGAAGGTAGAAAAAGATTTTTATGTATTGCTTGGTTCGACCAGTGTGATTGGTCAAACCTGCACATTCGACCATACTATATGGGCGAATGTGCAGGCCTATATAAGGCCAAGTTCATTTTTGAATTGTAACTTTTGTCATTTTGTTTCCCTCCAGTCTAGTTTTCTCCCTAGGGTTTTGAGTCAACTTTATTCACGTCTGTAATTGATTATAAACATCGTTTTAACGTGTAATTGAGTTTGATAATTAATGAAATGAATGATTTGAAAATGATTTCTGCATTTTGTTGATATTATTATCATATTGTAACTGATTCAAGGATTCCGCACTTGAATTAGTAGACTTGTTTGATCAATTCATTGTTTTTGTCAATCCGATCCTCCTACATCGATTTATTATATAGAGGAATGTTCTTGTATAAATGGTTCTTATCTTACAAATATCTCTTAACGTGAGAAATGAAGGAGGATATTTTTTTTATTCCGTATTGTTAAACATATATTTTAGTACTGAAATCTAAAAAAAAAAAATTAGTGTAGAGTAATTATGTAATTACTGTTGTAGAGTAATTACGTAATTACTATTGTAGAGTAATTACGTAATTACTCTAGTGTAAACTACTGTAATTACTCTAATGACGTAATTATGCTAAAATTTTTTATATTATTCATCTATAAAGCATGTTTAAGCATATGGGAAAAAATTTAAAAAATAAAAAATTCTTTCCTTCACTTCTCATGTTTAGTAGGTTAAGCCTATTTGTATTTAATCTTTACTCTTATTATATATTGTCAATAGCAAACTAATATATCGATATTTGGGGTTATTTTTAATTTTTTATGCAATTATTAATAACATGTTTCACATTATTTATATGCATTTTATTGTGATTATTGGAGTATAGTGTTGCTATACTTTAAAAAATCACATTTTTTTCTAAATAAGTCAACGTCTTATGCGTACAACATGCTTAACTACAAATAGGTTGCATAATAAATTTTGGAAGTTACGTAATTATATATATGCAGATAATCATAACAAGAGTTGTGTAATTATCAATATTGGTCGATTGATTATCATTATAGGTTGTGTAATTGTAAATAAGTTTTTTCTTTTTTCACTTGATTCTAACCGAGCAAATATTAATCTTTATCATATTTATGTTGATCATATAGCGAGCTTATTTTGTCAATGCAAAATTATGTGTTGGATTTACGAGCATACTGCTCTGAGAATTTCCTCATAATTTCAACAAACATTTTTCTGAAAATTCAGCTGAGAATAAAAGCAACAAAAGAAGTACCATGAATAAAATTGTTAGTTCATTGAAAGTGTATGCAGGAGATGTACCACCATTACTGAAATTGTTATTTCTTTGTAAGTGTAACCTGATAAACCACCCTAGATTTCTAATTCCTAACAATCTTAAAACGGATTCTCTATGCTACATAAAACTAGGTAGTAATGTTTCTCATTTATTAAGTGATCAAAGTTGATTATATTGGATGAGACATCAATGATTCATAAACATGCTTTAAAGCTTTGGATAGAAATATAAAAGACATATTTAATTAGGATACTTCTAACAATGAAGAACTAACATTTGGAGTTAAATTTTTATTGTTTTTCTGGTGATTTTAGACAAATTCCACATGTTATTCTCAATGGCAATGAACAGAAATTGTTCATGCTTTTATAAGCTCTTCTTATCTCTGTAGTAAATGAACACTACTAAAATTAACAATAAAAAAACATTAGGTTAACTGTAGTAAGCCAAAATTCTGATATGGAACAAAAACAAATTATACATAGTGGTTTCTGGATTTAGCGAGTGAAAAGTTGATGATACAAATTATGGTGATGCATGTATAGAGACACCTAATAATCTTCTAATTAACGACTCATCTAATCCTATTAAGAGTTTAACTGACTTTGTATATCCTTAAATACTGAAAGATTTTAATAATCATGACTACTTTCTTAAAAGGGTAATACTGACAAGTAAAATTCCAGTTCAAGAAATTAATGAATGTTTACTTTCAATGTTTCTTAGCGAAGAAAGAGAATACCTAAGTTTATAAAAGGGCAATAGTGACACCTAAAAATCAAGTTCCAGAAATTAATGAATGTTTACTTTCAATGTATTTTTGGTGAAGAAAGAGAATACCTAAGTTTAAATAGTGTTTCTTAGATGGAAAATCTTAATGAACCATTGGATGAGAGTTTATACACTTCTGATGCTCTAAACAGTCTTAAAGTATCTGGCTTGCTAAATCATTGGTTAATTTTGAAGGTCGTGTTCGAGTAAGGTTATTAAGAAATTATGACCAAAGAAGCTGTTTATGTTATGGCACAAAGACTACAATATGGAGGTAATATTTGAACTCGGAATTTAATTCCAAGAATTAGTTTGATACCTTTGGATAAAAGGTTCCTTTCATATTCCAGAGAAGATAATCAATTTCCATTATGAGTATGTTTTATAATAACTATTAATAAAATCCAGAGATTGTCATTACTTAGAGTTGGTTTGGTTTTAAAAGTATGATGCTCGGTAAACTCAGGTTAATACTTTTACAAACATACTTAACTGGGTCAGTTGAGTCGGTTTGATGATTCGGGGAATCATCGGGAGTTGATTTACGCTTACGTATTGTCCAGGGTTCAATGATTCGGGGAATCATTGGGGGAAACACACACACACACGAGTCTTGAGTCCCGTTGTTGGTGAAATTACATAGTTTGATTGAGTATCAAGTATTGATGGTTCTATAAACGAAGTAAAACTTATGAATACGTGTTTATATGATTAACATATGTTAGAAATGCATATTCATGTGTTAGGATGTGTTAACATGTGTTAAAATGGCAAGATTATGAAGCAAATGATCAGAGTGAAAACCCAGGAACCCATTCGACCTTGAGGGAGGTCGAATGAAGTTCAATAGGGTCGAACCAAGCCTTAAAAATCTAATTCGACCTTGTATAAGGGAGAACCAGTTTAGAGTATAAATACAACAATTTGCCAAATTTTCATCATTTCACAACCTTAACTCTCCTCCAAGCGCTCTCTCTCGACCCCAAACCTATAGGAAGGAGTTTTTGGCCTTTTTTTTTCATATTTAAAAGCCAAAACACGTTCTATAACCAAAACGAGTGAATATTCAAGGTGTGTTCATCATTGTAAACCCCTTTTAATTAAGTTTCATACGTTTTTTTTATCAAACCCTAAGAGTCCAGATATGATTCAAATGAGTTTTCATGGATAAAAACATTTCTAACATCTTTCTAAACTAAATCTATTCATTAATAATGGGTTTTCTTACAAAAACCCTAATGTTAATGGTGTTAAATGAATTGTTTATGTATTATATGATATGAGTTGATGAATAAATGTTATATTGATGATTTAGGACTATTTTGGATAATGATTTATGGATGTTGTGGGGTTTAATCGATGCTTAATGGAGTTTCACCTATTTTGGGGATTTTATGCTAGATCTAGGGTTTGCTATTGTTGATATTGATGATGATATGATTGGGGATTCATTTGTTTGCGTTAATCCGTGCTTAATAAATCTGTACATGGTGATAATCGGATAGTTTCCATTTTAGGTAAAGTTTTCATACAATTGATGTGGGCATTTCCATAATTTGCTATTTTGGAAAAGATTGCGACTGCTATGTGAAACAGACAGATTTGTATGTGAAAATGATATGATTGCACGTGGTTAGGGTAGACAAAGTCAACTGCTGTGATTTGTGACTTTTCGTGATGTTTTCAGACTGTTTTGATGAGATTTTGTCCATTTAATGGGTTTTGCAGCAGTTGGGTCGAACCAAAAAACCCATTCGATCCATCAAAAGTGTCGAACCAATTCCCTGAAAGCCCATTCGACCCATCTGATTAGCAAAAAACCAAATTTACAAACTTTCATTCAACCTTTCGACTGTAGAAATGAATATTTGATGCAAACTAAGTGTTTTATGTGTAAATCTTGTATCTAAGCTATATGTACTTGATAAACTAGTGTAACGGGTCACCAACGGAATGTCGAGTCTGTCTTGTGTGTCGGGTCAGCATTCAAACACATTTTCAAACATACATAGTCATGATCTGGACAATCGGGGACTAGTTAACCTACTGGTTATTAGTCAAAACACTTCTTCAAACTTTATGATAGGTCGTCGGTAATTGGGACTATCAAATTATTGTTGGTTATTATGTTTTGAGAAGACGCAAACAAAGGTGAGTTTCATAACCCCACTTTTACTGGTTTTACTTTTGGGGGAGAAACATGCTACGTACTTTGGATTCGTAAACATCATGTTATACTATGGTTATCTTTTGTTTACTATACGTCGTTTCATCCTAAGTTCCCGGGGAACCATGAATGTGCAGGGTAGCACAACGGGGGAAATGTGGATAGATCTATTGGGTGTGACCTGCCCCACTCGTCGGCTAGGAGCCGAGCGGGTGCATATTGTCTCAACTCACGTAACGTGGATGCCGGTAGCACATTTCGGGCAATACATTGGTATTCGTGTCAAGTAATGGCTTCCAACCATAGTAGTAACAATACATACATCTAGCTAACGTTCATATAACATAGTAGTAATTGGATTGATGTTTCAAAACTTATGGAAACGTTTTATAAAAACCTGTGATCTCAACAGCATTATATGTTGAAATTTTTGGCATGTTTTCTTAGGTCACTAAGGTAGAAGAAGTACATGGATTAGGTGTAAAGTTCTGTATTTTCATTGTATTTTGTTATATTGTAATTCATATTTCAATTTCAATCATTGTAAATCCAAAACTTTGCTCATTGTGGAAATCGCATTTTTATCAAACTTACACAATATATAATCAGCCACAAATACGCATTTTTATACCATACCAAACCATACTTTAAGTCTATAATCGCTTCGGAATATGATCATATATTTTAATAGTTATACATACTTGCATACACTTATTCATAATTATGAGTTTTTAACATAAAATAATAAGTAGATCAAACTCTAGGGGTTAAATTGAAAATACTAGTTATATTAACTCCCAACCACCTTCTTTATTAGCCCAACCCCCATCCTCCTTATAAACACCAACTTCCACCACCTCCTAAACACTTCCCACACTCTCTAATCACTCCCAAATCTCTCTAATCTTCAAGAATATCAAGTAAATTTTCTGCTCAAAATTAGTGAGTTCTAAAGCCTTAATCTTCACTTTTCTTCCACTTCCTTCACTTCTCCTGTTCTTCTAACCCCTTGGGGAAACCTCTAGGACCTTGCTCTTGTTTGCAAAGGCAGATAAACATGAGTGGGACACCAATTTGAGGCCTCAAAGGTGGTTATATTCTATTATTTTTTATGCACTAGGATGTTAGTTGTAGTGATACCAACCGAGTTCACCAACAACTTAATGTTGGATGGACTTGTGTCATGGTTAATGGTTGACAAAGGAAATCCAAGGCTCATCCAAACTAAGTCACCATGCTCTACTTTTATTTCCTAATTATACTATGTAATACTAATATATACTTTCAAAACATTCATCCTATAACTATTAATCTAATAATTTGGAAGGTTTGTGGATACATCCCTACTTTACCAAACTCTTGACCCTTCTTGTAATTCAGATTTATTTCATACAAGAATGGGAAAAACCCTTTCTAAGACCCATGCTTGATCCTTAAGCAAAGTGGTCATGACATGAAACTCATTAAGATGGATTCACATTCCTAACTTAGCTCTCACCTTCCGAATCACCTTCATGGTGGTTTTGTGCTTGGTTATTAACTCTAACTCTTAACCATCCGAATCACCTTCATGGTGGTTTGTGTTTTGGTTCGCCTTAAAGGCAATGCATGAACTTCTTGAACATATGAATCATTCATCCGAATCTAAAATCCATTCCTTTTCAACTCTAGAATAACCGGAGCTAAATCTTTTCCTCCCAAGACTCTTAACGGGAATCTAACTAAGCGCACCCTAAGGTGAGTTCATAATTGTCCCCTTTGTCTCTTTATCACTTTTAGGCCTTAACATGCATCATATGCAAATACACTAAATGCTTTCATACACCCATGCTCAATCTATCAAACATGCCTATATGCCATTGCCATGCTAGAAATCGAATTCTAAGATACAAAAGCCTTAGCATACAACCCGCCTTAACATGTATAGCGCTATAGGAGTAGCACACCGCCCTTTTTGGGTCATTGTTAAGTTTTAACGGCCTATCACGATAGTGTTAGGATATGCAGTGGTAACAAGGGATTGATTATGCCTTTTATATGATTTTTTTATGCGCAAACTAGAGCATGATGATTCGAGTAAAACATTTTATTATTACGTATGTATTCAAAAACTAGTATGCTCACCAATGCTTTATGTGTTGACAAGATATTTTATACATGTTGTAGGAAAAAGCTTGATGAGATGATACAAGAAATATCACTTAGGATTCGGCCTTAGAAACAAACGAAACAATCCTTATTTTACTTCATGTTTATGTTGATGTATTTTCTCATGAACAAATTGTATATTTGTTGAATCTTAGATACAAATGAAATCTATTTTAATATATTGTCACAATTTAGTGTTATGAAGTCTTTGAAAAATCTATCACAAGTTGCTCCTTGATGTATTCCGCCATAGGTTGGGGTGTAATATTAGGCGCACGGAGTCTTGCACGGTGTCTAGTGTTCATTTGCATATGTTAAACATTTTCAGACTTACGTTTATTTACTGTTTTTGGGATGTAAACTTGATGAAGCTTCCGCTGCGTTGGATTTTATGTTATAAAAACTTTATGGTTTTTGTTTACGTATTTTTACATATAGTTGTTGTTTATTGTGACCATTGACTTGGATCCTGGTGTGTCACGCGCCTCGCGATAAAATCCCGCAAGTGAAATTTAAGGGTGTGACAAAAAGATCTACTTTTCACATATGGACACTTGTATATGAAATTGTTGTCAAGAGTTAAATGTAGAGACAAAGTTAAACTCCATTAGATAGTGTGGCAAATAAAACAACACATGTTGTATAAAAATAAATACTTTTATCAATTTCTTTTTTTTAATTTTTTATTGTATCTTCTATTATGTAGTTTTCTTCACAGCTTTTATTTATAAAGCCTATTAACTCAACTCGTGTATTATATGGGTAATAAACTAGCCTAGTATTGTAATATAAAAGTAGAAAAAACGAAATGGTGAGATGTTTTATTTTCCATTGAGAAACATTGGTTTCCATTCATGCCATGGGCTGCTGGGTCACGGTTAGCCCTCTCACAGCCACTCACTTGGGTGCAGCACAACGTTTATGTGGTCGTGAGTCTGGCGCGTCTAGGGCTTGCCTCTCACGATCACTCATCATAATGTATGATCTAACATTATGCAAATTAACTGTAAAAAAAAATATAAAATTAGATTAAGGAATAAATGAAACTAATGGTAATTTTTATTCTTAGCTTCTTGGTATTTTGCAAGGATGGTACTTGAAATGAACATTTATAAGTTTAAGATCCAAAAATATATTTTCTCCTGTGTTTATTTAAGACTTTATAATGACTCGCTGCACTTGATAGATACTTACCTTTATTAATAAATTCGATTTATTAAATGAAGACTACTACACGAGTAACAATCATAATTGTTCTAATCAAGAAGATCCCATATGGCGTCATCTATGGGAAAATCAAACAAATTGTTTTGGCCATCTTCATGCTGGACAACATCTAAACCTTCCTCATCAACATTAACACCTCCACAGTCTTCAAATAACTCGTCCAAAAACTCGCTAATCTTGTTCTCAGATAATTGGGGGGATGAGACTAACCTTTGGGAAATAACGAAGGCGTTACTCAAACAATCATTTGTTGATGTTATCAAGTTACCCATGTTAAGAGGTTCAATGCGAGGGTATGGGTTTAATGGCTTTGAGAAGGTATGTGGTTTAGGCCTAATAACCGTGACCACAGCTTGTTTTGACTGCTCGCCGTCTTTAAGTTCTTCTTTTTGTCGTTTGGGACGGGATCTAACATGTGTGTTCCAGTAGTTCTTCACATCATTAGCAGTTCTTCCTGGTATTCTTCCCGCAATTATTGACCATCTATCAAATCAAAATTAATTATCATATGATTATAAAAATATTACATGCATCTTAAGTTTGCCATAGATATGAACTACTAATATAGGATGCGGGTCAACAATATTTCAATTTATACATGTAAAGCAAATGTAAAGAAAGTAAATAAAATGAGGATGTAATTCGATTTACTATATTACTTATTCTTTCTAAACGATTATTGATGATGTATAAATTTTTTTGCTATCATGATTACCTCAAAACTTAATTGTAATTCTTAGCTTTATCGCTTGCAACAACAAGTTATCATCCGAGTATCAAAATAAGTTACACCTGTTCACAACTATCCTTAGAGATATTTCCCCGTTGTGTTACGAATATGAATGAAAACAGTTGCAATATATGTCTTTTATCGGTTTAAGTTTGAAATTTTTCACCTGTTTCCAAGAAGCTTGTGAAGCCTATGCATGAGGTCAATTTCATCTTCCCCAAATTCTCCTCTTTTTATATCCGGTCTTAGATAATTCAACCAACGCAGCCTGCAACTCTTCCTACATCGGTTTAAGCCTGTGAATTACACAAAACACTATTGATGTCAAACAACCAAATTAAGGGAACTATTGTATGTTTTGTTGCTTAAATATTCATAAGTAATGAGATTATACATTTTGTGAAGCCAAAAGTATATATAAAATGTATGTTTTACCTGCTTTGAGTGGTACCAGGTGCCACTTCCCTTCGCCATATTTCTGGATATAGTTCTTGAGAAGCATATCTTCTTCTGCTGTCCATGCACCTTTCCTCAACTCTGAACTCGTAGTACCACTTGGTCTCATTCTTTTTACTATATGCAAGGTTTGTTGTACTTTTACTCAAGTAGTGAATAAGTTTCTTTTGTAAGTGATTGTTTTATCTTTGACATTTGTTCTAATTAATGTCAATTTCACAGATATATATAGATAGAGAGAAAAAAAATTTACGTCGTACCAACCCTCCACGTATATATTACCTACGTGCATGCTAATTTTTCCACAGAAAAGTCGACATAATGATGAAGAACTTCCAGCAAATACAAATACTGAATATTATTGTAATTCAAAAGTAGAATCATGAAATTATTTTAAGAGCATTTGTTCACTAATAAGTTATAAAAAATTAAAATCAGTTAAAAATCTTTTGCTTGAAATACTTGGATTTGAATTAAAATTTGTCATACTACCTTAGCCACGTAGATCGGATACACGACAACATACCCTCGCTATTGTCTCTGCGAGCGACCAAACGCGATGGCGGTTGCATCCGCTAACGGGCTGATGACCGTTTAAAAATTAAAACAAATAAATTTTTTTACCATTTTCATTAATTACATTCTACCAATATATTACTTCACATTTTTCACCATTCTTCATCTTCGTCTTCATTCTTCTCCTTCTTCTTCACACATTTACCTAATATTTACCTAACTTCTTTAAAAATCAACCAAAATCATGGTGCAATGGACCGAGGAGGAGAAACTCGCCTTAATAATCGCATACAATCAAGTGCACGCTGACAGCGTGTCGACAAGCCGTGGTTCCCGAAGCTGCGGACCACATTAGGGAAAAGTCCTAGTGGAGTTTGGTAACCTTGTTTGGGGAACCAAATGTACTTGTGATTCAATATCTCACCAATACAAAGATATGAAATTGAAGTGTAAAAACTTCCAAATCGCGAATAAAAAAGTCTCTAAAGATCTCCCCAGTAAAACAGAAAACGTGCTCCTAGCTTTTACGCATGTTGAGTATTTTTCAGAGGTTGGCATGACTTTCATTACGTTTCGATTTGGAAAATAATACGATCAAGCTCAACCTTACGTTAGTTGTTTTTTTTTTTTTTTTTTTTTTTTTTTTTTTTTTTTTTTGCAATGGTTTTTATTTTAGTGTAATATTTTTACTTTTATAGTGTAACGGTTTTTTTTATATAACGTTTTTTTAGTGCAATTATTTTTTTATTTAATGTAATGTTTAAAAATATGTTATGTAAAATATTTTTGTTTTATATTTATTAATTTGGTAAAAAATAACCCGCTCATCTTGAGCCATAACAGGATCAAGTGAGCAGGTTTCAGTCGCGAGCCAGTGATACGTGGGTGCCTACTTGGCACAATATTAGAGGATCAAGTTATGGCTCAAGGTGAGCCACAATACATAGTCTTAGAATATGTTATACATTTGTTCATTAATTTAAAGGGAAATTGGATTTAAATACTATTCCTTGTTGGCCGCTATCATTCCCAACTATTATTTTGACTATCAATACTCTCAACTTTACACTTATTTATTATGTCACGTCCAAACTAGGATGCAAACACTTTCTCATCATTAGAAGTTGACCCTGATTTCAAAATAAGGGTGACATAACATACAATGTGTAAAGTTGGGAGTATTGGTAGTTAAAGTGATTGTTGAAAGTGATATTGGCCAATAAACAATAGTTTAGAGTATTTAAATCCAATTTCCGTAATTAAAAGTAGTTGAATTCTCCCATGAGTTGCAGCAATAATTTGATGGGTACCGGATGTCACAGTGATGACATTGGTATGACAAGTGATGTGTAGTTTTTAGTAAATTAAAAAATAGTTTAATAATGTTATAAACTTAATAATTTATTACCTAAGAAAAAATGAGTTTTTTTTTTTTTTTTTGCTAAAACGTGATTTAGTATTAAATTTATAAGAAACGATAGTTTTCTTAATCAACTAAAACCTATAAAATAGGCAAGTGAACATATCATGTATAGTATAGTTGGTATGCAAGTACTGTGTATCAACCCAATGACACGACTTTTATTACTCCATTATGAGTTACTAAGTACAAGTTTAATGTAATAGATACGTTTATAGTCTAGAGAACAATATTGACGTGTGCGGATATACACATAATTTTACAATGAAATAAACACACGTTTGTTTTAATATTTATAAAAATGGTTTAGACCTTAACATTGAAACACAGAACAAAAAGGCAAGTGTACCCTGTCATATATGTAGTAAGCACAGATAAGAACCAGATATCGATCCATGGACGAGAGCGGATGCAATAGTACTTAAACTCAATCCCCGATTTACATGTAAAAGATAGTTTTGAAGATGTTAAAACTAGATTAATTCTAAAATGATAACTAGGCATAAGTAAGACTCCAAATACAAAATATATATAAGACACTATAATAACAATCCTAGCATGTCAACTACATAACATATGTTAAAGAGGCGTGAGATCAACATTCCCATTTTCAGACAATTAGTATCCCTTTCGGGAATCCTAACATGACAAATATACGGAAAGCTAACACGATAACGCACGTTAACCACCTCAAATTGTTCATTAGCGAGCAGCTGATATAAACTCATGAAAATCTTCTAAAGATAAGTTAGTCATCTGTTAAGAGTTTTCTAACCTCACTAATCAAGGCAAGCAATACCGAAAACACAATACGACCACCTAGACTAGCATAAAGTAAAGCATATCACAAACTATTCCATTTTACTAACTTTGAACACAAATCTACTAAGATCGCCATTTTCACCAAAATAACTCACAAAGATCAACAATTGTGTCAAAGATCCGTAACAACACCATTAAGCTTTTAAAACCGTTTTACGTGCCGATACGCATTTCTAATCATTATTCGACTGACTTTAACCAAACTAATACCCGTTTCCAGTTTCATGGTGTAAACACATTAGCAAGTGAACTAGTCTACTACCGATTGATTAAGCGGACGGTTTTTCAACATGTATCCGACTAACACAAAATGATAATTATCAAAGTCATTTAAACATAACAAGAAATCCAACAACAACAAAACATGGTTGCAATATGATCAACAAGATTCAAACATGAAAAACGCCAAAATCATATAAAACATGATTAAACATACAACGATTGTTCTAACTACTAGATACTAGTATTTTTACCCATAGGTTTACAAATACATAACATTAATATCACATTCAGACCTAAACAAACTGATTTGAACATAATAGATGATCCTGATCGCCTCCCGAGCTTGTTATATGGCTTCTCAGCAGCTTCACACGTCCAGAAATCACCCAGAAAATACCCAAAACCTGATTAGTGAGTTCTGCTCTATTTTTATAGAATTCTCAAAAAGGCGCACGACCATGCACAGCTGTGCACGTCGTGCACTTTATTTTGATCGTGGCGTCACTAATGTGACAGGCAAGTGGGCTACTTGGTCTATGAAAATATATGGGAAGCTTGCACGGCCGTGCACCTTTGTTGCACGGTAGGGCTGATTATGAAGTAATCGGGAACATGGTTGCACTACCTTGTGCACTGGCAGTGCAGCCGAGAAAATGGGCTTGCACAGTTTGTCAGGTGAGGCTGCACGGTAGTCCAGACATGGGTGTCCGAGAATCCAAGTTGCACTGGCTGTTGCACTGGCAGTGCAGCCTTCAGTTGCCGAGTTAGGGTGGACATGCACGGTAGTGCACAAATCTTGCACGACCGTGCAGGTGTGTCAGTTTCTTCTAAATATGCAGGAAATGTCCGTTCAGTCCAGTTTTCGCCCGTTTTCTTTAACTTTGTCTTTGGGGCGTCGTTTAAGACCTGCAATAACAATACAAAGCAATTACGTACCGAATTCGTGCAATTATGGTCAAAAACGAGTAATTTGGGAGTTTAATCGGGGATTTATATATGTATAATTTAACGTATATCAAACCTCCCCACACTTGAACTTTGCTTGTCTTCAAGCAAACAACAAAACGGAAATAAACGAAAAACTCGCCAAATGGCAACAAAGACAAAATAACCTGTAGAGATAAGTACCAAGCCATCATATATAAATAGGCGACAAAATAACTAAAAGGCGACGATTCACTTCCGATCAACATAACATGCAAACCCTTACACGACTCACAATGTTCACACACACTTGGTTTTATTTATGATACATACGTGTAATGTGTATGTGTAAATCGCTCCATTGCCAAGACAATGAATCGTGCAATATCATAAGCTTGTCAAAAGATCTAATCTTCACCAACTAACGTGTGAAAAAGCATGAATCATGAGGTCTTAATAGGGTTGTAATGATAGGCTAAGGTAAGGGTGTGGAATGGATATTTATAGTGACAAAACGGCTAAAACTCGGCGGTTATGTCTAACTAAATAGAAACAAACATAACTATACAAAACACACATGAATATAGGCGATTTTTATTTAAATCGAGCTAAACATACAAATTCTAACTTTAAAGTCCTGAAAATTTCTCCAACACTGCTAATTCACCCTATTTTAGGGTGTTCTATTTTTCTGGATTTTTCTTGATATTTTTTTTAATAACGGATATAACCGATAACTATAACACGGATATATACAACACACAGGCTCTAAATATATAAACCCGAACACGAACTATTTACAACACATAAACGAGTTAAACAATAACCTATACCGAGTTTCAACACAAAAGGTTTAAAAGAAAAAGGCTAAATTTAGTTAAGTGGTGAAATGGTGTGGTAAATAAGAAAAAACACGGGATTAGGCTCAACATGGTTAACTAGTGGATAACATTTGGGTGTGGGAAAAAGATAGAACGAAAAGAAACGACTTAATCAAAAGGGTATCCTAAGTGCCTTAATCATTTTAATACAATCTTACACGTTTCTGATCTAAACAAGCATGCTAATGACAAGTTCTAAATGGCACAAAACATCCGGCTCACTCGATAAGCATGTCAAAGAAATGAAATCTATACTAAGGCTCAAATTCTCACGTAACCGGAAGGAAATTGGTGCAAGTGTACGAATTTAGCATGCTAGTATCACGTCTGTTTGTCGCGCCTCAAGTTATCTTTATCAAAAACTAGTTAGGCTTGATGTTTTTAAATATATATATACATACCTAAAGGTTTATATATACACACACACACACACAATATAGGACAAATAAGATATAACCCCTCCCCACACTTAAACGTCACATTGTCCCCAATGTGAAAATAGACAGCGTTTATGAATTAGCCAACTATTGTGTGAAAAAGGAGAATAATACTCCCCTGGTGTCGAAGAAAGTTCCGGGCAAATAAACGGCATAGAGCATCCTCAGCGGTGCTCCCCCGTCTCCTGCATGATCAACATACTTGACAACAACAAACACATCAAACCCATTAATCATCATCCAATAAATAAAACAAGCTAAATTTAAGTACTGAAAGAAAATAAATAGTACGAATACAAACCAAAGATGTCTTGGGTGCAAGCACCCTAAATAAAGTACGAATACAAAAGCAAATAAAGTAAACAAATATAGAGCTGCATCATGGCGAGAGCGGCTACTGGTTATCCCTGTGATGAATACCGGACCCGCCTGGCTGGTCGGTGGGTGGTGGCCCGAATGGAAACCGAGGTGGGTTACCGAAGTAACCCGGGTGAGCCTGCTCTAAGCCACGAAATATGAAGTCAAACACACTATGCATCTCCTGCCGCATAACATGTTGTGTCCCCCCCCTACTGTTGAACATTCAGCTCCATGGCCTGGAACTGATGATAAAAGTTAGGGAAAGATGGTAAATCTGGTGGCTAGGCATACTGCTGGTGTGGATCATGGTAGGGGCCTTGGTGAGGTGGTGTCTATGGTGGTGTACCTGCACCGCCTCCACCTCCCTGATCATGCATCTCCTCGTCCTCTGCTGCTGGTAGAAGATCCTAAACCTCGTTGTCACAGCCCCTCAGTCGTGGCCCATCCTGTGTTTCTATAATAAGGCCCTGGGCCCTTAGCGATCGCAGATCGAGCGCTGTCCCGTATGCTGCTTGAGTCAATGTAAGCCTCACCTCGTCAGTCAGTACTCCCAACTCCTCGGCGAGTACCGTAACATACTCGCCTCCATGAATCTCACTCCCTTTGGTCTTCCCACCTGCTGTACAGAAGAACTCGGCCATCCGCGCTGACAAGTTGAGGGGTTCACCTGTAGAGAGATGATATAAAAATAAAAGGTCAGTATTTGGATAGTTTCCCGAGCTGTCCTTTCGTCCACAGATGGTGCGACTGAAGATGGAGTGCAACATCCGTAGGAGAGGATCCCTAATCTTTGAGGCTTTGGCCAACCTAGGATTGTAGACTGGACCATCTGCTATAGTAGCCCAGTAATCTGCTCGATCATCAGGATCGGCGAAGTTATGCACTGTAGAGAATATGTCGGAACCTATGTCTTCCTGTGTGTAGATCCCGAGTTTCTTCCCCAATTTCGCCACAGACCATCTATGCCACTGCCCTCCTAGTCTAAAGGATACATTTTTTCATGAAAATTTCAGATTTCCCCTTCTTTAGGCTTTGGTAGGAATAGGAGGCAAGGATCTCTATGGTAAGTTCGAGATACACGGGTTTTTGGATGTTCAACAGGTGGGCTAATAGTTGGGAGACCATATCCGTAAATCCATCATGTTGGTTCAAGGCAGCCAGTAAATCCCAACTCAGCCGAGTCGACATGCCAAACATGTCTCTTCTGTTCCATAAGTTGAAGAGTTTATTGATACACCGTGTTTCCTTGGCATTCCGGTTGTCAAATGTTAGGAATGCGTGTTCCATATGCATATAAAAACACATTCCAAACTGTTAGCATATCAAAAATTATGGTCTCGGACGTCCAACATAAGGCTGCAAACTTTCTGACATGAATCTGAAGGTTTTGCAAGGCCGTGCACAAATGTGCACGGTCGTGCATGTCATGTTCAGCCGAGCTGCACTGTCTGTTACACTGGAAGTGCAGCCCATTTTTCTCGGCACGCACGGTAGTACGAGTGCCCCGCACGGTAGTTCGGGTCAATCGACTCGCTGATTCTTAGTCAAGACGAATGTTCCTAGTTACAAACCAAGTCAAGTCGACCTTGCAGACCCGTGCACTACCGTGCAAAACCGTGCAATTTGTTCAATTTTATCCTAAAGTAACTCAAATCACCTACATTTTGTTTAAAACTTATAATACAAGTGGTTTTGGGCTTGGTTATGCACGGTTTCACAAGATTTAAACAAAACTTACAAAGATTTAAACAAAACTACAAGATTCGAGGGTTTGTTTGAGATTTATGAAGAAACCCCCAAATCCTTAACCTAGAACAAAAGTTAAACGAATCTAAACTAAAAATGCAGAAAAGTTGTACAAAATTATGAAGGGATTCATACCTTGATGGTTTATAAGGAGAAGAATCGAAGATCTAGAGCAAAAAAGCTGTTTTCGGCCGAGTGTAAGGTGGAACAGAAGTTCAGGACACGTATTAGGGTATGTGGTGTTGTTATGAAGTTAAGGGTGTTTATATAGTCTCGAGTTTTGGGCCGAGCTTTTTGGCCCGCACAGTCATGCGAGTACCCCGCTCGGTCGTGCGACACCCTTTGCACCATTCCCTGCACTATCGTTCCGACCAGAGGTCCGGATCACCTCGGCCTGCACGGTCATGCGGGACTTGCAGATTTGCAGTTTTGCAATCTGCAGCTATTGTTTTCTACGCATCGTACCTGTTTGTAGACCCTCTGTGCTCCATTGCTCCTCCCGGCTCCGATCAAACCTGTATGAATCTGTACAAAACTCAAAAAAGACCTTAAACTAAGAAATTTAAATAAACAAAGAAATAATTACAATAATTACATATTTACCCTTGTGGCGTGCCTAAACATGCCATGCTAATTTTATTAACGAGTTGCTAGCTAGACTCACCTCCCCACGCTTGTTTAGGCACGCGAAGCATGGAGTTCAGTACCTCCACTGCCGGGTCAACCGGTCCATCAATATACGACTTCAGGCGATGACCGTTGACTTTGAAAGTCAATCCCTTGGCGTTTTCAATTGAGACAACCCCGTAAGGATATACTTCCTTAACTGTGTACAGACCTGTCCATCGCGATTTCAACTTTCCCGGAAAGAGACGCAGGCGAGAATTGTAAAGCAGGACCAAGTTGCCTACCTGAAAATTCTTGCGGTACTTTAGGCGACTGTCATGCAACCTCTTTGTGCGCTCTTTGTAAAGAATCGAGCTCTCATAGGCCTGCTGCCTCAACTCCTCCAGCTCGTGAATCTTCAAGAAACGGGTCTCACTGCCGGTCTTCATATCCAAGTTCGCTGTTTTTAGAGCCCAGAACGCCCTATGCTCTAGCTCGACAGGAAGATGACACGCCTTTCCATAAACAAGCCTAAAGGGAGTCGTCCCGATAGGCGTCTTACATGCAGTCCGAAAGGCCCACAAAGCGTCATCCAACTTATCAGCCTAATCCTTGCGGTTTTGACTTACTGACCGCACAATGATTCTCTTCAACCCTCAGTTTGTGACCTCCACCTACTCGCTCGTCTGTGGATGGTACGGGGTGGATAAACTATGGTGCACACCATAAAGGGACAATGCTCTTTCGAGCTGCGCGTTACAGAAATGCGTCCCACGATAACTGATTAGTGCCTTTGGAACACCAAACTAGGAGAATAGGCTACGAACGAACCTCACAACTACCCTGGCATCATTTGTGGGTAAGGCTTGCGCCTCCGCCCACTTGGACACATAGTCAACAACCACTAGTATATATCTATTACCCCTTGAGGAGGGAAGCGGTCCCATGAAGTCAATGCCCTAGATGTCAAAGACTTCACAGACCTGGATTGGGTTCTGCGGCATTTGGTCGCGTGCCGATATGTTCATCGCCCTCTGGCACGAATCACATGCACTGACCAATATCTGAGCATCACGAAACAAAGTAGGCAGTAAAACCCGGAGTCTAACACTTTATTAGTAGTGTAATTCGCTTCATGGTGACCTCCGGTAGGCCTCTTGTGACAGTCTCTCAAGAATTGAGCCGCCTCAACACCAAATACACACCGGCAAATCAACTGATCCGCCCCGACCCTGAACAAGAATGGGTCATCTCGGAAGTAATGCTTGAGGCCTGGGAAGAACTTCCTTTTTTGCTGATGCGATAATCCTTTGACAAGGATCCTGCAAGTGAGGTAGTTCGCGAAATCCGCAAACCATGGCGACACATCGTCAATAGACTCAACACTCATTAAGAACTAGTGCGGGAAGTTGTCATTGATTGTCTTCCACACCGAGTCCTCAACATCTCCATGATCCAATCTAGATAGATGATCAGCAACAACATTCAGGGCACCTTTGTTGTCCTGAGTCTCAATATCGAACTCCTGCAGCAACAGAATCCACCAGATCAGGCGCGGTTTCGCGTCGTGCTTGCTGAATAGGTATCTGATCACTGCATGGTCCGTGAACACCATGGTCTTCGACCGCACTAAATACGATCTGAACTTGTCGAATGCAAATACTACGGCCAAAAGCTCTTTTTCGGTGGTTGCATAATGCTCCTGAGCATCATGTAGAGTCTTACTGTAAGTGCATTATTCATGTATGTCCCCAGCTAGTGATCCAGTACTGAATGTCGAAGGTTCAGATAATCAGAAAAACGACCAAGGTTTTAGCTTAAAGTTACATTCGACCAGTCGTATGGTCGAATGTAGTTATCCTTGGTCGAATGAAGATTGAATGTAGTAGAAGGATTCATTCGAACCCTTAAAAGGGTCGAATGAACACCTTCGACCTCCTTAAAGGGGCGAAGGTGGAATCCTATATAAAGGGAAATGTTTGTAATTTTTAAGAAGGGTAATCATTTGAGCCTTTTCCCTAGAGTGTGTATGTGTGTTTTTCTCTGTATTAGGTCTAGGATTTCATTTGTAAACATCTTGATTTGATCTAATACAAAGATTAAAGTTATGGAAATTGCTTGGTGATTCGTTATCTGTTTTCATCACGATCTTTATCGTTTATTTCTGAATCATTTTGCACGATCGTTGGGGATTCCGCACCCTACGGTTGGTATTCGTGAGATCACGTTTCTTGATTACGATCCTAAAACGGATTCACACTTACTGGCGTAGTAGATCGGATGGAAGTGCTTGCCCTTCCGCTGTCCCAAGAGCACCCTTAGTGTTGGTTATACTTCTCTTTCGTATCTTTTCAAACGGTCGAAGGAGATCATTTTGGCTCATTCGACCACTCGAAAATTGAAAAGGGTCGAACGTAGAATCTGATTTTCAAAGATTTTCATTTTAAAAGGTCGAATAAGACTGGTTATTTCCACATTCGAACCTACGAATATTCGGATAATATTTTTCAAATTTTAAGGTGTAAAAAAATGATGAATTACTTGGCTATGTCAAGAACTGATGATCAGATAAAAGCTGCAATGCAACAAAAGCTAACATGGGAACAAGTTGTTGCATCTAAGATTCAACAATCTGTTACACGACCAGCTGTGCAACCAATTGATAAAATGATTAATGTGAATGAGTGTGTTAACAGAGAAAGTATTAAAAGTAACGTTTTGTGTCTTGTCAAACAAGTGGGGAATGATGATTCAAGTGAATTGTCAGAGAGTGTCTTGAGTTCTGATACGGATTCAGAACAGAGTGAATCAAGAGAGAGTGATATCTCAAATATTGATGCAAAATCTGATGATGGTAATAAATCAGATGATGAGGTAAGATCTAGTATTGACTGTGCTAGTTGTTCTGAATGTGTCAAGTTGAAATGTGAATTGATGACACTTATTAAGGACAAACAGAACCTAGCAAATGAACTAGAAAATTGTCAAAACCAAAATAAAATTTTTGAAAAGAATGAAAAAGATTTGTTAAATAAAATTGAATATTTAAAGCAAGAAATTTTAGAAATAAATAAAAGTGTTTCAATGAATAACACCACATCAGAGTTGAAAGACATAACATCTTGTGTTGAAGTTTCAAACTCTGAGGTGAAGTCCGATTCTAGTCAGAAAAATAAAAATGTGGTAGTCATTTCAGAATCTGAGTCTGAAGAGAAAACCATATTTAAATTTCCTGATGGAATGGAAGGATCCTATATGTTGGTAGGACATGACAATTTGATTCTCAATAAAGATTTTCCAATTGATAATATCGAACAATCTTTACTTAAATGTATATATGTTGATAATATCGATTTGTTAAATCAATTTACAAATCAATTTGGGCATTTGTCGTTTGAACTAAATCCTAACCAACATGAGGATCAAAAGAAAAACATTAAAAAGAAAAATGTTGAAAATAAGAAAGGTTCTAAAGTAAAAGGACCGAAACCAAACAAATCGAAAGAAAATGATCAGATGAAAAACTCTCATCAAAAGAATTCAAGAAATTTTTTATCTAGATCATATGATTCTTATGATTATTCATATATCTCTCGATTTGATGGTTATTGGAGAAACAACTCACCACAGTATTCTCATGGTTATGTTGAATGGAGAAGCTGTTTTGAATGTGGTGAAGTTGGTCATATTGCTGCTCATTGTCCCTACTGGTATTGGGATGAAGGGTATGCTTGTGATTTTGTGGAATATAGGTCTTGTTATAACTGCGGAGAGTGTGGGCATTTAGTTGCTGCCTGTCCGTATGTTAAACAGAAAAAGACCGAAGTGAAATTTGCTAAAAATTCAGGCAATGTCAAAAAGTTTGTTTTCCCAAAACCAATTAAGAAGCAAAAGGGGAAACAGGTTGTGTATGACAATCGTAACAAAATTGCCTTGAATAAAATTGAAGATTGTGATAGGGTTGCTAAGGTAAGGGGGAGTTCTAAGGCTAAGCCTAAGAATAACTCTAAACCTGGATCTTTATCAGTTAAGTCTGAGAAGGTTCCAAACAAAGTTCAGAAGCAGGTTTTAAATGAGAAATCTGAAAAGTCAACAATCAAAGCGATTTCAACAAAATCAAAAATAAACTCTGAACGCGTTTGGAAACCCAAATCACTTTCTAAATCAATAGCAATTTCAACTTCAAATCAATCCATTGAAAAACCAATTGATTTTTCAAAAGGAGAATGGATTGATGTTCCGAGGATTGATGACCTTGGACGACCCATCATTGTGAAGGGATGGGTGCCTCTCTCGTGCTAATTGTTTAACAAGTGTGCAGATTGTTCCAGACAGACCTATTAGTTATCTTTTTGATAATTGATAGTGGAGCATCTGTATACAAGCTATTTATTGGAGAGGTGAAGGGCAGGGAAAAGATTTTGAGAAAGAAAGAATGATGTCAACAGAGAGGAGAGTGTTTGTCGTATGTTTCCTACCTGTGAAGCCGGAAAACGTTGCAATCTCATGCAATTGCTCTCAGGTTTTGGATTTCTACAACTACATATGACAAAACGGTTTATTCTAAACTCTTTTATCTTTGTCAATGGATTTACTAATTGACAGAAGAAAGCGAGTGAAGTAATCTGAATGGGAAAATGGTTTTTGAAACTCAATGATTAAACCTCATCGGATATCGTTTTATTTTGTTTTTCGTCAAAAAGTTTAAAAAAAATCCAAAAATATGCTTATTTTTAGATTTTTAGGGGGAGAAAAATTTCAGAAAAATCAAAATAAAAATTAGAAAATCCAAAATGAGTTTTCCTGGAGAAAAAGAGGAGATGATAGTACATCAGTGGACTGTCAGACTACTCTGAAAACAAAATGATTTGATAAACATTGAGTAGCCACTACAATTATATATTGGTAGGCTTGAAATCAAAGTTTAAAGTTCAGCATGGTAATATAAACCTAAAAACATTAACTGATAATCATGTGGATCAACGTCTCGTTGACATATGGTCTTAGTACCGAAATTTCGCTTGATAGATTGCCTTAATCGGAGGTTTCGGGTCGTTATATTGAAAGTTATCTGGAGATAGCCTAACTGATCTTTTGTTGTATTGATTTACGGACCTAGATCAGTCAGGGTATCTTAATAAAAGATCTTTAAATGACAAATCCTTAAGTTACCGAATGAGGAACTTAACATGTGTGATGATAATCAAAGATTATCTAATGCATCGTATCAGCACTATGATGAAAATCATGTATGATATTAGTCCTCACCCTGGTTGAGTGCATAAGTCGCTTTGAAGCATTAATTTGCTGACCTGTCACCGCTGTGCCTCATACCTTGTAACTAACGGATAACTACAATATAATCACACGTTACGATGAAACTTTGTGCATTTCTTGATACGGGAATGTGTCACGTGTGCGGGGACCATAGATTTTTCAGTATCTAATATTACCATAATGTATCTGAAGTGCTGAACAATGAATAATGATTTTGAGTTTAAGTGGACAAACATACTGGTAATGGTTGTAGGATGCTCAATGTCAAAAACAGAAAATTGATCAAAAAGAGTTTTGACTGACTATTTCAATACTGATATGATCCTCTTACCGGAAAATTCGCAAAAATATGTTTAGTTTACTTTTATGCAATTCCATTTGAAAAATTCAAAAAGATTTTTGGTGTGTTTTAGCATAAATTTTGAAAAATCAAAATGTTTTGTTTCTGTTTTAGTTTCGATAACCGATGATGGGATACTTAATGTGAATATTCAGATACTTAAAAGTTGAAAAAGACTACAGATTTTTAAGTTTCTGGTGCGTATGAAAAATGTTTAATAGTTCAGGGGGAGAACTATTGAGGGTCAAAAGGAATGTGAAGAGTACTTCCGAGATTTTTGTCGTGCCTAACACTGGTTGTAGTTTGTGCAGTTTTTAGTAAATTTTTCTGCAGAATCAAATACAACAGGTGCACTGCTCAAGATTCATCGACAAAGTGTGTAACTGAAAAAGACCCAAACCTGAACATCTAGAACCAGAACAACAGAAACTAGTCAGAGATTATTATAGAAAAGATTGAAGATCGAAGAATTCAAGATTTGATGTTTGTCTTCATCTCTGGACCAACAAAAGACAAAGCCAAGATTTCTTGAGTCTGTCTAAGATTTCAAAGCTTACCACAGAGATAGACAAGAACCTCGACACAAACGTGCATGAAAATGGAAAGTTTTCAATTCGTTCAAGATGATGATTGCAAGACTTGAAGAATTGATAGCTTTCTGATTTGGTACATCACTAGCTAGGTCCAAGGGGGAGATTGTAAGTGCATTATTCATGTATGTCCCCAGCTAGTGATCCAGTACTGAATGTCGAAGGTTCAGATAATCAGAAAAACGACCAAGGTTTTAGCTTAAAGTTACATTCGACCAGTCGTATGGTCGAATGTAGTTATCCTTGGTCGAATGAAGATTGAATGTAGTAGAAGGATTCATTCGAACCCTTAAAAGGGTCGAATGAACACCTTCGACCTCCTTAAAGGGGCGAAGGTGGAATCCTATATAAAGGGAAATGTTTGTAAGTTTTTAAGAAGGGTAATCATTTGAGCCTTTTCCCTAGAGTGTGTATGTGTGTTTTTCTCTGTATTAGGTCTAGGATTTCATTTGTAAACATCTTGATTTGATCTAATACAAAGATTAAAGTTATGGAAATTGCTTGGTGATTCGTTATCTGTTTTCATCACGATCTTTATCGTTTATTTCTGAATCATTTTGCACGATCGTTGGGGATTCCGCACCCTACGGTTGGTATTCGTGAGATCACGTTTCTTGATTACGATCCTAAAACGAATTCACACTTACTGGCGTAGTAGATCGGATGGAAGTGCTTGCCCTTCCGCTGTCCCAAGAGCACCCTTATTGCAAAATCACTTGCATCACGCATGATCTCGAATGGCAGCGCCTAGTCAGGCGCCACCAGAATAGGGTCCTCAACAAGCAAACTCTTTAGAAGGCCAAATGCCTTCAAACATTTTGCACCAAATACATACGGTGCGATTTTTGAAAAGTCTTTGATTAATCGACAGTAAAACCCTGCATGAGCCAAGAAACTGCGGATCGCTCTAACAGAGGTGGGGGTGGGAGTCTAGAAATGATGTCCACTTTAGCTGGATAAACCTCCAACCTAGCTTGGGAGACTTTGTGCCCTAGGACTCCTTCCTTCACCATGAAGTGGCATTTTTCCCAGTTTAGCACAAGATTGGTCTCCTCACACCTCTTTAACATCCGCTCCATATTTTTCAGACACTGATCGAATGAACTCCCAAAAACAGAGAAATCATCCATGAATACTTCCATGGAGTCCTCGATCATGTCGTGAAAGATTGCAACCATGCAACGCTAGAAGGTCGCCGGTGCATTACACAACCCAAATGGCATACACTTGTAGGCGAATCTGCCAAAAGGGTAGGTAAAGGTCATTATATCCTGGTCCTCAGGATCGATAGGAATTTGAAAATACCCCGAGAAACCATCAAGGAAATAGTAGTACAACTTCCCCGACAGACATTCCAACATCTGATCGATGAATGGAAGCGGGAAGTGATCCTTGCGGGTGGCGTCATTGAGCTTACGGTAGTCAATGCAAACTCGCCATCCGGTGACGGTACGGGTAGAAATAATCTCATTCCTATCATTTGTAACCATAGTCATGCCACCTTTTTTGGGCACGACGTGTACAGGACTAACCCACACAAAATCTGAGATCGGATATATCAATCCTGCATCTAACAACTTAATGACCTCAGATTTTACAACCTCATACATATTCGGGTTAAGACGCCTCTGGTGCTGCGCACACGGCTTATGGACATCCTCCATCAAGATTTTATGAGTACATAACGAGGGATTGCTTCACTTGATGTCCATGATCTTCCAGGCAATTGCCCTTTTATGAAGTTTCAATACCTTGAGCAACTCGCTCTTATCTTCGGCAGCCAACAAAGACGAAATAATGACTGGCAAACGACCCTCCTCGTCTAAGAATGCATACTCAAGATGCGGTGGGAGTTCTTTCAGCTCCAAAGATGGTGGATCTTCAACAGATGGCTTCGACTTCACTTCCTTTTCCCGCTCGATCTCAACAAAACATTTCGGACTCTTGGAACCATCATCACCGATCTGATAGACCGGTTGCTCAACTCTATGGCCCTCCTTCATAATTCCATCTAGGTCACCACACACAGATGTGTGTCTGAAAAATCCTCCTCAACAATGCCCAGAAAATGAGAGCTGACACACGTGTCTACTATATCAAGATAGTATAGTGTATTATCCCGACTCTCAGGATGACGCATCGACCTCTGAATATCAAAAGTCACATGCTCATCATTAACTTGGAGTGTTATCTGGCCCGCAGCCACAACAACAATCGTCCTAGCCGTGTTAAGGAAAGGACATCCAAGAATCAAAGGCACTTTTGTGACACCGGGCAAATTCGGGTTAACAACGTTGTCTAGATGAAAGTCTACCTTAGCGAGTCACGCGTATATTGTACTTAACTGGGTTAGTTAAGTCGGGTTATGGTTCGGGAACTATCGGTTAGTCTAAAAGATCATTGGATGTTGGTCTAGAGGTTCATTAGATGTCGGTCCTTAACCAAGTGTACAAACGGTGACGATTTGTAGGATCGTCAAGGCATACGGAACATGCAAGTCTCGAGTCCCGGGAATTGGTGAACGAGTGTGAATATGAGTATTTACAAGTGTTATGTGTTTATAATCATTATATGACTTGTCGGTATGTGAATATGTGTTAACATATGTTAAAACGGGGTTTAACGCGCAAAACGCACGAAACTAGCCCCTATGGGCGATTAGGGGGCCAATTGCATGACTGTTCATGCAATTAGGCCCAAATGCATGACTGTTCATGCGATTGGGGGGCCAATTGCATGACTGTTCATGCGATTAGGCCCAAATGCATGACTGTTCATGCGATTAGGATCCCTAATCGCGTGTAAAGCTGCATAATCGCGTGTTACGTGCTGGACGACTAAAAACGACTATAAATACCATACTTGACCTCATAAACTTCATTATACAAACCCTAGTCGTCCCATAACCGCCCCAAACACTTAAACAACCTCTGGAAGGCGATTTTGATCAAAAACACAAGGTTTCAAGGTCTAACCATCATTCTTTTACAATTCCAAGGTTTGATTCTCATCCATAACACTTTGTAAACGTTTTTAATAAATCCCTAATGGTCCAGACCTGTTCATAAACGAAAAAGCTTTCTGAAAATCATCAATAAGGGTTGTTAATCGGATTATAACTAATATACATGCGTTATGGGTGTGTATGATTAGAAAGATAGGATTTTTATGATTCTTGATGATGATTTGATGTGTTATCATGCTAGGTCAGAATTAATATTGTTAGTATGATGATAGAAATCTCATTAATTGGATAAGAGGGTTATGATTACATGCGTTAATTGAATGTTGCATGCTATGTGTATATGTTTGGATTGCTTTGGTTGCATGTAGGACTGATTATACGAGGTTGAACGAAGGGTTTTGGGTTAAACATGTTTAGGATAGTGTTTGGGATGATATTGGGTAGTTACACACGTTCTGGATCTGATTTGGAGTGTTAAACGCGCGAAAAACCGGAACAGCATGGTTACAGGCGAGTAGCAATGCTAATCGCCTATAACTCATGCGATTGGGGTGCTAATCGCCAATAATATCATGTGATTAGCCCCAATCGCCTATAATTTCATGTGATTAGCCCCAATTGCTAGTAAGTTCATGTGATTAGCCCCAATTGCTAGTAAGTTCATGTGATTAGCCCCAATTGCTAGTAAGTTCATGTGATTAGCCCCAATTGCTAGTAAGTTCATGTGATTAGCCCCAATTGCTAGTAAGTTCATGTGATTAGCCCCAATTGCTAGTAAGTTCATGTGATTAGCCCCAATTGCTAGTAAGTTCATGTGATTAGCCCTAATTGCTAATAATAACATATGGTATAGCCCCAATCGCCTATAATAGAGGCGATTAGGATTCCTAATTGCTAGTTGACCAACCTAAATGCTAGTTGACTTTTCCTAATCGCGTGTACTGCTGCTGTAAGTGTAAATTAGCATTCCGAGACCCGATTTAACATGTAGTAACATGCTAGGAACCTCGTAACATGTCTAATAACTTGGTAACATATAATTGGATGTATTCCGGTGATACGTGAACTATGTGCTATAACTTGTTGTGTGTTAACGTATGTTAAGTGTACTTGCGTTATTGTACGTTTTGGAGCGTAAACATAACACGGGAAGTCTCGGGTCACCAATGGGATGTCGAGTCTTGTACTTTGGGTCAGTTAAACAGTCACGGTGTTTTCAAACGAACTTGGTTATGGTCTGGACATCTAGGGACTAATTAACCTGCGGGTTATTAGTCTAAGTACTTGTAACTGTCGTATGTTAGGTCGCCACTTTACGGGACTAGCATAGCAGCTGAGTTTACTCGGGTTAAGGAGTAAAGGAACTTAAGGTGAGTTTACGGCCCCTCTTTTAAACTGGTTTTATACTTTCGGGGGAGAAAACATGTGTTAAAACTATATTTGGTAACTACTGTCATACTATGGGTTTCTCTTGTGTACTACACGATCTTTGGAAGTCCCGGGGGGAACCATGAATGTGCGGGTTTGCACAACGGGGAAATGTGAATAGCGCTATTGGGAGTGACCAACCCCGCTCGTCGACTTGGAGGGTCGGCGGGTGCATATTGTCTCAAACAGGAACAACAGGAACAACAGGAACATACATCGGGCATACTTTTGGTATTCGAGTTAGTAATGGTTTTCCAATCGTGGTAGTAACAAACGTACGCCTAGCTAGCGTATACTGGTTTTCTATTTGTTATAGTATGGACAGGTGGAATTGGTACTTGAACTGCAAACCTGTAAACTCACCAGCATTTTTGTGCTGACGTAAACTTTTACATGTTTTCTCAGGTCGCTAAGGTAGCACAATGGAACTAGGGCGCACGCGTCTGCACGGCGTCTAGATAGAGTTGCATGATTTCACAAACATTGAACTTGATTTATTTATGTTGGATTTTATTTGAATAAGCTTCCGCTGTAAACGGGAATATTAAACTGTGTTTTGAAATTACATTTTAATTCATTTAGACTTGTTTATTGTGATCGTTGGTTTGGATCCTGGTTTGTCATGCGCCTCGCGGTAAAACTCCGCAAGTGGATTTTGAGGGTGTGACAACTTTAGAGTGCTCATCCATATCTACGATGACAAAATCCACATGGAACACAAATTTATCAATCTTGACAACCATATTTTCAACGAACCCCCGTGGGTATTTGATCAAACAATCAGCAAGTCTAATACCCATCCTGGTGGGTGAAGGCTCACCCGGATCCAACTTCTCAAAAACCTTATAAGGCATAAGGTTGATGCTTGCACCCAAGTCTGCCAATGCATTGTTGTTAGTCATATTGCCTATCAGACAAGGGATAGTAAAGTTGCTAGGATCTCCCATATTCATGGGCAGTCGATTCTGCAGAATTTTAGAGCAGTTCTCATTCAAAAGTACACAGGACAGGTCGTCAAGTTTTTGCTTATTGGTGAGGATGTCCTTCAAGTACTTGGCATACATAGGCATCTAAGCCAAGGCTTCCACAAATGGTATGTTTATGTGCAGCTGCTTAAAAAACTCAAGAAACTTACCATAGTGGGCCTCATCCTTCTGCTTTCTCAGCCTGCTCGGGTATGGAACTGGAGGAGTGTAGTCCGTGACTGGGTTCTGGAGCTGTGTTGTACTTGCTAGGACTCGCCTAGCGTGCACCTCGCCTGAAGCCTCCGTATGGACCGTCTCAGTGATTTGTGGTGAGCCCGATGTATCAGGTCCCGTGGTTTTACCACTCTTCGTCATGATGGAATTTACATGCCCCCTCGGATTTGGCTCAGTGTTACCTGGAAGACCACCCTGGGGCCTCTTAGGTAAAATCTTGGCTAGCTGACCAACCTGATTCTCAATAGTTTGCATAGATGCCTTCTGACTCCTCATCTCTCCCTCTTGGGCGTTGAAGCGTTCCTCGTGCTGCTGGTAACGCTTCTCAGCAATCTGATTCGTGCTGGTGGAGTTGTTCAGAAGTTGTGACATCATTTCCTCCAGCCTAGATGTACCTTGCTGGGCGTGCTGGTGGGAACTGCTCTCAGTACCCTGGTTCTTTTACTGATTAGGTCTAGGCTGGTATGATTGACCATTATATTGGAAAGGTGAGTTTTGGGACTGATGGGACTGTTGTGGTGCAGGGGCCCTCTGCTGGTATCCGAGTGGATTCTGGTTAGATGAACCAGATCACCACCCAAGGTTCGGGTGATTTCTCCAACCCGGATTATATGTGTTACTAGAGGGGTTATTTTGGGGTCTGACTTGATTACCCATGTAGTCCACCTCTTTGTGGCATGTATACATAACACCCTGCGCACACAATCCAGCCGCGTGAGATACCCCGCACTGATCACACAAACATTGAGCATGCGCTACATGCTGCTGAGATTTGTCAAATTTCATAGCCAGGGCCTCAATTTATGCAGAAATGGCTGTGTACTTATGCACAAAATGAACACCGAACCGGGAGGACGAAGATCTAGATCTATTACTCTGTCGTGACTTCGACATCAGGGACGCTTTCTCAATGATCTGCCATGCCTCGTTCGGGGTCTTGGTTCCCAGATCTCCCCCAGCATAGACGTCTAAACGTTCCTGTGAGTCGTACCCACATCCCTGATAGAAAGTTAGCATCAACTGCCTTTTCGGAAGACCATGGTGTGGGACACTCAAGAGCAGGTCTTTGAATTTCTGCCATGCCATGTACAATGATTCCCCATCATCCTGCCGAAAGGTCATGATGTGGTTCCTCAATTTCTGGGTTTTCTCCGGAGGGAAGTACTGCTGCATGAATTGCTCAGACAACTCCGCCCATGTCGTGATCGACCATGCGGGTTGTGACAAAAGCCAAGTCTGGGCTTTGTCCCGCAATGAAAATGTGAAGAGTCTTAAACGGATAGCATCGTCTGAGATACCTATCATCCTAAAGGTTGCTAACACCTCAAGGAAATTAGCAATGTGCCGGCCTGGATCCTCATGCTCCAGTCCACCGAACTGCACCGAGTTTTGTATCATATTAATGATACTTAATTTGATTTCAAAGTGCTCCGCCGCGACTGGGGGTTGGACGATACTCGATGCCAATCCATTACCTCCCAGACGCCGGCTATCGTTGAGCGGGGTATCATCATCTGCCATGATGATCTCGCTCTCTGCCCCCGACCCATCGTGGTCAGACGGATCCACCGAGCCGCGTTTTCTAGAACCTCTATAGTAGGAGTAGAAACAAGGATATGAGAAACAAGACGCGATTTATGAAGTCTAATTCTTTTGCTCCGCCTCAAGACACACGCCTCCTCCTCAGAAAGGTCACTAGAGGGCCCGGGGTTCAAGGACATCAACCTGCAATCAAAGAATGATACAATTGCAACATGTGAATAGATGATAAATCCCAAAAGGCAATAAAAGAAAGAAAAATGAATATTAATACTATAAATACATACAAAAATACAGGAAAGCTATATACTCATAAAAATCAATAAAATGAACAGAAATCAACAATCAAAGAATCAAATAGGACAAATAATAAAATCAACAATTAGTTCAAATATGAACAAATAATTCAAATAATGAACCAATCAAATTTATAAACAAACCAACTAATCCAATATTCAATCAATTAAATCTATCAACATCCTAATGAACAAATAATCAATCCATCAATCAATCTTATAAGCAGAAAAATGAACAAAAATATATGCAAACCTATGAACCAATCTAAAATCAATCCAATATATCAACAGACAGATAAATCAAATAAATAATAAAATAATCAAATATAAAAATATATGAACAAATAAAGAATCAACACAGTATAAACAAGTACTCACAAGCATGTACACCGGTAAAAGGTTGACTCGGTTCGATCCTAAAGCTCGTCGCGTCCCCAGCAACGGCGCCAAAAACTTGACGTGTGTGGATATACACATAATTTTACAATGAAATAACACACGTTTGGTTTTAATATTTATAAAAATGGTTTAGACCTTAACATTAAATAACACACAAAAGGCAAGTGTACCCTATCATATATGTAACAAGCACAGATAATTAGCATCCGTTTTGGGATAATTAGTATGTTAAATAGGCGTGACATCAACATTCTCATTTTCATACAATTAGTATCCCTTTTGGGAATCCTAACATGACAACTATACGGAAAGCTAACACGATAACACACGTTAACCACCTCAAATTCTTCATTAGCGAGCATCTGATATATAATCTCATGCAAATATTCTAAAGATAAGTTAGTCATCTGTTAAGAGTTTTCTAACCTCACTAATCAAGGCAAGCAATACCGAAAACACAAGACAACCACCTAGACTAGCATAAAGTAGAGCATATTACAAACTATTCCATTTTACCAACTTTGAACACAAATCTACTAAGAGCGCCATTTTCACCAAAATAACTCATAAAGATCAACAACCGTGTCAAAGACCAGTAACAACACCATTAAGCTTTTGAAACCTTTTTACATGCTGATAAGCATTTCTAATCATTATTCGACTGAATTTAACCAAACCAATACATGTTTCCAGTTTGATGGTGTAAACACATTAACAAGTTAACTAGTCTACTACCGATCGATTAACCGGACGGTTTTCAATATGTATCCCACTAACACAAAACGATAATCATCAAAGTCATTCAAACAGAACAAGAAATCCAACAACAACCAAACATGGTTGCAATATGATCATCAAGATTCAAACATGAAAAACACCAAAATCATATAAAACATGACTAAACATACAACGATTGTTCTAACTACTAGATACTAGTGTTTTTACCCGTAGGTTTACAAATACATAACATAAACATCATATTCAGACATAAACAAACTGATTTGAACATAATATGAGTTTAAGAATCAAACCATAAAATGCCTATTGTGATGGATTGGATGATGATAGATGATCCCGATCGTCTCCCGAACTTGTTATACGGCTTCTCAGCAGCTTCACACGTCCAGAAATCGCCCAAGATCGCCCTTAAAAATACCCAATACCTGATCAGTGAGTTCTACTCTGTTTTTATAGAATTCTCGAAAAGGCGCACGGCCATTCACAGTTGTGCACGGTCGTGCACTTTATTTTGATCGTGACGTCATTGATGTGACAGGCAATTGGGCTACTTGGTCTTTGAAAATATCTGGGAAGCTTGCACGGTAGTGCTGATTATGAAGTACTCGGGAACATGGTTGCACTGCCTTATGCACTGGCAATGCAGCCGAGAAAATGGGCTCGCACGGTTTGTCAGGTGAGCCTGCACGGTAGTGCAGACTTAGGTGTTCGAGAATCCGAGTCGCACTGCCTTTTTCACTGGCAGTGTATCCTTCAATTGCCGAGTCAGGGTGGACCTGCACAGTAGTGCACAAATCTTGCACGACCGTGGAGGTTTGTTAGTTTCTTCTGAATATGCAGGAAATGTCCGTTCAGTCTAGTTTTCGCCCGTTTTGTTCAAATTTGTCTTTAGGGCGTTGCTTAAGACTTGCAATAACAATACAAAGCAATTAAGTACCGAATTCGTGCAATTATGGTCGAAAACGAGTAATTTGGGAGTTTAATCAGGGATTTATATATGTATAATTTAACGTATATGAAATATCTAAACAAACGTGTTGCTTTGGGATGCTTTTTAACTTGGATTGAATTAATAGTAAATAATTAGTTATGTGATGTGTTTATATATTATGCCTTCCGGTATAACTTATAAACAATTTATGTTCTTGATTGTTATTGTCCCGTTTAGCTCACACCTCAAACCTAAGGGACAGATTACCCTTAATTATGTATACCCGACCATGAAAAACGTATCATCCAAAGTTGCAATATTAATGTCAATCTACCCCTTTCTTTTGTGAATAGCTTTCACTGGACATGGCAAAAGCCTCATCTCCTTGCGAGTCCGCTAATTGTTTACTTGAAGTAATTAACGTACTAAATCGTGATTAATCTTTATTAATTGTGAGGAAATATAATAATAGGAATAAATATAGGCCATTTATATCTTAACATGGGGCCACCAAGGCTTGTATATCACGAACCAAATCTTAACTTAACACTAACATCAAGTATATAAACACTACCGATCTTAAGTGAAGTTTTGATAGAGGGGGCTTGACAATCAAATATGCCCCTATAAACATGACCATGGGTACACATCCATAGGCTTCCTTTCCCCTACCAAATTACACCTACAAGACTAAAGACTAAGTTGATTCATTAGTAAGTTCATTAAACAAAGAAGGGGTAGAAAGAAATATTAACAACATAAAACATCACTTAAATTAAAAATAAACTATATAAATTTATACCAAGTTCATCTTCACCCTAGTAACACTCTAGAACCCTAACCTAAAATTGGCATTACAACAAGCTCACATGGGATGATTTTAGAAGAAATCATGGTAGGGGTTGAATGAAAATTTGAAGAGGGTTTGGATGAATGCAAGTGATTTCGCTCTAGGCTAGATTGATCAAAGTGTTTATGGATTGATCCTAAGCTCCAAAGGTCAATTACAAGAACCTAAAAGGGTAGAGAACTAGTGTAGAAGTGAGAAGGACAAGATGCCAAATTAAGAGGAGAGCACCCGTATTTATAGGCTGAGAATCAGGCCCTGCACGCCCTTATTCATGCCCCTACACTGCAGTCATGTACTGTCTGTTGGAACTGAATGTCCTTTTTTGCAGAGCATGTCCCCGATAGTTGGGTTGCACGTCCGTGAAGCTATGTTGCACACCCATATAGGTCCACATGGCATAAATAACTGTCAATCTTAGTCGGGTCCAAAACCTTCTGTAACGTGCTTGGTGATTGCACAACTGTGCACTTGAGGTAGAATAAATAACATCTGATGTTGTCTTCAATTCTTCATATTTTGTGTTGGTTTTCACTACTTTTTACTCTTTAGCTTCAAAAACCCGCATTATCAAATTTGAATGGTTTAGTCATGTTTCCCAATGACAATTGAATGATTTTCTTGCAAAAAGGGTAATATTACACATGTAAAACATATGTAAATAATGGCACATTATAACACCTCACACCTAAACTTTGCTTGTCATCAGGCAAACCAAACCTAGGCATTTTTGGTGGATGGAAATTTTTGTAGGAATACTTGTAATGTCAAGTAATTCCCACCTCCTAGGAGTCACACTCACTAGTTATTTTGAGGGTTTTTCAGGTAAGCCTTGGAATGCCTAATTAAATGCCCGTTTAGTGTCTTATTTCATTTGTCCTCACTATTCTCTCTTTCACTTAGGTTTCATTTATGGGTGAATGCTCGAATTCATCCTGAGGCATGCATAGATCATAGGCTTGTATGCAAATCAATTCTCCACCACTAGTCTATGGTAAAGTCATGTGAATTAAAAGGGCTTTGGATGAGTTGTGGTTGAGGTAATGTAGGAAGTTGTCGATTTTCATTGTTAGGATTTGTTGATCTTTACCACGATTTCATAACTTAGCTTGCCTATATTGTAAACCATTCGGCTAGTTGCCGCCTAAAAGCATCCCACTAGGATGGGTCGATCACTTGATCTTCTTAAATTCTTCAAAACCTTTACCTTTGAAGCTGCTTTTCGACTTGATTCCTTAAGGTCATCAACATCATTATTTGCACTTTTTTTTTCATATAAACTAGGACTAGATACATTGATGTTCTCTTGATGATGTTTGAAACTTGTTTATTTGTGGATTTTATAATCTTGCAAAACTTTTTCGGTTCGGGGCCCTAAAACCTTGATGCGTGGCATATATTTTGAAGTCCCAAAAATCGTATAAGAGCCTGCCAATTATCTTCAACAACACTTCCTTTGAAATTGTAATGATATGGCCTAATTATGATGGAAGAAATGAAAAAGGCTAAGGCTCAAAGTAGCTAACTAGGTAAGATAAAATTTATAGAAGGCTAATGAAAATGGAATGGGTGAATCCTAGGTGCGTTAGTCATTTTCACACAATTACCTTGCTTATGGTCTTGAAATGCATAAGTCACATAAATTTTAAGTAGACTATGTCAAGGGTGAATATCTCTCAGTTCCAAATGAATGAGCATGTGTAGTATTTATATATAATGATATGGTCAATAAGGCTTAAAATATTCACTTGTAAGGAGTAGATTCATTTATGAAATTAAAACACTTAGGTTAGTTCTTTTAGCTTACCAAAACCTCCCAATAACCCATTTATGGGTTTTTGGGTTGACTCATAAGGTTTGAAAACACTTTTAGATTTTTGAAAAACATTTCCTTTTGTAGGATCGATTTCGGACAACCCAACAATCACGAGCTTCAACGCTTAGAGTGAGGAATCCACTAAACGCTGTTCGGACAATAAAACAATATGAAACAAAGATAGACGAGGTATCAACACACACACATAATCGGTTAAAGGTTGTATTGGATTGAAAAACAAAGCACATGTGTTACAAAAACATTATCAGACCTTAGAACCTAGGACAGGGTGCTTGGGGAATGTGTGATGTGACCAGCTCAAATAATTAGGGCAATGATTGGAGGCTTTTATATCTGTCCTAGTCGTCCAGGGGCTCAAGGGGCGACTAGGATCTTATCACACAAGTAGGAGGGGCGACTAGCAAGCTAGTCGCTTGAGACCCAGGCGACTAGTAAGGCTAGTCGCCCCTTTTCAGTCCTACTCGCCTGACATGCCAAACCGCCTATAATCGACTAAAAAACACACCCAAGCACCTTCGATAAAATCCAAACATCACCTATATTAGGATAGGGACATAGTGTATTAACAGACTCCACCTTGGACCTAGCTAGTATGATTACAAAACACAAACTTCAAACACAGCAAAACAACTATACACACGATCTAAACAGACATCAAAACAAACAAACAAAACAAACTGCAGCGTCTTCATCTTCACTTCTTCGTTGTCCTAATCCTAGTAAGCTTCGACCAGTCACATCCAGTGTGTATCTTGTAGGAATGGCAGAACTGGATCACGCGCTAATACTTGATTGCTTGATCGGCTTCTGACTTGAGGTGATGGATCAGATACATGAACAATGTCTCAACATCTTGCTCCGACAGATTATCAACCACGTAGGATCCCAGATCCTTATCTTTCTGCAAAGCTTCGATGCATTTTCGAGAACGATCACTGCTTCCGTCGTGATAGGATCATAATGCCAGAACCAGAACTTCGGTGTGAAGTCATGTTCGATAGGAGAAATTGGTATTCTCGGACATGCAGTCAGGAGACTTGATCTTATGCTGCCAAATTGGATACTTGGTGATAGGATGAATCTCTTTGGTCTTGTATGATGATAGATACTGTGGTGTGAAGGTCTTCCACTGACCATTTATTTCTCTCTTCAAGATATTCACAAATGCTTCAAATCTTGGACATATCGCATAGTAGAAGGGGTGTAGACGAGCAAGATGACGGACATACAAGAATGGTATGCTCCTGATGCTTAAGTAGGTGTTGAAATATAGTAACCCCTCTTGCCACTTGATGCTAAATACCTTTGCATGATGAATGTAGGCCCAAGCAATTATATTCCCACGCATTCTTGACAATCTTTTCTTGAATATTGTTGCTCTGTTCTGGCCTTGGATTCATAGTCCGCTCAGCCACTGATGGATACCATTGAGAGCACAGTCTCATGATTCTTTCAGTTTTGGAAAGTACCTCATCAGGAATAGGAATCGGCTCAGTGCGAAGCTTATCTTCAGCTTGCTTTATCATCTCTCATCAATGTTTGGAATCCCGACTGAGTCTTTGTCAAAACAGTACTCTGGATAGACTTCGTGTGTGATGTATTCCATTTCAACTTCATTATGCCTAGGATCCATCTTTGGAGGAGGAGTATAGCTTCTTCAAGTCTTCCCGAGAGAGTTTTGGTGGGATCTCTCCTTCTTCTAATTCTTCCTCCAATCCTCCAATCTGAGCAAACTTCAGTGGATTTCCCTGATCATCGATTTGGAACAGATTTCTTAGAGGCTCACAGGCTTCAAGTGGAACTACCCCATACTTGAGAAATTCATTCAGACACTTGACCTGCTCAGCTATGGACTCCCCCTTAGACGAAGAACTGCCTTCAGGATTCTTGCCCTAGGTGTCTTGGGACTGTTTTCCCTAATCACCTGATAATGAACCACCACCACATGTGGTTCCTGAAGCATCACTCCCAACATTACCACCATCATCATTATCATCACCACTATCATCATCATCACCCTCATCCTCATCATCGTCATCATCCTCTTCATCCTCATCCTTTTCTTCTTCCTCTTCTTCCTCATCATTACTCGAACCAGATGCAGTGCCTGAGGTACCAGTCAATCTAGGGTGATCTTCAAATAACTTGTCCACCCTCTCCCTCAACTGCTTCTTTTCAGCTTTGTATGCCTCTATTCTTCTTTCATTGTTAACATTGGCAAGCTACAATTGGTTGTACTAAAATTCAATGCTGGCCAATCTAGCCACAGTGTCTTGGTTATATTGAACCAGACGCTGATTTGATTCTACAAGTTGTTCGTTGGATTAAACAAGTTGCTGGTTTGACAACTGAAGCAACCTGTTTGAAGCTTGTACTTCTTTGTTTATCCTAATGGTTTCACCCAACAACTCGAGCATACCCTTTTCATTCTCCTCAATTATAGCTACCTTACCTTTCAACTCAACATTTTCGCGCGCTTAAGTATTCACAATCATCATGAGATCATTTACCTGGCGCTGAAGTTGTTCATTTGATGCTGGAGCTGAGGTGGAAGAATATTACATTGCTGAAGCTGATGTTTGGGGATGCAACTGTGCCCTGAGATTGTTGAACATATCATTAACTGAACTGGACACAAGTTGCTTCGATGTTGCTGCACCAACAGTAGCTGAGACAGACTCAGTGAAGACTACTATTGATGGCATTGGCATAGTAACCACTGCATTCATAGCTGCATCTGCTGCTGTTGTTGTTGTTGTAGTAGTAGTAGTTGTTGTTGTTGTTGTTGTTGTGAACAGCTTAAAAGAGTCTCCCAAATCTTGTTTTCTTCTTCTTTGATTTCTCTGGAGATCTTTGAGCCATTCTCTTCATCCCGCGACCCTTCGCCTTAGTCTTTGTTTTACCCGACGGAGGAGCGTCGAGCTCAGTATCAATATCAGCAATCTGAACATCTGGATCGACTGTGAAGTTAGGATTCTCAGCTAAGCTCTTTTTCTCCGCTGAATTTTTCTTTCTCTCGGCCGCTTTTCGGGCTCTAGTACATGGGGAATCATCTGAGTCTCTACTTTCAGGATCTGTATTACTTGTTACATTCACTAGATCATCTTCTTCTGCAACAGATTTACCATTGCCAGTTTGGGACGATCCTTGATCTCCCCCTGCAGAAGATGTTTCTTGAGATTCTAGAACATCCGTATCCAAAATGTCATCGTGAGTAACGGCTGCAGAAACACTGCCCTGAATGTTCTTCCCTAACTCAACGGTATCCCGACCAACAATATCACCTTCCTTGAACGTTCGCCTTTGAATGGCGAAGTCGTCTTCAGAATCACTCATTTCGTTCCTCCACTTGTTACCTATAGGAGCCTTGTATTATGGATCCCTCAGGTGACCAAACAACCGTCTACTCTAGAGCTGCTTGTCTTTCGGCTGACCCTTGAATATCAGCATCATCTCCATCTCCCTTTCATTAATATGAGTCAGTGAGAGACACTCTAACTCATTCTTTACTAATTCTGGCAACTGTTTATCTATAATCATCTGCAGGAAGCGAAAATACACAAGAAATGGATGCTTCGTCATCTTTGACTGAATAACCTCCTTCAGGTGATGCATGATCATTCCTGAGAAATTGAACTTTTTGTTCAATGTCAAGGCGACCATTGCAGATGCTAAAGTATCTCTAATCACGTCAAAAGTTCCCTTTTCTAGGAACAAGACACTTCAGGACAATGTGTATTAGATATTTGAACGGTGGCGACACGTTTCCCTTTTGCAACATCTCGTTTCTTGTAACCTTCGCATTATACTTCATTCTAAGAAAGCCTCCACAGATTAGGATAGAATCAAAGGTGATAGGGTCATCGGATGAGTCTTGGAAACTAAGTTCTTCACGAATGTGCTACTCAGTAATGAATACTTCCTTTCATTGTATCTTGCTCTTGATGATGGCGATCATGACAGTACAATCAACTTGAGCGTTGTGGTAGAACTCTCGTAGAATGTCTTTGTACGACACATACTGCTTCATTATGGCATACGCGATCCTCGACCGCTTCAAGAACTTAATGATCCCTTTGAACTGCTTGTTCTTATATTTATCAATAGGACCAAGTAAAGCACATACGTTATTCTTAGGCGAAGTGTCCCAATCCATGATTCTGAAAACACAAGAAGGCATTAGATCATAAAAACGACAAAACGGGCAAAAACGACCAAAGTGTTGCTGAATATTCTGCAACAGACGACTAGGAATCCTAGTCGCCTCATTTATACACGAGTAGAACTCTACTCGCTTGATAAACACACGAGTAGACCCTTAGTTGTGTTACTGTTTAGGCGAGTAGAAACCTAGTCGCCTAACAGTATGACAGAACACTCAAATGGGTCAAAATTCGATGTGGGTTGATTTGGGTTATCAGTTTTGTGTTTCCATGACCTAAAAGAGGTGATTAACAAACCCCAATATTGTTTCATCATTAAAATCCTTGTTTATTGGGTCTATTAATCACTTAGAGTCGGACAGGGTTTCGAAACAAAATAAGTCGATTAAACCCCTAAATCGTTGTTATTATGATTTGAAAATCAAGGTGTATAGTACCTATATGTAGTAGAACAAGATTCTATGATCAAAATAACATGGGCAACAAGATGGTAGTAAATCGCTTGGGTGGGAACTGAGTGTGCACAGTAAGGTTTTTAAAATTATGGTTAAAAATTTTTCTAACTGTGGAATATATAGGGGTCCTAGTCGAGTCGCTGTAGAGGCGAGTAGGATGTCTAGTCGTACCCAGTTATACACGAGTAGAGCCCAAGCGCCCTTAAATGCACACGATTAGGTTCCTAATCGCTTGTTCCCCAACGATTAGACTTTAACCCTTTTAACTTCCTAATCGTGTCTACCACACACACGACTAGGACTAAAAACACACAATTAGAAACCTAGTCGTCCCAAAAACAGGCGACTAGATTTTCTAGTCGTGTCCTCTTACCGAATTACCAAATTGCCCTTGAATTTTACAAAATGAAATGTTTAACCCCTTAAAAGTTAAAACCCGACAATTGTCAAGTTTCGAATAGTTGCATTTCAGCTTTTATTTCTGAAAGGATTAAGATTACAATGTATTAGCATTCCAGCATCGGTAATCAAGAATGAAATAAAGATAAAATCTTTTTGGTTTTTCAAGATAATCAAATAGAAATTAAAATGCAGGAAATGTAAAACTATTCACAAGCATATTTTTGTGAGTTTCATTTGTTAGGGAATCATATCACCCCGGATGTACCAACCTCTTAAAGACCAAGAAACCTAGAATTTTGGTATTCTATCAACTGAGATTTCGGTACCAAGACCATATTCCAACGCACGTTTATCCACACATGTTTCAGTTAATTTAAGTTTATATCATTGTGCCAAACTTAGAAATGATTTTGAGCCTACTGACACATCATTGTAGAGGCTGCTTTTCAGTTCTAATACTTTTATAATATTAAAGGATTCAGATAGTCCACTGATGAGTGCATATCATTTTCCCTTTTTCACCAAATGAAAACTCGATTTTCGACTTTTTCCAAAAAAAAAAATTAATTTTGATTTTTGAAATTTTCTGATGATTTTGAATTTTCCTGATTTTTCTCCCCCCCCCCCCCCCCCCTAAAAATCTAAAAATTTACTAAAAGACAATAGTTTTGGATTTTTCAAGTTTTTGAAGAAAAATATTTACAAAAACGATCACCGAGTGGAAATTAATCCTGTTTTTCTTTAATGTCATTTGAAATTAACAGATACTCAAAGCGAGGTCTGTCAAAAGCTTTGGTAAATAGGTCGGCACGTTGGTAATCAGTATGGATTTTCACAACATCGATCAGTTTCTTTTCATAGCAATCGCGTATGAAATGATACTGAACGAGGATGTGTTTTACCTTGGAATGATTTACTAAGTCTTTAGCAAGTGCTATAGCGGGCTCATTATCATAGTAAATGGGAGTATTTAGAAATTTCAAACTATAGTCTCTCTTTTGCCATTGTATCCATAAAACCTGGGAGCAGCAGCGGGACGCAGCTACATATTCTGACTCACAAGTAGATAAGGACACATAGATTTGCTTCTTGCATTGCCATGAGACTAGTCTTGCACCCAAAAACTGCATCCAACCGATGAGGATTTGAGATCTGTCTTGCATCCGCCATAGTAAGTATCACTAAAAGCGATGAGGTCAAACTTATCGTCATTAGGGTACCATAGACCTTTGGTCGGAGAACCCTGTAGATAACATAAGATCCTCTTCACAGCAATTAGGTGTGACTGTTTCGGCCTTGACTAATATTTGGATAGTAGACACGTTGCGAACATTATATTAGTTCTTGAGTGTAACATCGAAAATTTTTTCTCAAATTTTAATACATAAAAGCCCTTATTTTATACATCTTTATACAAATGTGCCTAAGTCTTTATTTTCCTAACTCACAACTCATATATATATATATATGTATATATATATAATAGTAATAATAATAAAAATAATAATAATAATAATCATATTTATTTTTCTAGTATATTGTCATTTTTTTTTAAAAAAACCAAACTTATACACTAACCCCTCTATACAACTATTTTCGGAGCCCAAAATCTAAGCCCACTAACAGACCCGGCCCAAGCCTCCCTACCCTTCCTTCTTAGTTGACAAAAAAAAATATTGCCATCCACGGGGATCGAACCCGAGTCCACTCCGGGTCATCACTTATACACAATCCCACAAACCAGCCGAGCTGCGCCTCTTTTTGGTGATTATACCCCAAGACAAACAAACTTAACCATTCACTGAAACATCCCAGTCAACTAACAAGGTCAACCTGCAATCGCACCACCTCAATTCATGGCTAATTCCGCGTTTTTATTGCATTTCATCTGTGGTATGATTGTATCGACCTAATCAGTTTATTCTCCACGCAATAATACGATTTAAAACATTCCAATTATTATACATTCATGCGTTTTACTAAGCCATGGGTCAAAACTTTCTAAACATACGATTTCGTGTAGTTAGTATAAATTAAATCCTTGATAGCAACCTAAAAGTGCCGAAAATCAAACCCTCACCTCCAATTTCTATTAACAAATCGTTTATATTCAAGAATCAAGCTCACTTGACTTTATCGTTGACTGATTCAAATCGCACGAACATGCATTGTAAGTCTCGAATTCTTTATTTGGCTTTGTTTATCGGCACTTGCCCTTCAAAATCCCCATGACCAGTTTTGCAATCGGGGCTTGATTAGATTGATTAGAAATTTTAGGGTTCTTAGTTATTTTTGGGGAAGATAACACTCCTTGGTTTCTGTTTAAAAGATTTCGTAAAACAAAACAAACACCAAAAGGACCTACAGCCCAGTTGGTGTTATAGGGGATTGTCAGGGATTGAACCGGCCTTGGGCCTGGGTTCGAATCCCACACCCAACCTTTTGTTTTCTTTCTTTTCTTTTTCATTTCTTTTTATAGATAAAACTCTTAAATTATGTTTAAAATACCAAAAGAGGTTTATAAATTCTACAAAATTTATTTTAAGTCAGTCTTATGATAAAGTTTAATATCCAACTTTTAGTTTTTCAAAAAAATCATTTATTTATTATATATAGTAAATATTACAAATTTATTCAATTATAATTATAAAATTCTATAAATATATCAAACCGACTTTATAAAATTCCACAAAAATTATTATAAGTTTATAAAACATTAAACATTCCGGAAATGATTTTTATTCCTGAAAAATCATTTATTTAATATTTTTAATCGATTTTTTTTATTTTAAATAAAAAATAAATCATAATAAATCCATTTTTCATTATTTTTACATCAAAATTTCACATAAATTATTATTAATCATTTAGATCAGAAATATAAATTTTTGATTTGAAATTTATAATTTTTGATATTTTTAAATATTAAGTCTATATTTTGTCAAATAAGTATTTATATACAAATATTCATTAATTAAGAAAATAATTTTATAAAAATTATTTTCAGAGTTATCACATTATAATTCAATTAATTTTAGATAATATTGGTCAGAAAACATTTTCATTAATTATTTCTTTATTTATTTAAATTATTCAAATTTAATCATAAATCAATTATTAATCCCCAAATTAGGAACCCTAGCACATTTTAGACTAGAAAACTTAGACTTATTAAGTTTTCCCCAACACTTAATTATTACCTTGAAATAGGGTGATATTTGGATACACACGAGCCATATTTACTTATAACAAGGGTCTCCATTCTAACACTAAGGTGAGTTTTACATGCCCCTTTTCTATTTCACTATTTTGGGGTGAAACATGTTACAACATTATGTCTACAATTCAATCATAAAGTGTCTATGTATATTCTATGTTGCATTATGTCTTAAACATGACTAGGGTAAGCACAATATTCTAGCATAATCATTAACATTGATCAGCCGACAATATACAATGATAGATCTATTGGACTGACAATCCCACCCGGATACGTGTACCTCCTACATAGGTAGCGTGGGTGATTGTTATCGAATTTATAACATAATCGAGTGAACCATGAGCATATGGGATGGACCACAGTATTCTAGTCACAAGGTTTGATTATGCACTCGATTTACCCGATAGTAGGTTTTCACATATGGACTAGACTTGCCATGACACTTGAATTGTACAAGTTTTATTCAATTATCAAAACCTATGTAATTCTCACCAACTTTTGTTGACCCAAAATATTTTCAAACTTAACATGTTTCAGGTTATAGCTTGCTTGAAGATTGGAGTTAATGCTTGAGGATGTGTATCTAGTATTCTTCATTTTGATGTACAAATTCTTGTAGAACAATTGTATGTAATGTATTTAAATCAATTATTGAAATTTATTATTTACCATGAGCTACTGAACAATCATCAATACGTGACATCCCGATGTTTCCGCCATCGGTTGGGGTGTTACATTGAGGCAGTGAGATACATCAACGAGCCAATCATCGCTCGATAGATGAAAGGATCAACAGCTTGTCCTTTCTCGTCAACACCAATCTTGTGATTGGTTTGAATGCGGGTGGCTACTGGAGTAGGGTCTTCCATCTGAAACCGGCTTAAGATGTCATTAACATATTTGGTCTGGTGGATGAATATCCTCGACTGTTGTTGTTCTACTTGTCGACCAAGAAAGAATTGCATCTCCCCCATCGAGCTAATCTCGAACTTCTCCTGTATAAGCTTTTCAAAGTCCCTTCACATTTCATCATTAGTGGACCCAAAAATAATATCATCAACGTAAACATGTACCAAAAGACGGTCGCCACCCTTTTCCTTGGTGAATAAGGTGCAATCCATGAGTCCACCGTTGAACCCATTGGATATTAGATAGTTTCTAAGCATTTGGTACCATTTGCGCAGAGCTTGATGGAGTCCGTACAAAGCTTTGTGCAGTTTGTAGACTTTGTCATGATGAAACAGACACTCGAAGCCCGGCGGCTATGCAACATACAACTCTTCCTTCACTATACCATACAGAAAAGCACTTTTCACGTTCATTTGATAAACCTTGAATCGTTTGTACGAAGCGTAAGCTAAGAACAACCGAATAGCTTCAAGGCGAGAAACTGAAGCACATACTTCGTTGTAATCCATTCCTTCGATTTGTCGGAAGCCGAGTACAACTAGACGAGCCTTGTTTCTGAAAACCACCCCACGGCATCCCATTTACACTTGTAGACCCCCTTTGTTCCAATTTTCTTTGAGCCTGGAGGTAAGTCAATAATGTCCCACACCCCAAGATTTTGGAACTGCTGAAGTTCGGCTTGCATAGCTTCGATCAATGGTTCTTCCATTAATACCTCTTGCACCATTCTTGATTCTTGTTGAGATACATATATGGAGAAGGACCAATCGTTCTGATGACCTGCTGATAACTAAAAAAGTTATCATATAAAACGGGCATAAACAGTCTCATAATAGGGTACAAATTAAGGTAATATTGTAAGATTTGATACTTAATTCGTTCCTATTTGTATTTTGCATGGATATGAAGCTCCAAAGCGGAAATAAAGGATTTCCGGGCAAAAACAAACAAAAACATGAGATTCCTGAAGATACGAGACTATCAGCCGGTTCACTATATGTTTTGAAGACAATCCCGGGACTTAAACAACACTAAAATCAGCCCCGAAGTGACCAAGCATGCCCACGCACACTTGTACGAAGGTCCAGTACGCGAGAGAACAACGCAGTAAACCTGGAGAGCAAGAAATCAAAGCTAATAGACATTGCACGCCCGTGCCATCACCATGTGCACGGTCGTGCAAGGGACAAGAGGTACAGACAGAGTCTGCCATGAAGCAACAGAACGTACGTGAGACAGCGTGCACGTCTTCGACACAAGTTGGCACGGCCGTGCAGCCCATGAAGGTCTATAAATAGCAAGCCAACCCCCACCCTTTGTTCATCCCTTCTTGTGCTTTCTTGGGCCGATTTCCAAGCTTCTTCCAGAGAACTTGGGGTCCATTGGAAGGCCTTCTGGTCCTCCTAACATCCCTCAAAGGTTAGGCTTCAACCTACCTTGATTAGCATGGCCAAGAAGAGGATCGTAGAGTAGTTATGCAATAAAACATCGAGGGTCGTGAGGATCATGAGAGACTACATATCACTTGGAGATGGAGAGCTTGTCTATGAGCAGCCATGATCCTTGTGTTGATCATTCTATGGTTGTATCTTTCTTGTATTTACGAACCCGCTTCAAATCTTAGACTTTATTATTATTAATAGTAGTTTATTTTTAGTTATTTGTTATGTTATCTTCTTCTAATCATTCTATGGTTGTATCTTTCTTGTATTTACGAACATACTTGTAGTTTAGATAACTCTCAAGCTTTTTCTTGATCTTTCCATAATCACAGGTCACTATGGCCAACTACTTCTTAGTGTCCTCTAAGTCATTAATGTAATTGTTTATAGCAACTTGTTTGTTATGTAGAGTTTTGGACATCATTGGCACGTTGGCATTGACCTAAATAATCTTTGAGGTTCAAATTCTCATCAGTTAAGATGTTGACTCTGTACCTCGGCTTGTCACATTCTATACACATAGACTTAGAACTGGAAGCAAGACTTACCTTAGTAGAAGAATCTGTGATATCCATGAGAGCATAGTGAGTTGCAGACTTTTTGGGTCCAAAGAATTCTGCCAGATCAGTCTTTGCACAATCAGCATCTACAAGGAAAGAACACTTGCTGATATATTCATCTGCTTCAGCTAGCAACTCTTCCATATCTAACTCTTCTTTAGACTCACACTCAGAATCACCATCAGTTGAGTCAATTTCAGAAACATTGACTTCTTGAGCATTGCTGCATTCTTCAACTTCAACTTTGAGTTCAGAAACCTGCTGGACTTAGCATACTGCACCACCCTGCTGAGCATTTTCTCCCTCTATATGAAGGTTCCAGTTAAACCCTTCACCTGCTTGAATTACCAAGGCCTGTCCTTAATTGCTGTTGACAGGAGCCCGCTAGTTCGGGTTTTGCATGGGGACTATTGCTTGTTCAGTATTTTGTTGAGGTTGTGTCTAAGCCTGCTACCTTTGGTTCTGATTCCCTCTGTTGTTGTTGAAGGGATTTTGATTACCCTGCTGTCTGGGTCTATCACATTCCCTGGCAAAGTGTCCCCTCGTACCTCAGTTGTAGCACATCACCTTGCTCTTGTCAAACCCAAACCTCGTGTTGTTGTTTATCAGCATATCTCTTCTCCCCATTCTATCCATGTATTCTTTGGCTCTCCTAACCACACTTGCAAAGTGCCACTGGATATCGATCAAATCCATTTCATCCTTGTCAATCTAGGCATAATCCTCTTGAGTTAAATGAGGATTTCCAATCTGCCCCACGACTAACCCACTGTAAGAGTTGACTAGGGTAGACAGTAGAGCCATATGTTCTTGCGCTAGCTCCACAGTCACTTTATCAAACCCTGCGGTGTTTAGCTGCTTTGCAATTGGATTTGTCCAATATCCGCCACCTTGATTTGATGTAGAAGCACTTCCATAACCCGAAGTCGATGCACCACCATATTCAGACGATGAAGAACCACCATACCCTGACATATAAGGACCTCCAAAGATTGATGTTTCCTGCACATGTGCGGCAAGATGAACATAAGGGTTAACACCAACCTAGTTAGTATTATAAGTCAAAGGATACTGATTAGTGTGTCCAAAAGGATAGGCTGGAGGAGGAACATATGCTGGGGGACCATAGTTGTCAAACGCGAAGACATTATCCTGATTTAGGACAAAAGCTGTCTGTGGTTTGGATCCTGCTACGCTCACATCCTGAGGTGTTGTCCCATAGTAGATGCTCAGATTTTGAGGGATGAATGCCTTGTTCACCCTTCTGATCTCATCAATTTCCTTGCTTTCAAGCTCGGCCACGAAGTCATTGATGGAGATTTCCTGATAAACATTATTTGCTTTCTGGATGTCAAGCCACTAATGCCAGTGTGGTGGAAGCGCATTTGCAAACCGTTCTTGAAGTTCTGCTGATGTGTAGACTACCCCATACTGATACATCTCTGACATCAAATGATAGTATCATGCTGTCAGATCCCGCAATGGCTCATTTCCTATGGCAGAGAGGTTTTCAAACTCCTTTTTGAGTTGATCCATCTTGATCTTTCTGGTCTTCTCATTTCCTTCATTCCTCTCTGCAAACGTTAGCCACAACATCTGAAAAGTTGTGCACTGGGCAAACTAGTGCAATATGTCTTTTGGAAGAGCTTGTATTAAAGTTGCCATTGCCTTCTTCTCATAGTTGTATTTTCTTCGTTGTTCATCAGTCAGAACTTCTAAGGAGACGAGAATGTCGGAGTTCTCAATCATCGGCCTGGTATACCCGTTCTCTGTTGTTGCCCATACTAACCCGTCAATACCCTCGACACGTGTCTTGAACATGCCTTTCTAGGAGTGGTAGTCGGCCATGAACTGAAGTTTAGGTGCCCTATTAGAACTAACGATTTCCAAGTCACTAAGGAGTACCGAAGATAAATGTTGTGTCTGTTGAGTTGTAGCGGCTGCGAGTGCCCATGGGTTACCATTCATTATCTATTGTTGTTGATGGGCACACTGTTGAGCCGCAAGCGCCAACGAATTGGATCTGGAAACCTTAGCTTGGTATTGCTGTTGTTGCATCTGTTGCGCATTACGCTCGGCCGAAAACTGCCAAGGATTTGTGGGTACATTCATTTGATTGTTTATAGGTTGGTTATATTGTTGTCTAGGTTGATTCAGATGTCCCCACGGGTTAGCCATGTGTTATAGTTCAATAATAGTCCGATACTTATGCGATTTTTGGTTTCAGCACTGCAACACATGAGTAGGACTTAACACACGAGTGAAACACACGATTAGGAGGCTAATTGTGTCTTTTACAGGCGAGTAGAAGGCTACACACGTGAAGAGTGACGCGAGGAGGAGAGTTCAGGTGAGTAAAGTTACGCAAGTGACTAGATGTCTAGTCGTGCGAAAAAGAAACGATTGAGCTTTCTAGTCACGTGAAAAATTCCTAATCGCTAGTTGCAGATCTGAGAACTTGTTTTGCACGAAAAACAACATTTTTGCTTCAAAATCTGTCAAAAACACTGTGTTTGATCCCCAAATGATTAGGAAAGTTGTCAAAACACTTTTGGAGCAAACCCTAATAAAAAACACATGTTTTTATCCATTAAAACACCCTTAGATTTTGAAAATTGTTGTTTTTATGAAAAACTCAAAGTGTCAAACTTTCAAAGGGGTTTTCGGATAAAAATACCAACTTTTGATCTGAAAACCCACTGTTTTGTATTCGTTTTTCTATAAAAACACTCGTGATAAGAGCCAAAGCTCTGATACCACTTTTAGGATTGATTTCGGACAACCCGACAATCACGAGCTTCAACGTGTAGTGTGCGGAATCCACTAAACGCTCTTCGGACAACAAAACGATATGAAACAATGATAGACGAAGTATCAGCACACACAAATAATCAGTTAAAAGGTTGTATTGGATTGAAAAATAGAGCACAGGTGTTACAAAATAATAACAGAACTTAGAACATAGGGCAGGGTGCTTAGGGAGTGTGTGATGTGAAATCACAAATGATTAGGGCAATGATTGGAGGCTTTTATACCTGTCCTAGTCGCCCTTAAATGCACACGATTAGGTTCCTACTCGCTTGTTCCCCAACGATTAGACTTTAACCCTTTTGACTTCCTAATCGTGTCTACCTCACACTGAATTACCAAATTGCCCTTGAATTTTATAAGATGACATGTTTAACCCTTGAAAAGTTAAAACATGCAATTTTAACCAGTTTTTCACAAGTGATTCAGATTTCGACTCAGAGAATTTTCATTTTTCATTTTATCACCCCGAGACTTGAGAAAGCATGGTTTTGACCCGGCAATTGTCAGGTTTTGAATAGTTGCATTTCTAGCTTTTATTTCTGAAAGGATTAAGATTAAAATGGATTAACATTCCAACATTGGTAATCAAGAATGAAATAAAGATAAAATCTTTTTGGTTTTTCAAGATAATCAAAAAGAAATTAAAATGCAGGAAGTGTAAAACTATTCACAAGCATATTTTTGTGAGTTTCATCTAGTAGGGAATCATATCAGTGCACGAACTAAACTGGAACCCTTGTTTTTCTCAGTACATTTCTCTTTTTACCAAATAAGCACCTACAACAACTGCCAATATTGTTGTCCACCTAAACTCAAAATCAAGTTTTATCGCTAGGCACTTTAGATACGTTAAGGTAATATTAGGAATGATTAACTTGGTGTTCCCCGCCATGCGAAATATTCCCGTATCAAGGCATGCACAAAGCATCCTCGTAACAGGTGAATAAGTTGTTGTCATCCGTATTTACAAAGAATTGACTCAGCGGTGATCAGGTCTGCATGAACGCTGCAACAAAGAGACCAGTGAGATCTAGACCAGGGTTCAAGTCAAATACCGTTGATTGATTTGTCGGTACGATGCTTTAGGTATATGATTTGATACCTTAGAGCGAATTCTCAATGAGAATTAGGGTTTTGGGATTTCGGATTCCCAGACGTCTCCTGATTAGAATTTATTTTATTTTTTGTTTTTCTTTTGTTATTCTAGGAAATGACATAGAGGTGCTTCAGTTGTAGGCTCCGAACCCAAAGTACGACACATGTGCCACTCTTTTTATTCTGAGAGATGTCCAGTTCACCCCGGATGTACCAACCTCTTAAAGACCAAGAAACCTAGGATTTTGGTATTCTATAAACTGAGATTTCGGTACCAAGACCATATGCCAACGCACGTTGATCCACACATGTTTCAGTTAATTTAGGTTTATATCACCATGACAAACTTAGAAATGATTTTGAGCCTACTGACACATCATTGTAGAGGCTGCTTATCAGTTCCAATACTTTTAAAATATTAAAGGATTCAGATAGTCTACTGATGAGTGCATATCATTTTCCCTTTTTCACCAAATGAAAACTCGATTTTTCGCTTTTTCCAAAAAAAATTTTATTTTTTAAATTTTCTGATGTTTTTGTATTTTTCTGTTTTTTCTCCACCTAAAAATCTTAAAATTTACAAAAATGATCACCGAGTAGAAGTTAATCCTGCTTTTCTTTAATGTCGTTCAAAATTAACAGATACTCAAAGCGAGGTCTGTCAAAAGCTTTGTTGAATAGGTCGGCACGTTGGTAATCAATGTGGATTTTCACAACATCGATCAGTTTCTTTTCATAGAAATCGCGTATGAAATGATACCGAATGAGGATGTGTTTCGCCCTGGAATGATTTATTGAGTCTTTAGCAAGTGCTATAGCGGACTCAATATCACAGTTGATGGGAGTATTTAGAAATTTTAAACTGTAGTCTCTCATTTGCTGTTGGATCCATAAAACCTGGGAGCAACAACTGGACGCAGCTACATATTCCGACTCACAAGTTGATGTGTTGCAAAACACATATGTTTTCCTTTGTATTTTGTGTATTATTTGGTTAGGTTTTTATTCGTTTCGTGTTGTTTTTATTATGTATTTTTTATTTTATTATTTTATAGGTGTTCATGGACGTTGGAGCGTAAACGAGAAATTTTGGTCAAGCCAAGCACATCTAACTTGTGAACACCCGGAGCGAGTTTGGAGTATACTAATACTGTAACATCACACAAATTTTCTTTATATATATATATATATATATAGAACTCCCTCGTTTATTCATCCGATTCATGTTTACAGTATCTTTACCATCCATTTTGTTAATTTTTTTGTTTAAATAATGACGTATAATCAATATTAAATTGGATTGTATTAAATTCTGATTTAAAAACGTTAAAAAAATGTTTGCCTGTGCCAGGAGTCGAACCCGAGTCCCTGGCGGGCTAAACCTTAACCAAACCACACAAACCACTACACCATTTGGTGTTTTGTGATGTTAATTAAAACCAATTAAACTTAAACCCTTTCAAGGTCCCTTAGTCAAACCTGAAAAGTCAAACGTAGTCTCCTAGTCAAGTCAAGTCAAAGTGTTAGTAAATATGGTCTCCTAGTCAAGTCAAAGTGTTAGTAAATTTGGTCTTCTAGTCAAGTCAAAGTTGTTCCTAAATTCTAGCCTAGTCAAAGTATTCCCTAATTACAACTCCAAATTTTACACTATAAATACACTAGCCTACCATTCAACTCTTTATACCATTCAAAAAAAAAAAAAAAAAAAAAAACATTATTATCTCATCTCCCATATACTAAAGTTTTCATCCGTCATTATCTCCTCTAGCTAGTTTCGAGTTTTCCAAGGCATTATTACTAAGTGTTTGCACGCTCAATAAAATGCACGAACTCATTATGTACCTAAGGTGAGTTTACATAGCCCCCTTTTCTGTTTTACATTTTGGGGTGAAACATGTTTAAACATTTTATACACTATCATTCTTACATTGTTGAAACTTGTGATTCAATTACACTATCATTTACTCATTCTATCATTTGACTGTAACAAAAAGACACAGTACAATCATTAACATTGATCAAGCCGCCTGTTTAGATTATAGCGCTATAGGTCTGACAAACCCATCCCCCCCGCATAAATTCAGAGATGATCGATAACAGTTACACTTTTACTAACTTGCGAATTAGGTCACAGTCGACACAAGGTTTGATTGTACAAAAGACGCATTGTTACATGTCAGACTCATATTCTATCATTACTCATTATTATACTTCAACAATGATTACTGTACAACATATTGTTTTCAACTATATGCAAAACCTATGTATTCTCACCAACTATTTATAGTTGACCCACCTTCCCATCTTTCCAACTTAACATGTTTCAGGTTTATTTGCTATTGGAAGTTGTACAAGTCTTGGAACACTTAGGAGCTTTGGACCTAGTTTATATTAATCTGTTTTTGAAATCTTTTACCTGTAAGATGAATTGTAAATTGTTTAATATTATTCAACTTTCATTTAGTACCATGAGCTATTGAACAATCATCCATACGTGACACCTCGATGTTTCCGCCATCGGTTGGGGTGTTACAGATTGGTATCAGAGCCATGGTTATAGGGAATTAGGTTATTAGAAAAATAATCTAGTCTATAACCATAGGATTATAATCAGTACTTGCTCCTTTTACTTGCAACCCTACTTGTTTCTATTCTCTATCTCCCTCCTACTTCTTATCCCTACTTTAGTCCCTACAAGAAGATTGTTCTCCATCACAAGATCTACTCTTAGACTAATAGGACAAATCCTCAGGTTTAGCCTGAACCACCTTGAAGATCTCGTCGAAGTTCTAGATTTTAATAACGAACACGTGCAATCTGGAAGGGTGAACGCCTGTATTCTGAGTTTTCTGTCTAGGACTGGCATTGCGCATAAATCCCAATCAGACGAGGGACCCGGATGCCTACCTGGGAATTCTCGGGATGAGTGTTCACTTATAGGCTAAAGCATGTCTTCACTATGTTATTAGAATCTAGAAGTATTGATAAGTTAACGTTTTCGTTTATTCGTTTTAATTAATGAATAAATGATTACACTCACTTTCCTTAAACTAAGCTCTAAAATCTCAAAATTGTACAGCTTAAATCAATCTCATTTCATAACCATCTATGGATTTCACAATCACACTTCACCTTACCATCTTAGCCACTTTTTAAATATTCAACACCCTACCCAAATCATATTATTTCATTTCTCCACATGTTACTTATTTTTAAAAAAACTATAACCTCATACCTTAGCACAAACTAAAGATTTCTAAATCCTGTTGTATTTTCATTACCTAGTAACTTTACAAAGTACATATTTTTTGTCAAAAGATGTCCTCGAACTTAAATTCAATTGTTTATTTATTGATGTAACAAGCAATTTTCTATATAATGCTTTAAACTATTAAAAATCACTTAATAGAACCTTGATCTTCAAAACCTAATGTCATGTTTGAAATCTCCAACTAACGGGAATATTTTAATCAAAGCCCACTTAGCTTGTACTATTTAACAACTTTTGCTTTATGTATAAAACCAATTTTGAAAATAAGATTTTTTTTATAGGAATAATATCTAGTCTCTAAATTCTCCATCGACACTCACTCATTTTCAACTTGTTCAAAATTTTACAATATTTGGCATATACCACAATTATGTTTTCTTATACACTTGCTTATAACCTTTGATCCAAACCCCAAAATTTACACTGCTACATAATCTCCTTACTATAAAATAAACTCTTTATCAACTATCTTCACATTCACTATCTCTCACAACCTTGATTCTGCTTCAAGATTTTTCATCATCCTCTCAAGATCTAAATTCATATCCTTCACCCTCTCACACATGAGCTAGTTACCCATGATAACCAAACTATTGAAACTTGATTGCGTGTTGCATCAAACATTATCCTTAGTTATACATGAGGATTCGACTATCTACCATATTTGAACATTTGAAACTAGAATTCATGGAATATAAACTATTTGCTATAGACACACCTAGAGTCATTAACCTTGTCTAGGGCAACTCAATTACAAATCGTATGCTATACTTGATACTTGATTGCTTACATGTACATATTATCAATTTGCAATTCATGTGTGTAATAATTGGTACACTTAATCAAACAACTGATAGAGGATGAAGTACTTGCTCAACATTAGTAGAGTACCAAATAACCTACTCAACGATTGGTAGAGGTCATCATGCCTGCTCAACAGTCTGTAGAGGCCCTACAACCTGCTCAACGACTGGTAGAGGCTATCGCACCTGCTCAACAATCGGTAGAGGTTCTTACTCACTGACTGGTAGAGGTCTTTTTCCTGCTCTACAGTTGGACTTATTTTTGGATACATTGTATACGATTCAATCACAAGGCTATTTTGCATTACTTACATGTGTGTTTAGAGTCATAGAAGGACACAAAACCCTAATGTAAGGTAAATTGGTGATTGCGGTTCGGAACGTAATCATGAATTTACAGGTACATTAAGGTAGTGTGAAATTCTATTAAGGTTTTGGGAGATACCCCGTATGTTTTCGAAGTATCAGAGGTGTGATGGGTTAGCTGCGGTACACCCTATATACAAACACTAATGATACGTGGAAAGGGATACTGTAGGGTCAGACCAATAACAAACCCTAGTTATTTGGTAGTCCATCTAGCATTTATGGTTATCTTATACATTCCTTAAACTCTTACCCTACTCTGAACTGTAGTCTTTTTTTTTTTCACCCTAACTATCCTCAACACTATTCAAATGTTTCTTCTTAAAATAAACTTCGCGACGAAGTTCCTAAAAGTAGGGGAGACTGTAACATCACACAAATTTTCTTTATATATATATATATATATATATATATATATATATATAGAACTCCCTCGTTTATTCATCCGATTCATGTTTACAGTATCTTTACCATCCATTTTGTTAATTTTTTTTGTTTAAATAATGACGTATAATCAATATTAAATTGGATTGTATTAAATTCTGATTTAAAAACGTTAAAAAAAATGTTTGCCTATGCCAGGATTCGAACCCGAGTCCCTGGCGGGCTAAACCTTAACCACACCACACAAACCACTACACCATTTGGTGTTTTGTGATGTTAATTAAAACCAATTAAACTTAAACCCTTTCAAGGTCCCTTAGTCAAACCTGAAAAGTCAAACGTAGTCTCCTAGTCAAGTCAAGTCAAAGTGTTAGTAAATATGGTCTCCTACACAAGTCAAAGTGTTAGTAAATATGGTCTTCTAGTCAAGTCAAAGTTGTTCCTAAATTCTAGCCTAGTCAAAGTAGTCCCTAATTACAACTCCAAATTTTACACTATAAATACACTAGCCTACCATTCAACTCTTTATACCATTAAAAAAAAAACATTATTATCCCATCTCCCATATACTAAAGTTTTCATCCGTCATTATCTCCTCTAGCTAGTTTCAAGTTTTCCAAGGCATTATTACTAAGTGTTTGCACGCTCAATAAAACGCACGAACTCATTATGCACCTAAGGTGAGTTTACATATCCCCTTTTTCTGTTTTACATTTTGGGGTGAAACATGTTTAAACATTTTATACACTATCATTCTTACATTGTTGAAACTTGTGATTCAATTACACTATCATTTACTCATTCTATCATTTGACTGTAACAAAAAGACACAGTACAATCATTAACATTGATCAAGCCGCCTGTTTAGATTATAGCGCTATAGGTCTGACAAACCCATCCCCCCGCATAAATTCAGGGATGATCGATAACAGTTACACTTTTACTAACTTGCGAGTTAGGTCTCAGTCGACACAAGGTTTGATTGTACAAAAGACGCATTGTTACATGTCAGACTCATATTCTATCATTACTCATTATTATACTTCAACAATGATTACTGTACAACATATTGTTTTCAACTATATGCAAAACCTATGTATTCTCACCAACTATTTATAGTTGACCCCCCCATCTTTCCAACTTAACATGTTTCAGGTTTATTTGCTATTGGAAGTTGTACAAGTCTTGGAACACTTAGGAGCTTTGGACCTAGTTTATATTAATCTATTTTTGAAATCTTTTACTTGTAAGATGAATTGTAAATTGTTTAATATTATTCAACTTTCATTTAGTACCATGAGCTATTGAACAATCATCCATACGTGACACCTCGATGTTTCCGCCATCGGTTGGGGTGTTACAAATACTACTACTAATAATAATAAATTGACTTTATGAATGTCACGTGAAAAGCAAAGGAAAGAAAAAGTAAAGAAAAGAAGAAAGAAAGAAAGGATAAAAAAAACACCATTTTAACTTTAAATGCGGCGCATTATAAAAGCAAGGATACATATTATTACGAGACAGTTATTATTATCTAGATCTTTCACAGCCACCATCAGAGGAGAACAGGACAACATCATCTTGGCATTATTTGAAGCATTGGATGCACACTTTGAGGCGTGCAGGATTTGGTTGAAGACGCAAAACGCTTGGGGTTTAATTTATATACTCTTTTATATATTTTTACCTTATTTTATGGTGTTTTAAGTTTATTCCAACCATGTTTAGTACTAAGATTTCTTGTGTTTTATATTAGAACATGATGAGTAGCTAAACATTTACGCTATCTCGGTCGTATTGATGATTATTTGTGATTTTTGACGTTCGGTTTTGGATAATAGATTTTTGGATACCTTAGTTTAATTTTATATAAACTGCTGAAGAGGATTGACGAAACCACTTTTGGATGTAAGGACAAAGAGGATTGACGAAACCACTTTTGGATACCTTAGTTTAATTCATGTTTCTGCAAATAATTCTAAGTATAGAAACTGCTGAAGAATAAGCCTGGATGTGCAGAAGAAGAAGATATCAAGTACTGAAGAGTAATGATCAGAAGTTCTGAAGACAAACCAGACAAGTCTCTAAATAACTACTGAAGACAAACTACTCATCAGTAGTTTGTAACTCATTAGTTATTTGATAGAAGATTCTAACCGACTTATACTTCATTAGTTTAGTTTAATATTAGTATTGTTAAAGTCTTTGTACAAGTACCAATGCTACAGCCTTTTGTAGTATTTGTACATATTATATTGCTTCTATACTTCTCATGTATGTTTACTTTTGGTCTATAGATAGATGGGTTCATCCCACTATTTTAGACATTCCTTCAAATTCCTTTGTAGTTATAATTTCCAATATATCTGAGAATCATTTGAAGCATTTACTCTTTTATTCATTAACTGTATTTGATTCTCATTTACTGCTTTAGTTCATACTTCAAGGGAGAGTAATAACTCCTGTTTAAAGTGAAACTTTAAATTGAACACTTAACATTTAGTCCGCTGTGCAACTTACTTTGATAGTTAATAAAAACAAGTGTTCATGATAAGAATATGTTTATAAACAACAAGTTGATCCAACAGTGCAACATACACCTCTTCCTTCACTATACCATACAGAAAAGCACTTTTCACGTCCATTTGATAAACCTTGAATCGTTTGTATGAAGCGTAAGCTAAGAACATCATAATAGCTTCAAGGCGAGCAACTGGAGCGTATACTTCATTGTAATCTATTCCTTCGATTTGTCGGAAGCCGAGTATAACTAGACGAGCCTTGTTTTTGATAACCACCCCGCGGTCATCCCGTTTACACTTGTAGACCCACTTTGTTTGTTGGATTAGTAATGCTCTTGATGTATTGCTTGCTAGTGAACACTTATGTATTTAGCAAGTTCAATCAGATTTGCACAGCGGAATTATAAGTAAAGTTACACTATCAACATGAGTTAATACTCCCCCTGGATGTTTGAAAACTACAGACAAGTTTAATCAGAATCTAAGTAATGAATGTGAATGATAATAAATACTCAAACGGATTCTCAATAAATGAAATGGAAAGAATAATAAGCTTTGAAGGATTTCTGTATTAATCAAAATCAATGTCTAAAACAGAGGGGATAAACACATCTATTTATAGACTTTACATATACATGAACCTTGCTAAAAAGCAAGTCTGTAACAAGTAGCAACAAGTTGCATTCTTGGAACTTGTACAAACTGATAAAGTAATATTAAACTAATAAACTACTGAAACATAAGTCGGTGAAAAAGATTCTTGAACAAGAGCTGATGAATGACAAACTACTGATGAGTAGTTTGTCTTCAGTAGTTCTTCAGTGAACTGTCTGGTTAGACTTCAAAACTTCTGATACTTCTTTTTCAGTACTTGTTGAATCCTTCTTCGGTACTTTAGTCTTCTTTCTTCAGTAGTTCTATACTTAGGATATTTTGTAGAAGTGAATTAGACTAAGGTTTACAAAAGTGGTTTCACCAATCCTTTTTGTCCTAACAATCTCCCCCTGGATTGATGAAGACAAAACCTTTTCTAATTCCTTATTGTTTTCTTCTTTCATTCACAATTTTCCATATCTCCTTGAACATGGAATTCTTCAGTTGATTAAGCTGTTCATCTGTGAGAGATCCCCTTTGAGGTTCAAGATGTTGAATTGTAAGCAAGTCCTGAGTTGATAGTTTCTTCAGTTCATTCATGGACTTGTAGGCCTTGCTTGTAAGATCTCTTCTTGTCACCAATACTGAGTTGTCATCAGTAAAGGACCATCTGATGATCAGCACTTTAGACTTGTCAATGTCTGAAGTATAGGGAACCATGCTGGATCCCTAGGATGTTCCTGAGTGTTGGATATTTTCTATTTCTGTGACTCTCAGGTGGGATTCACTTCTGTCTTCTTCTTGCACTACTTCAGGTAATTTAAAGGTTGGTAAATGATGTTCAGTAACTACCTTTGTGTGCAGTCTGTCAGTGATAGTCTTCTGAATTTGGTAAGCAAATGTTGAAGGATCCCTAAATTGAGTTATAAGAGGCTTCTCTTCAATATCAAAGTCTCCTTGCACAACTGTGTTGCCTTCCAGCAATACCATCTTGAAGTCAGTCTTTGTATTGTCCTCTGGTTTCTTCTTGGTAGCTGGTCTTTTAACACCAGAAGTTCTAACTACTGAAGTTGATACTTCAGAAGTTTTGAACTTCTCTGGATTAGCAGCCTTGTACTTCTTGTATGTGTCCAGTAGTCTATCTTCTTTCCATCTTAACACAGAGGCTTTTGAACCATAGTCATTTGCTACCAGTTCTTCAATCATCTCAGCTCTCTTGGCTTTTCCATCTTTGTTTGTTGCAAGTTTGTTAGCAACAAGTTGAGCTCTTCTAGTCAGCTCATCCATTGAGAGCCCTTTGAGTGAATAGGCTTTTGTTTTGCTGTTCTTTGTTATAAAAGACACCAGTTGTTGTCTTTTGTCTTCTTCAGCAACTCTCTCTGTTTCAGCTTGCCTATTCAACTCTGCTTCATAAGCTTGAAGCTTTTCATTTAAGCTTAAATCATCCCTTGCCTCCAAGTTGTTCCAGATCTTTTCTTCCTTAGCCTTTCTTTGGGCTGCAATCAAACTCTTCTTTAGTAGTTCTTTGGACATTGATAGTGGAGAAGGGTTCAGCACAGTCATTATAGTTGTTGTAGGCCTTGGAATAAGAGTTGGTTGTTGTTGTTCAATTGTTTTGGAAGGCTCTTCAGCTGTTTGTATGTTGGAAGTGTTAACTGCTGAAGTGTTGACAGATGTGTCAACTACTGAAGGATTGTCTTCAGTACTTTCTGAGTCATCAAAGGTTTCTTCAGCAGTTTCTTCATTATGGACTTGGGAAGGTTCAGCTTCAACTTCAGTTCCAGAAACAAGCCTTTGTAGATCTTCTTTTTGTTTTTGGGCTTTTTCTAGAAGTTGTTGTTGTTGTAGAGCCACTCTTGCCTTTATCCTGGCTTCCAGTGACTCCTTTGGTTCCTTAATCTTCTCCCCCTTTTTGGCTTCATCCACTTCTGGAAGCCTGCTAGGTTTGGAAGTTCTACCAGTGAGTTCAGCAAGCTGTCTTGAGTTGTTGTCTATTTTGTTGGATAGCTCACCAAGTTTTTTGTTGATCACCTCAAACTGAGCTTTGGTTGACAACTCCAAAGTAGTTGTGAAAGTTTTGAGGTGATTGGAAATTAGGCTGTTCATCAACTGGTATAGGGGACATCTGGGCTGCATAGTTGGTTCAAGTCTATACTGGATGACCCAGAGAATTGGGTAGGCATTTTCAGTGAGGGGTGTGTTTTTGGGTGATCTTCATGGTGTACAGAAGATGCCACTTTAGGGGAATCAGGGATCAAGTGGACTTTAACCTGATCTGGTGTGACCAGCTCTTTGAGCTTAGATACACTAGGTGCAAGACCTTCACTAGCAGCCGTCAATTCAATTTTGGTGGAGTGTGAATCATCATCCAAATCAATGGAATCATATGAATCCTTGCTTACTTCCTCAATGATGACAGTATCAGTTACATCATGAGCTGGGCCCAACCTAGTTGTCTCATGTACATCTTGTTCTTGGTTTAGAGGATTTCCTACCTCAGGCATTAAGCCTTCATCAGTAGTTACCACAAGTGAGGTCTTAGCAATGTTACTTCTATCCTCAGATCCACCACTGGGTGGTATATGAGTAGTAGCAGCCTCAAATGTACCTAGAGTTTCTAAGTTTGGGCTTAGAGACCCTGGTTCATCCTCATCTCTTGGGTTAGGGCTATGGACATCCACATCCATGTCAAATACTGAAGGTATATCCCCTGTTTGATGTGGTTGTTGGGGACTGACATGTTCTGATGGGATGGTCTCTTTTAGCCCAGAGAGAAGTTTGGCAATTTCAAGGGCTTCAGGTTCAGAAAGTTGTGGTGCTGGTTCAGTAGTTTGGTCTAAGGATTCAGCAGTTTCAAAATAAGAGTCAATGGGGATTGTTTTCTTAAATTTCTTTCTATTGAATAAAATGGTGATTGGTGCTCTAGTGGGGGTTTGAGATGGATGAGACTGAGACGATGTTTCAGTCACATCTTTATCAAGTGCAGATTGCACATTAGCAAGTTCAGGTATCTCAACTTCCTAAACTGCCTTTCATATCAGGCTGGTGGGTTTTTGTTTTTGCTGTTTTGGTTTCTTGGCCTTTTTGGGTGAAGGTTTGGAATAGGAGGGTTCCTTGGGGACTGTTGTGTGTTCCCCTTGGTCATCTTCTGGCCAGGTGGCCGGTTTATTGTGCCTAGAGTATGCTTGTGAGGTTAAAGGGTTTAAAACAGTTGTTTTACCCACAAGCACCTCTTCTCCAAGTTCCTTTATTATGCATTGCATAATAAATCTTGGATACAACAAAAACTTCTTTTTAGAATTGAGATGATGTAACACCAACTCATTAAAGAAAAGTGCTGATGCCATGAATTTTGTTTCATTCACAATGGAATGAAAAATAGGTTGAAAAGTAGAGGGCATCTGATCATAAGATCCAGTTTTTGGACTCAAACACATTATTATATAGTGAAACAAAAGTTTGTACTTAGGTTCAAAATATTTCTTAAAAATAGTAGCATGTGAGAGAGTACCTTGGTAACCACACTCTGTCATGGTTAGATGAATTTCAGAGTTTGAAAATTGATCTGGGGCACCAACATCATCTAGACCCAGTCTAATTCCCAAAGTTTCAGGTATGATTGCCATTCTTCTCCCTTGGATGGTTGAATTGAGGGAGATCACTTTGTCATTTACTGTCACCGTCTCCGCATAAGCCCAGAACTCATTAAGAGTTTCAGTGTGGATTGGAGGATCAATGGTGAGGGCAGTAAAGTATTGGAATTTAACGACTAAATCAATGATTTTTTCGTATTGGGACCAGGCTTCATGTTTCTCAAAGTAGCCTCTTTGATTGTGTCCCTGTTTTAGTGTTAGAGCCATGTGGTTTGTGTGTTTGTGGATCGAACAGTGTTCTTGCAGGTTCAGGGTTTGAGAGCTTTTTGAGAGAGAAGGAGGGAATTTTTGCTTTTTGAAAGGATAAGTGTTGGAAAAGGTGTTTATCAGAATTTTGTAACCACCCTAGGTCAAACTTCTGAAGTGGGAATTGTCTGATTTGCCCTTAATGACAAAACTGCTGATGAAGAACAATTGTCATCAGTAGTTCCCATTTTCTCTTCAGTAGTTTATTAACAACTGATGAGAATGTTTATAAACACTTTATTTATAACTTCTGAAGATTATTTTATCAGAAGTTACTCATTTTTCAGAAAATATTCCCATACTGATGTTTTTGCTCATCGGTGGTTTCTCTCTTTTTGTTTTTCAGAAGTTTTGGTCTAAACAGATGTAAGTGAAAAATAAAATATGTGCAGAGAAGTAAAAGAAACACTTACAAGTTTAGCATCCCAAGCATGGATACTAACTTCTGAAATGTTGATGTGTCAAGGGGTTTAGTGAATATGTCAGCTATCTGATTAGCTGTTGTCACATGTTTCACTTCAATCTTGCCTTTTTCATAGCAATCCCTGATGAAATGATACATGATTTCAATATGTTTAGTTTTTGAAAACTGAATAGGATTTTGAATGATGCTAATGGAAGATTTGCTGTCTACAAGCAATGGTGTCTTGGTCTCTTGGATTCCATAATCAAGAAGTTGATATTGGAGCCATTGTATCTGTGATGTACAACTTGCAGCTGCAATGTATTCAGCTTTAGCAGTTGAAGTTGCAACAGATGTTTGCTTCTTTGATTGCCAGGACACTAGACTGTTTCCCAAGAATTGACAACCACCAGATGTTGATTTTCTTGACATTTTACACCCTGCATAGTCACTATCTGAAAAAGCTGATAACTTGGTATTGCTAGAATCAGGATACCAAATTCCAAGTGTAGGAGTTCCTTTCAGATATCTGAAGATTCTTTTGACTGCAATGAGGTGTGATTCCCTAGGAACTGATTGATATCTAGCACAGACACATGTTGAAAACATAATATCTGGTCTAGAAGCAGTTAGATACAAAAGGGAACATCTCATACATCTATACATGGTTTGACCAACGTGTTTTCCTTGATCATCTGGTTCAACTTGTGTGGTAGGTGTCATGGGAGTGGAACATGATTTACAGTCTTGTAAAAAAAATTTCAATAATTCTTTAACATATTTTGATTGATGTATAAAAGTTCCATTAGTTTGTTGTTTAATCTGCAGTCCTAAAAAGTACTGCAGTTCTCCCATTGTACTCATCTCAAATTTTGATTGCATGAGTTTCTTAAAGTCCTCACACAATTTTGTGTTTGTTGAACCAAATATGATATCATCAACATAAATTTGAACAAGTAAGATATGATTTCCAACATTTTTAATGAAAAGAGTTTTATCAATGGAGCCTCTTGTAAAGTTATTTTTGAGTAAAAAGTTGGAAAGTATTTCATACCAGGCTCTTAGAGCCTGTTTGAGCCCATAAAGAGTTTTGTCAAGTTTGTACACCCACTCAGGATGAGAAGGATCCTCAAACCCAGGTGGCTGACAAACATACACTTCCTCTTTGATCTTTCCATACAAAAATGCACTCTTAACATCCATTTGAAAAACTTTTATTTTGTTGGAAATGGCATAGACCAGAAATAACCTGATGGCCTCAAGCCTTGCAACTGGAGCAAAGGTTTCATCATAATCAATTCCCTCTTCTTGAGAGTAACCTTGTACCCAGTCTTGCCTTGTTCTTAATGATCATACCAGCTTCATCTTGTTTGTTCCTAAAAACCTATCTTGTGCCAATTGGTAGCTTGTTTCGTGGTAAGGGACAAATTTCCTAAACCTGTTGCTTCTTGAATTGAAGCAGCTCATCTTGCATAGCTTCCACCCAATTGTTGTCTTTGAGGGCTTCTTGGTACCTCTTAGGTTCCAGCTGAGAAATGAATGCTGAGAAGAAGCAAAAGTTGGAAAGCTGGTTTCTTCTGAGAACACCTGAAGCAATATCACCCATGATTTGTTTCAATGGATGATCTTTGTATTCAATCAGTTGTTGTAAACCACTGACAGGTGTAGGTGGCTCTTGTACTTCATCAAACAAACCACTGAGGTTTATAATGTCTGGTTCAGCTGTTTGACTGTCTTCAATAGTTGTAGGAGCTAAAGAAGATGTTTGAGTTTGTACATCAGCAGTTGTTGAATCAGAAGTTTGTGAAACTTCTGAAGTCTTAAAAGTTGACTTAATGACTGTTTGAGGAGTCCATGGTGCTGGATCCTCATCATCAAACCTTTGATCACCATAATAAGTAGGTTTAGATGAAGTAACAGTCTTTTCAGGTCCAAAGTGAAAGCTGTCAAGGTCAAAGAGTTTAGCAGGATGTGCTGGAATAAGAGTGTGTTTTGACTCATTGAACTTGACATTCAGTGTTTCTTCTACTATCTTGGTTCTTGAATTAAAAACCTTGTAGGCTTTTCAAGTGGAAGAATAACCAAGAAAGTAACCTGAATCAACTTTAGCAACAAACTTTTAGATAGATTCTTTAATGTTTAGAATGAAACATTGACATCCAAAAGCCCAGAAAAAGGAGATAAGGGGCTTTATGCCATGAAGAACTTCATAGGCAGTCTCGGAGTGTCTCTTGTTGACAAGGACTCTATTTTGAACATAACAGGCAGTGTTAACTGCTTCAGCCCAGAAATACAAAGGTAGGCCTGAATCAGCTAACATAGTTCTTGCTGCTTCAATTAATGTTCCGTTCTTCCTTTCTACCACACCATTTTGTTCAGGAGTTCTGGGAACACTGAATTGTCTAATAATCCCTTTAGACAAACAGAATTCATCCAGAGTTTTGTTCCTGAACTCTGTCCCATTATCACTTTTAATGGCTTTGACAGATAGAGAATATTGTTTCTCTACTTGTTGAATGAAGAACTTGATTATTTCAGCTGCCTCATCCTTTGAGAATAAGAAGAATACCCATGTGAATCTTGAATAGTCATCAATGATGACCAAGCAGTACTTCTTCTTACCAAGGCTCATGATTTTTACAGGCCCAAATAACTCCATATGAAGTTGTTGAAGACATGCAGTTGTTTTTGATTCTTCAATAGACTAATAGGAGGACTTATGCTGCTTTCCCTCTAAACAGGATACACAGTGTTCTTGACAGTGGTATACTTTCAAAGGTAGACCTCAGACCAAGCCCATTTTTGTGACTTTATTTATGGTTTTAAAGTTCTCATGGCCAAGTCTCATGTGCCAGAGATCAGTCTCTGAAGTTGATGCCTTTGAGAAGAAACAGACAATGTTGTTCAGTACTTTGTCCTTTTCAATGTCCACTGCATAGACATTGCCATATCTTTTGGCTATCAACAAAGCATGATCTTCAATGATCTTCTCTATCAACTTCTGGCCTTCTGGTGATATGATCTTGCATGTTGTCTTTGTGAAAAAGGAAGAATATCCTTTTTCACACATTTGAGACACACTTAGCAAGTTGTAGTCAAGGTTTTCAACCAGATTGACCTTGTCAAACTGTATTTTGCCAGAGGAGACATTGCCATGTCCTAGCACATATCCCTTAGCATTGTTCCCAAAGGATACAGATCCTTCTCTTTGACTGATAAAATTGTTTATCAGGTATCTGCATCCTGTCATGTGCATTGAGCCTCCACTGTCTACATACCAAATGCTATTTAAGCCTCTGGAAACCCTCTGCACAAAGTAACAAATTAGTTAGATTTAGGAACCCAAGTCATTTTGGCTTTGGGTTTGCTCTTGAGAACATTAACAGTTTGTTCTTAACCAGGTTGAGGAATCCATGTCTTTTTTACAATGGATTTTTCATTAAGAGCAATGGTGGTATCCTGTTGAGGACCACCATCAACCCTGGTCATCAGTAGTTGTACCATGCTTCTTCATCCACTTCTGTGTCCAGTTCAAGTGTGGCAAGAAATGTTGCAGCACATATAGCGTGTGTTTCGAGTGTCGTTGAACCTCCAAGAAACCTAATTAACTATCTTGCACAAAAATCAACCTATCCACCAAACTACACCACAAATTCCTACATTCCACCACAACCTCAAATGTCCACCGTATATTACACATCTAACACACCTCAACAACAACAATTTGTTCAACCAACAACACAAGCCTCATCATGCCAAAGTCCGATCGTGTTGGAAACTTCCAACATGGACAATGTTACAGTTGAAGTAGCTCAACAACACATTGCTTTGGTTTCAGAAATGGTTGCATCTTATAACGGACTTGTGGCGAGTCAGATTGGGAATAATTGTCTGACTAATGAAGATTATGCCCGGATTGATAAGGAGGGGATGGAATTAATTGATATTCAATGGGCGTTCGCTAGTGTGATGAGAAGGGCGACAGAGTTTATCGAGAAAACCGGTAGAACTGATTTGGCAACCTCACCTAATACCACTTATGGCTTCAAAAAAGCCAAAGTTACATGTTTCATTTGTGGAGGTCGAGGTCACTTTAAAAGAGAATGCACACAACCGATGCAGCAAGGTTATAGAAACCCTTTTAACTTTAACTATCAAAATCAGGTGACCTACCAGAGCCAAAACAACAACACTTATCCAAAACAAAACAATTTCCAAAACTGAAAAAAACACCTCACAAAATACCTCTACTAGACAAACAACTACACCCAACCAAACTCAAACTCAAACTCCAAATAACCCAACCAGAACCATTATTCCTATTTCTACACCAAATAGCCAAACTCAAACCGAAACCCAGAATCAGGCTTTGGTGATACAGAAGGATGAGGGTTATGACTGGATGGGAATGCAATTGGGAGTTGAGGAGATTACCACTAGGAATGTAGCATATTTTGCTAATGAGATGGATATAGAGGAACCGGTGATAGTTGAAGATGTTTTGGATTCTGAGAAGGTGTCTGAGGTGGTGATTGAGGAGATAGTCGATGATTCCTAGGTTTCTGTTACTGAGCAAGTTGAAGAGCTTACTGATGATATGGTTTCAGAAACTGTTATTGATTCTGTTACTGAAGTTCCTGATGAACCTGAATCTGTTTATTCTGATTCTGAAAGTGAAGCTGATTCAGAAGCAAGTGTGAATTCGTTGGATGATGATATTGATCAGCTGTTAGCCGAAGCAAATTTTTTGATGACCAGGAAATCATGTATTGTTGATGACGCCTTCACAAAGATTGATTACTCGAAGTTCTTTGCTGGGAAGGAGGCTCATTTTGCGCTTATGGCTATGACTGATGCACCAAAACCGGTAAGTTCTGATTCTACCATTGACATGAATAGTGACAAATACTGTGGTACTTGCGATAGATTGAATGAGGAAAACAAGCAACTCAGGGTTAACCTTGAGAGTGCTAAAATCAATATTCAAGCTCATCGTAAGGATTCACATGAATTCAACAAAACACTTGAAGGGTATAAAAAGGACATTTCTGAATTAAAGAAAACCCTTCCTTTAAAATAACTTGCCATTAACAATTACATAAATGAATTAGAAAACACAAAATTGGAAATGGCAACTGTCAAGTGTTTTGCTGAGAAGGTCAATAAGACGTTAGAAAGCTATAAACATATAGCATATGTTGTTGACCACATCATTGAAGAACCATCACAATTCGGTAGTGTAAACTACAAATATGTTCCTTCTCCAGTTTTGTTTGAGAATCATAACTTCAACACAGTAACACCGGAGAGTTCAGTTAAATCGGATTCCACATCAGACAATGAATCCAATACTTGAAGTATTGGAGATCCACATTCTGATGTAAGACCGATATTAGGATTGAATGATGAGAGGGTGGTTGCAGTGACTGATGATTCAGAAACTGAAGATGAGAAATCTAAAAATGGTAGTGATGTTCCTTTGGAAAATCACATCATTACAAATGAACCAGTTTCACCTTCTCAGTTTTCTCATCCTCGGGCTAATGCACACAGAAAGAATCAATCAGTTACCAAGAATGTGAAAAAGATTGAGAAAAATGATTCAGTTGACAAACCCGTCAAAGTTTTCTATCGGATGGAAGGATCCGATAAGATCATCTCTGACGAGGAGTATCCAATAAAATTTGCAAATTATTCAAAGATTGATAAAATTTGTCAGGAAAGTACAATCTGGTTTCCTAAACACGAAAGGACCAATGACTTTCCTCCAGAACTTTTGAAGAAATTGCATTGTGATACTCCCAAAGAACCAAAAGTTCATGTCACTGAATTCATCAAGCCTAAAGAAAAGGCAAATGCATTTTTCGAGCCAGCTTACTCAATGGACCCAGCTCCAATGAGTTTAAGACGTAGATATGTTGATGATCAATTTCCGATCACTTCATATGCTAAGCCAGGAGCTAAAAATGTTTTTGAAGAATACCGTGCATGTTACAAATGCGGGGAGAGAGGGCATTTACTTGCTCACTGCCCGTATGTGCAACACAAAAGGCACGAAGTTGAGAAAAGCAACCTTATCATAGTCTAGCCGATAATCATAGATATCCACAACGACACTTTATCCCTCAAAGACGACCTTTTTATAATCAAAGTCGATATTTTCAAAAGAGGGAAAATCGTCAGTTTGTCTATGATAATCGAAATAGGATTGTTATGGAGAAACATCTAAAGAAACCAATGGTGAACTCAACTAATGACAAACAAAAGGTTTTTCCTAAACCTACTGTTAAGTCAAAAGTTGGACCTGTTTCTGTTAAGTCAGAAAAGGTAACTAACAAAGTTTCTTTTACGAACGATACAAAGAAACCTGCTGAGACTCAAAATTCTTAGATTAGTATTCTTAAACGTTCCGAACAATCTTGGTCACCAGTGGGTTCTCCGGGTGCTTCTACCTCAACTGCTAGTGTCAAAGTTAAAGATGAGAAAGGTTTGAATGATCAGAAAAAGGTTGATTCAAAACCAAATGTTGTTGAAAATGAATCTTTGAAGTTTAACACTCAGAGACCCAAGACCAAACATGCTTGGGTCCCCCGAAAGATCTAATCATTTCTTTGTTTCGTGCAGGGAGCTCCAGCTGGCCCTGTTAGCAGTCTTTGGATTGTCGACAGTGGAGCTTCTGGGCACAAGACCGGAGACTTAACGCTATTATTTGACATCAAGAACGTGAATGGAGGGTATGTAGCGTTTGCAGGTAATAAAGGCGGTTATATCACGATGGAAGGAAGTGTAAGCAACGGGATCGTAAGTTTTGAGAGAATATCTTATGTGAAGCAAATCGATTATAATCTGTTAAGTGTCAGCCAGATTTGTGACAAACAGTTTTCTGTACACTTTGATAATAAATCTTACTATATTCTGAAACCCGGCTTCGTCATTCCAAAAGAATGGATTATATTGAGAGCACCAAGTGTGAAAACTTGTACATTCTTGATATGAGCAAGGCGATGACAACCCAGGGCCAAGTTATATGTTTTCTATCCAAGGCTACAGAAAAAGAATCGATAATGTGGCACAGGAGGATGGGACATATTCACCTCAGAAAAATGAATCATTTGGTGAAGAACGGGCTTGTAGAAGGGGTCAATGTGAAGCATTTTCATCTTAATGATAAATGCGTGAGTTGCAAAAGGGGGAAACAGCACAAAAAGTCCCACAAACCAAAGAAAGTGAATTATGTAGTCATTCTGGAGAGCTTTACTGTCTTGTGGTTACTGATGATTACTCGAGATTTTCGTGGGTGATGTGCTTGCAGCATAAAAAGCGACACATTCAATAATTTGAAGGTTCTGTTCACCCGATTGGAGAATGTTTACGGATTGAAGTTCAAAAGAATTTGTTGTGACAATGGGACGGAGTTCAAGAATTCCCAAATGGATGCACTCTGTGAAGATAAAGGAATTCATCATGAATATACTGCTCCGTACAGTCAACAACAAAACGGTGTTGCTAAAAGGAAAAACAGGACTCTAATAGAAACGGCACGAACAATGCTTGCGGATTCTAACCTTCCAGTAATGTTCTGGAATGAAGCTATTTACGCAGCTTGTTACATCTTGAATCGTGTATTAACAGTGAAGAAGTTTGGCAAAACTTCTTATGAACTGTTGAATAGACGAAAGCCAAATTTGGAGTATCTAGAACCGTTTGGGGCACCTTGTACGATGTTAAATCCAACTGAGAAGTTTGCACTGAAATCTGAAGAGGGATACTTTGTTGGATATGCAACCCCGCTCAAACGGGTATTCAACAAGCGAACTCGACAGGTGGAGGAGTGGGCTAACGTTGAAGTACAACGATATACTCAGAACGTATAGGGAAGCGGTCCTGATTGGATGTTTGATTATAAAGATTTCTTTGAATCATTCAATCTAGATAACTTGGTTGAAGAGGCTGTATTACGACTTTATTATGAGTGTGTAAACGCAGTGACATCACCGTTAGTGCGTCCGATCACCGTAATTCCTCCACCAGCTTTTAATGATACCAACGCTCCTGTTAATGAAGAAGAGGTTTTTCAAGAAGCTTCGACTACTCTTAACTCATCCGAATACCAGTGAAGCTATTCTAGATCATGTTTTGGAGGAACCACCAGTGAACCCAAATCTAGATGTTGCTTCATCATCAAATACGGGTAATGATCTAGATACGGCAGAGAATTTAACTACTTAAATTGGAGTTCAAGTTCCTGATTATTCAGAATCTCGGATTCATCAGATTCATCCACTTGAGCAAGTTATTGGGGACCCCGGAAGCAGTGTCATGACTAGAGGACAACTTCGTCGAGCAACTTCACATGATATTATTGGAACCCTAGCCCTTTATGCTAAAATTCAAAAATCTGGTTGTCAAAATGACTGGTCCTTTGCATGTTATGTTTCGCAGGTTGAGCCGCGGACTTACAAGGTGTTGGGTCTGCTGACCTGGAGAAGAACAGATGATTGAAAAGCCAAAATATGCTAACAGTTGATTCCACAAATAAATAGTCTTTACAACATACTCTTCCCAAAAGACTGCTGACCCTAACAACTGTTCCATCCAAACAACTGCTGTGACAACTGCTGATACAAAGGACTGCTAGAGAACAACTGATAGAGAACAACTGCTGACCAAAGTTCTGATGAAGAAACAACTGCTGATCAAGTACTGAAGACTAAAGGTCTGTTGGAGTCAACAGCACTTAGACTCCAACAGATGTTGCAAGACCATCAGAGTTTTCCCTTAGCAGTAGTTTACTTTACAGTGTTTTGTAATGTAACAGTAGATTGTATAGGGCAGATGTTTTATGTTGTTATTCTGTTAGAGGTCACTATCTTAGGTGACGTCAGCACATGTCACCAGTGGTTTAGGTTTGTCTATAAATAGAACAGTGCTTGTACTGTTCTATTAGATCACACACAAACATTCTCTCAGACAAACAATCACTGTGTGATCAGGCTGAGGGGGAGTATTTGTACTGATTGTAATCTTTCAATTAATGAAAGCATTTGATCACTGATAACAATTATTCCTGTTGTTTTGATTATAGTTTATCTTTCCGCTGCACTTTCCATATATACTTACATCATTCATTTCTCATTTTATTCTAAATATATCAAAACAATCAAACTCAGATCCTAACAATTGGTATCAGAGCTTGGTCAATTAAATTCGATCTAACCAATCAATTTAATATAAACAGATCAGCTCACAATTATTGATATCATTTGTCTGTTGGATTGAAAACAGAGTAATGGTTTAATTTCGATTCAACCGTTTTTAAACAGACTTTGTTTTTTGAAAAATCAGAGAATGGCTTCAATCAATCACGATCCACATAACACTGGCACGAACAACAAGCCACCGATGCTTGTCAGATCTGAATACAATATCTGGCAACGTCGGATGAGCCATGTTCTAGGTCAACAGAACACTGGGTGTTGGAAGTCGGTTATCTTCGGACCACATGTTCCGATGGTGCCGAGTACTGAAGATCCCAAGGTTCAGGAGCCAAAGAAACTTGAAAACTACTCCGACCAGGATTTTCAGAAAATTGAGTTAGATGCCAAGGCTTTTAGTATTGTGGCCATGGCTCTACCCAATGATATATATGCTGGGCTGTTACACTGTAACAGTGCAAAGGAGTTGTGGGATGCACTGAAAGAACAATTTGGTGGGACTGAAGAGGTTATTGAAAACAATTGTGAAATACTTAACCAACAATATGAAACATTCGGTCATGTCAAGGGAGAGTCATTAACTCAACAATTTGAGAGGTTTAACTGTCTCATTTGTGAACTAAAACTTGTTGGTCTAACTTACCCTCATTCAACTTTGAACCATAGGTTTTTAAGATCATTACCAGATAAATGGGACACTATTGCTATTGTTATGAGAAACTCAATTGGATTTAAGGACCTATCACTGACCCAGCTTCATGGTAAGCTCTTGACCTATGAGAGAGAGCTTAACCAGAAAAAGAAGCTCCAGGACTCTGGAAAAGTGTCTGATGATTATGTATTTGGGAATACAACACTTTTGGGTCATGATGAGGTGCCTGGAACCACTAAGGATCAGAGTTATGATCACTTCATTGACATAACTTCAGGTTTTAACTCTGATTCTTATTTACCAAACTATGCCTTCACAGCAAGTGGTGGTGATATCCAGGCATCTGATAACATATCCTTTGAGTATGATGACCTGAAATACTTTGACCCTGATGATTTGGAAGAAATGGACATTATGCACCAATTGGCCCTTCTCAGTGCAAGAACTAACAATTTTTACAAGAAAACTGGGAGAAGGTTTCCAGGGTTAACTGGCAGATCAAAGGTTGGGTTGGATAAATCAAAGATAAAGTGTTATAAATGTCATAGACTTGGTCATTTTGCTAGGGAATGTAGGAGTCAACATGGTACACCTATAATCACCTATCCAAATCAAAGACCTCAGACTAACACTTATCAAAATTCCTATAATACCCCTGGACCAAATGTGCAAAACACTGCTCATTTTGCACAGTCCTCAAACACTGTTCCTGTCCAGTATGTCCAAACCACTGTTCCTCAGATCCACTATGTGCAAACACCTGTTGCTCAAGCACCTGTGCAAACGACTGTTGCTCCATCCTCTGCTCCTGCAGAGACCAGTCAACAGAGCTTCTTCACACAATGCTTTGTTGATTGGAGCAGTCTACCAGATGAACTAACAGATGAAAATTTTGCACTAGTTGCCAAAGCTGAAAATGAACCAGAAAACTTTTGTTTCATGGCTATGGTAGAAGAAGTTGAATCTGAGGAGGTGGTGACTGAATCTAAAGTTGTGACTGATGATGTTGTTGAAGAAGTTGTTGCAGGTGAAAAATCTGAAGAAGAGGTTTTGAATCTCTCAGATCCCTGGGGTGCATCTGATGATTGTGAGTGCAAGTGTGATTGTGCATTGATGGCTGCTGCTAAGGTATCTCCTCAAATTCTTAAGGATTTATGTTCTGACAGATGTGTGATAGCATTTGCTAACATCAAAGAGGTGAATGAAAACCTTAGAAAGAAAATTTTAGATGATGAGGTTAAATTTGAAAAACTTTCAAAAGAATTAAAAACAAGTTTAACTGAAAAAGAATCTGAAATAAGCAGCTTAAAACATGAAGCAACCATAACCAAAGACCAGCTCCAAACTATGATAACAAAATATCAGAGTTGTAAAAGTGAGCTTGAGTCCACCCAAGTTGAATGTCAGAAATGGGTGGAATCATGTAGAGGATTTGAAATGCTACTCAACAAACAAACCAAAAGTCATGTGAAGTTTGGTTTTGGTTTTGAAACCACTGCTCCAGCTTTTGAAAACATTGACAAAAAGGATCAAAAGTCTGTTGAGATAGTACCAACAAATTTGCAAGGTCAAGAGATTAAAATCACTGAACCAAATGGTAAGAAAATTGTTCTAGAAAAACCAGAAGGTTCCTCGTCATTCACTGAACTTGAAAAGTATGAATTTAAACCTACTTGGTCTGATGAGTGTGGCACTCTAGAATTTTAAACCTGTTGATTTTAAAACACCTGAAGGAAAGACAGCTCCTCAGGCAAAAATCATTCCCTTGAAAAACCTTCCAGCAGATGCTCAAACATCCGCTGAAAAGAAGGCTGAAAAAGGAAAGAAGAAAGAAAAGACTGTCCACTTGTTTTGTGATTTCTGTGAAAAGAAGAATCATGTCACTAAAAACTGTTTTCTTCTAAAAGCATATGACATTAACAAAGGAACAAGTGTATGTGATTCCAAAGCCACATGTTCAATGTGTGGGAAAAAGAATCACAAAACCAAAGAGTGCTTGTATCTCAAAAATTTTGATGTGAAAATACAAGAGTACAAAGCTAAATCTCTTGCAAATCCTGGGGTAAGTACTTCAAAAGGAAAGCCCAAACAGACCTTCACTCCTGTCCAAACATCTGTTACTAAAAGTCTTGAAACATCTGCTCCTAGGGATGTCCAAGTAACAGATGCTCCACCCACAAGCAAGTACCCAAGATGATATGGACAACCACCATGTCATAGTCTGTCACATGTTTATGAGGAGCCAAAAAGACCCTCTAAACCAAGAGTGAATAGAAATCCCTATGGGTATTATCATCTGTTTGGAGGTGATCAAACAACTGTTGCCCCAAGTGTTGACATTCAAGCACTGGCAAATGGTCAGCAGCAGTTGTTGAACTTGATTCAAAAATTAGTTCAAACCACTGATCATCTTCCAAAGCTTGAGTCTGAAAAGTCTGAGGACCCATCCAAAGCCAACTTGGCTTTGGACACTCACCAAAACTAATCCATTACCGTTGTGCAGGGAGCTTCTGCTTGTTTAGATAGTCTTTGGTATGTAGATAGTGGAGGCTCCAGGCACATGACAGGATGTAGAGCCCTTCTTCTAGACTTCTTAGCTCATGGAGGGGGTGATATATCCTTTGGTAATGATTCAAAAGGTAAGGTGTTGGGGTCAGGGACTGTACAAGCTGGGAAACTCAAGTTTGAAAATGTCAATCTTATTGAAAATCTCAAGTTTAATCTTCTGAGTGTTTCACAAATGAGTGACAAAGGTTATGGCTCATTCTTCACAAAGAAAACTTGCAAGATTATTGGGCCAGAAGTGGTGAAAAAGATTGATACCATCATTGCTGAGAGCAAAGCACAACTTGTTTCTCATAGAAGTGGCAATATGTATGTTGTTGATATGTTAAAGGACAATCCTATGGCAAATGTCTGTTTGTTTTCTGCTGCCTCCACAAAGGAGACATAATTGTGGCATAGGAGACTGGGTCATACCAACCTTAATACTATCAACACACTCTCTAAACAAAGTCTTGTCAGAGGCTTACCATCAAAAGAATTCAAATGTGATGAGCATTGTGTTTCCTGTTTAAAAGGGAAACAACATAAAAGCTCTTACAAATCCATTGATGAGTCCAAAACCAGTCAATGTCTACAATTGTTGCACATGGACTTGTTTAGCCCTGTTAAAATCATGAGTCTAAGAAGAAAAAGATTTTGTCTTGTCATAGTTGATGATTTTTCTAGGTTTACATGGACTTACTTTTTACATTCTAAGGATGAGACTGCAGGTATTTTGAAGGACTTTGTCACCAAAATTGAAAAACAATATGACTTGCCAGTAAAAGTCTTCAGGAGTGACAATGGAACAGAGTTTAAAAATAAGGAGTTGGATGACTTCTGTGTGTCAAAAGGGATTGTGAGGCAGTACAGCATCCCAAGAACACCAGAGCAAAATGGGGTGGTTGAAAGGAAAAATAGAATTCTTATAGAAGCTGTAAGAACCATGCTAGCAGATTCTGGTTTGCCATTGTCCTTCTGGACAGAAGCTGTAAACACTGCTTGCTATGTTCAAAACAGAGTTTTGATCAACCCAAGACATCAAAAAACTGCTTTTCAAAATCTTTGGCTGCCCATGTTTCATCTTAAATCTCAAAGATTCCATCTCAAAATTTGCAGCCAAAGTAGATTGTGGTTATTTTCTGGGATATTCTTCTACTGCCAAGGCTTATAAAGTGTTTAACACAAAGACCAAGACAATAGAAGAAATTCTGAATGTAAAGTTCAACGAACTTTCATCCCTAAAAATCCCAGCAAATCCTGCTAAACTGTTTGATTTAGATAAATTCAAATTTGAAGATATCACTGTTAAAACTAACAATGCAGGTATTCCACAGTCTCCACAACAAGATTACAGAACAGATGTTGTGATCCCCAGTCACTATAAAATCTATTCTACATCAGAGGAAGCAGCTGTTCAAAACAATTGTCAAAACACTGTCACAGCTGAGTCAACCACTGTTGGCCAGTCTTACCCTCAAACCACTGCTTCACCTCTCACAACCACTGAACAATCATCTGTTGACAAAAGTCAAACATCTGTTGACAAAAGTCAATCCAGTTTTACACCACTTGGACCCATTCCCCCACCTCCATTCCAAACATCTAATGGCACTACAGAAGTGCAAACAGATGTTACATCAACAGAGTCACCAAACCTCTGTCCTTCACCTCAAAATGCCATCATACCATATCATGGAGATCTTATCTACCTAAGAGCTCATCCACCAGACCAGATCATTGGCAACATCAGAGAGGGTGTGCTCACAAGAAGCCAATCCTCCAATATCTGTCTTTTTGCAGGGTTCCTATCTCTCACACAACCTGTCAAGTACCAAGAGGCACTGAAAGACAACAGTTGGGTAGAAGCTATGCAAGAAGAGCTCCTTCAGTTCAAAAGACAACAAGTATGGGAACTTGTACCACTGCCTAAGGATGTTTGTCCAATTGGCATAAAGTGGGTCTTCAAAAACAAAACTGATGAAAGGGGTATTGTTGTCAAGAATAAAGCCAGGCTTGTGGTTCAAGGCTTCAGACAAGAAGAAGGAATAGACTATGATGAAACCTTTGCTCCTGTAGCATGGTTAGAAGCCATCAGACTCTTTCTAGCCTTTGTTGTCAACCACAACATCAAGGTGTATCAGATGGATATCAAATGTGCCTTCCTTTATGGCAAAATTCAAGAGGAAGTCTATGTATGTCAACCATCTGGTTTTGAAGACACATTCCATCCTGATCATATCTACAAGCTTAATAAAGCTTTGTATGGACTCAAACAAGCACCAAGGGCCTGGTATGAAACTCTTTCCACTTTTCTCTTATCCATTGGCTTCACAAGAGGTAAAATTGATAAAACCTTATTTTTGAAATGGAAAGGGAAAGACTGAATGATTGTTCAAATATATGTGGATGACATCATCTTTGGATCCACATGTAACAAAATGTGTGAAGAGTTCAGGAAACTCATGACAGCAGAGTTTGAAATGAGTGCCATGGGTGAACTTCGGTGTTTCCTTGGTCTCCAAGTAAAACAACTGCAAAATGGCACATTCATCCATCAAAATAAATATGTAAAGAATTTGCTAACTAGATTTGAGATGAATGACTGTAAGCCATGTAGTACACCCATGAGTACAGTCAAGCTACTCACTATTGATGACAAGGATGAACTGGTTGATCAAACACATTATAGATGCATGATTGGGTCTTTATTGTACTTAACTGCATCTAGGCCAGACATTATGTTTGCCACTTGTGTCTGTGCAAGATCCCAGGTTTCACCTAGAAAGTCAAACCTTATTGCTGTGAAAAGGATATTCAGATACCTAAAAGGTGCTCCCACACTTGGTATCTGGTACCCTGCTAATGGAAACATTGAGCTTTCAGGTTATTCAGATAGTGATTTTGCTGGCTGTCACACCACAAGAAAATCCACATCAGGAGGGTGCCAATTTCTAGGGAATGCCTTACTCTCTTGGCAAAGCAAAAAGCAGGCAGCTGTTTCCACCTCAACAGGTGAGGCTGAATACATTGCTGCTGCAAGCTGTACAGCCCAACTCATGTGGCTTCAAAATCAATTGCTGGATTTTGGGATAACTGAACTACAGACTCCACTCATGTTGGATAGTCAAGCTGCTGAAAATATCATCAAAAATCCAGTATCTCACTCCACTACCAAACACATTGACATCAGATATCATTTTGTCAGGGATAGCTATGAAAAAGGTTTGATTACTCTGCACCATGTTCCAACAGAGGATCAGTTGGCAGATGTGTTGACAAAAGCTTTAGACACATCTACCTTTACAAATCTGATTTCTAGAATTGGTATGCTAAACATGGATTAACAACACAAATGTTTTTAATAAAAGCATTAAAATGTTTTAGAAAATCAAAATCCATCCTTAAAAATAGCTTTTTGGTTGAAAAATCTGCTTCAAACCTCTGATCAGATAAAACAACCACTGTTTCATTCATTTTATCCACTGTTGGTTGAAAAATCTGTATCAAACCTCTGATCAGATAAAACAACTGTTTTATTATCCATATCTATATATCTATATATATATATATATATATATATTTCATGTATCTATACTAATGATAAAAAAAATGTTGTTTGCATCAGTTGTTTGCATCAGCTGTTTGCCAAAACAGCTGTCCCCCCACCAGATGTTTTAACCATCAGATGTTTGCCACGTCTGCTCTTACAAGCACAGTTTTGGCCACATCAGCGGTTTCACCAGAGCCTATAAAAACCCTGTTTTATCACAACAGTCGTTACACTGTCTCATTGTATTCAAAATACTGAAACTTCCTTCTTCATTCTCAAACCCTCAATCAAATTTCATTCATTCTCAACTTCGGAATCCATTACAATGGATCTTCAAGCTAAAGCCACTCACAATTATCTTCCATATCTGGTTAAAACAGATGAAAACACTCCATTCCACCATCGACATCATCCTAAAATCCAAATACCTGACAATCCTAACCGCTGACGCCCCTATTTATCTTGATACTCTCCAAGAATTCTGGTTGAATGCTGAGTTCTTGCTTCAAGACAAAAAGCCTACTTCCATTATCTCAAGAATTGGTGAAACAAGTATCGTCATTATCCCTCAACTGATATCCACAACCTTCTCACTTAATGACCTATCAGGTAAAGACTCTTTCCCTAAAACAGAGCTTCACACAGAGTTTCAGGAAAGGGGGTATGATGCTCAGATGACTGGGTCAACACTTTTCAAAAAGTTTTTCCCACCATTCATGAAATTTTTCTTCCATACCCTTCTTCTCTGTGTCTCCGCTAAGTCCACATCCTTTAATGAAATCCCATTGAGGATTCAGTACTTGGGTTATGCTATGTTGTCAGATTCTGACTTCAACCTATCCTAGGGACTGTTTATGGATTTAGTGTCAAATGTGAAAGCCATAAAGTCTAGGTCAAACAATGCTTTTCTAATTTACCCAAGAATCTTAAGTGTAATCCTTCTAAAGGTTTTACCAGAAAAAGTTTTCAAAAAGGGTGAGTCTATGCAAATGAAAAGTCTAACTGATGAAACTTTCACAAGAATGTTGGGTGCAAACACCCAAAAAAAAGTATCAAAACTGTCAAAGGTTTCAAAAACACAAACAAAGAGGACTAAGACAACAACTGTTGTCCAAACCTCTGTTGTTGAGCCCACTGCTCCTGGTGATCATGGCACTACATCCAGTGCTGTGAAACCCACACCAGCCATTTCCAAAAGAAAACATCCATCCACAAAAACCACCACTCCACCACAAAAGAGACTTCTGGAAGATGAGATACCAGAAGATAACTCTGTTGCAACACAAAAGCAACTAGAAACCACTGTTGTTACTTCCTCACAACAGTTGGAAATATCTCAACCTGACCAAACTCCTCATGCATCCTCACAAAAGGATCATGTTGTAAGCCAAGGGGAACCACATCATGATACATTTGAGTCACTTGGCCAAATGTTCACAAGCCCCTCTCCCAGGGCTAATTCTCTTTTCACTCCTCCACCTTCACCATCACATGTTCCACAAACCATGCAACCTCTGTTTGAGGCTATTGACAAAACTCAGTAAAATCCCAGTTCCTCTCTTTCACCTGTCAATGAGAGTATACCTCCACAAGTGAATGGGACTGAGGAAATTCAATTAGCCATCCCACAAACAGATGAGGAGGTTACACCCCTAGAGTTCAATGCAACTCTAGGTGAGTTTTCAAGTGGAGCAGCCACTACTGATGTAGAGACCATTGTCTCACACCAGGACAGTGGTTACATAACTAAGACTCCCTTGAAGGCAACAACTGATGAGGCCACTATAGTGTCCCCAAAACCAAGAAAAAGGGGCATCTGGTTCTCATCCTTTGGATTCACCTCCTAGGACTGAATCAGTTAAAACTACCATTGGTAGGAATTCAAATGATCCTATTAACTTAGGTGATGGATTAAAATACCAAGAATTGACGGCTAGAGTTCAAACCATTGAAACCTCTGTTGCTGACATCAAATTTGATGTCATGCTAATATTGGAATCCTTGGCTACTCTTTCCAAGAGTCAACCATCCACTGCTGATATTGCTAGTGAGCTATGGAAATCTGTTTCTCCCATCATCATAGCTCACAGAAAACTAGCAGATCAGAATCATGAAACCTACATGGCTGAAATCAGAAACATGGTAGATGCAAGGTACAAAGATACCCATGCAGACATTCAAGCCATCAAAGACCATTTGCTGAAGACCACTGGCTCTGCCCCTACCACCATTCTCAGGGATGAAGATGATGATGCATTCACGGCTGATGATGCCAAAAAGGGGGAGAGTGGCAGAGATAGGTTGCCAAAGCTAGATCCCTTTGGTTGTCCACCTTCACAAAAAGGTAAATCAAAGTCTGCCAACATACCAGGGTCTACTCAAACAGCACCACAACAACAACAAAAAACTCAAACTGCACCACAACAACAACAAACCAGCAAAGATAAAGCAGTAGACAATTCTGCAAATAAAGAAACTGAAAAGGCTGTTGAAGACAAACAAAAGAGGGCTGACACTTTGGAAGCCAAATCAGAGTTGTTGGTACAACTAAAAAGGGAACAACAGTAGGAAGTTGAAGATGTGGGATCCTCAAAAAGGAAGAAGATGCCTGCTAAACATGTCAGGCAACCACCATCTAAACTAAAAACCACTGCTGTGAAAACCTCTGTTGATAAAGCTACTGCTGACAAAACCACTACTGCCACCCAAACCACTGATAAAACCACATCTAAACCTACAACCACCAAACCTACATCTGAACCTACAATCACATCACCACCCAAATCCCAAACATCTGCTGGTCCTACTAAGGTGCCAACAGATGTTAACACAACCACTGCTTCCACACCACCATTACCAAAAATCTTGTACAAAAGGAAGAGGAAATCAACCTTTGTTGTACAGGATGAAAACATACATATATCACCACACACCACCTCAACCACACAATCAACACCTATATCAGCCATTCCACTCTCATCATTTTCATCACACACATCAAAACTCAGATCCCATAGACCACCACCAACCATTACACCATTGCCTGTTCAGTATCCCCTTGAACTTGATCTACTCAAGGGGGAAATGCAATCCTTCTATAATACTGAACAACCATCTGATAGATCCTTCCCTTCTCTTCCACATTTCCCTGTTCCCTTAAACATTGACACATATCTTAAATACAAGGCTGAACAGGCAGATGTTATCATAAAAGAGAAATGCAAAGGGAAGGATGACAGGACTGCTCAGGGCATCCATTCAGCAGAACTTAGCAAATTGAGAAGGATTGAAGATTTTGCTAAGACCCTGAGCAATTCCATGTCTGCCATGCCTCTCAGTAGTGACATGGAAAAGGAGGTTAGGGAATCTCTTCTGGAACAGATCTTGGCAACCATGCCTTACAAAGCAAACAAGAAACCGTTTGCAGGCTGGACCACTCATGCACTCAGAGAAGAACTCTTAAGAATAGAAGAGTTGGCCAAGAATCCCCAAGCCAAAGTCTCTGCCCCTGATTTTGGTAAAGGCAGAGATCCAGCCAGAGCCCTGAAGTTTAAAAGGATGAGACAAGAAATTGTGGCTGCTGATTATGGGGAAATGAGGTCAGTTGCAAGATGGTCTGAGCTGAGGCTGGTTGAAACATACAAGAGACTTGAAGAAAACAGGAAGAAAGATCCCAGCCTACCTAGAAAACCTGTCTACACTGATGAACCACTGATGAAGAGACCTCAACAGGCTTTTACTCTAGACAGCTTACTGGACACTTCTGATCTATCAGCTGCTGCTAGAAGACAGTTCAAGAAACAGAAGGAAATGTCCGAAGAAGATCAGAAGAAGTTTGCTGATACTTACATAAAAGAGGGCCTCTTCAATCAAGTGCACTTTTTCTCAGATCCCACTACTGACAAGCTCAGAGAACTCATTGGGAGACCTCCATCACCAAACTCATCAAGAATAAAAGTGCATCTCAGCAAATCCACTGACTCAAAAATTCTAAAATGGAAAGTCAATAAAAACAACCATGAATTGACTCTGCTCAGGTTAGATGGAAAAGTTCAAAAGCTAAGCATGGATGATGCATATAGCCTGTGTGCAAATGATCTCCAAACACTGCTGAACCTTGAGCTTGAAAGAGATGTAGAAGACCTATTTGCCTTGGACTTTGAACTTCAATTCAAAGGACAAATCAGAGAAAGTCTGAAGAGAAATAAAGATCAATAATAAAGCTTAGTTTTGGCATCATCTGTTCTAGGGGGAGATTGTTGGGTCTGCTGACCTGGAGAAGAACAGATGATTGAAAAGCCAAAATATGCTAACAGTTGATTCCACAAATAAATAGTCTTTACAACATACTCTTCCCAAAAGACTGTTGACCCTAACAACTGTTCCATCCAAACAACTACTGTGACAACTGCTGATACAAAGGACTGCTAGAGAACAACTGATAGAGAACAACTGCTGACCAAAGGTCTGATGAAGAAACAACTGCTGATCAAGTACTGAAGACTAAAGGTTTGTTGGATTCAACAACACTTAGACTCCAACAGATGTTGCAAGACCATCAGAGTTTTCCCTTAGCAATAGTTTACTTTACAGTGTTTTGTAATGTAACAGTAGATTGTATAGGGCAGATGTTTTATGTTGTTATTCTGTTAGAGGTCACTATTTTAGGTGACGTCAGCACATGTCACCAGTGGTTTAGGTTTGTCTATAAATAGAACAGTGCTTGTACTGTTCTATTAGATCACACACAAATATTCTCTCAGACAAACAATCACTGTGTGATCAGGCTGAGGGGGAGTATTTGTACTGATTTTAATCTTTCAATTAATGAAAGCATTTGATCATTGATAACAATTATTCCTGTTGTTTTGATTATAGTTTATCTTTCCGCTGCACTTTCCATATATACTTACATCATTCATTTCTCATTTTATTCTAATTATATCAAAACAATCAAACTCAGATCCTAACACAAGGATGCTTTATTGGATGATGCTTGGGTTGAAGCGATGCAAGAGGAATTATTACAGTTTCAGAAGCTGGGTGTTTGGACACTTACAGATTTACCTTCAGGAAGAAAGAGGATTGGTACTAAATGGGTTTTTAAGTGTAAGAAAGATGATCGAGGGGTAATCGTACGAAACAAAGCTCGATTGGTCAATCAGGGATTTAGTCAAACTGAAGGAATCGACTAAAATGAAGTTTATGCACCTGTGGCACGGATAGAAGCTATTTGAATGTTTCTAGCGTTTGCTTCCTACAAGAAATTTAAGGTGTATCAAATGGACCTGAAGAGCACGTTTCTGTATGGTGTGGTCAAGGAAGAGGTTTACGTTGGTCAACCACCAGGCTTTGAAGATCCTATCCACCGGGATAACGTTTACGTACTGAACAAAGCACTTTATGGTTTGCACCAAGATCCACGCCAATGGTATGAGGAGCTGAGCACGTAGCTACATTCAAAGGGATTCAAACGAGGTTTGGTCGACTGTACCCTGTTCAAGAAAAGAACAGAGGGTGACTTTCTTGTCGTTCAGATATGTATTGACGATATTATTTTTGGTTCTACTAACGAACTTTTGTGCCGAGAATTTGAAAGAGTGATGCAAGAAAAGTTCGAGATGAGTGCAATGGGAGAAATGCAGTTTTTCCTAGACTTGCAGGTGGACCAATTGCCAATGGGCATTTTCATCCATTAGACGAAATACATATCTGAAGTCTTGAGCCGGTTCCAGATGGAAGATTCCAAGCCTATAGATACCCCGATACAACCTAATCACGGGATTGGAGTTGACGCTAAGGGGTAGCTCATTGATCCATTCACTTATCGAGCCATAGTCAGATCGTTAATGTACCTGACTGCATCTCGTCCAGACATTATGTTCGCAGCATGTCTCTATGCATAATTTCAATCGAAGCCGAAACAGAGTCATCTAACAGCCATCAAACGAATCCTTAGATATCTGAAGGGTTGTCCGTCGAGAGGACTTTGGTACCCTAATGATGATAATTTTGACTTTGTTTCTTTTAGTGATGCAGATTTTGGTGGCTGTGACAAAGACAGTAAATCCACAACGGCTGGATGTCAATTCTTTGGGAGCAGGCTCGTGACTTGGCAGTGTAAGAAGCAGACAGCAGTCGCTCTATCTACTTGTGAAGCAAAATATGTAGCAGCCTCTAGTTGCTGTTCACAGACTCTGTGGATTCAACAGCAGATGAGAGATTACGGTTTGCAGTATCTTAAAACCCCAATTTATTGTGATAATGAAGCTGCAATAGCACTCATGAAAGACATGAACAATCACTCTAAAGCTAAACATATCTGGATTAAGTATCACTTTATCCCTGATTGTTATGCTAAAGGGTTTATTGACATGGTCAAAATCCACACTGATTACCAACGGGTTGATCTTTTTACCAAAGCTTTTGATAGATCGAGATTCAAATTTTTATTAAAAGCTAACGGTATAAAAGAGAAACAAGACTAATCATCACCTCGGTTTATTACTTTATTTTAGTTTTTACTGTTTTTCAGAAAAATCAAAAATCCAAAAAAAATATATGTTTTATATTTTAGGGGGAGTCTTTAGTTTTTCAGAAAAACCAAAAACATTGAAAAACCAAAAAGCCCTAAAAATCAGAAAAACCAAAAATGATTTTCCAGGATTAAAAGAGGAAATGATAGTACATCAGTGGGGATCTGACACATGCTAAAGATTTGAAATGTTATATAAGATGTGTGTTTAAGTATGTGTGATGTGCTGATAGGCTTCGTAGACCTATTCCTACATGCCTGATACATACATATCAAATAATTTGTAATGTGGATTAACAGCTCATGGGCATATGGTCTTGGTACCGTAATTTCGTTTGATAGGGTTTGTGCAAAATTCGGAGGTTTCGGGTCGTTATGTTATTATTTATCTTGGGATAGCCTATCTGATCTTCTGTCGTAAGGTTTTACGGACCCAGATCAGATAGGGTATCTTTATAAAAGAGCTTTAATGCCAAAAACCTAAAAGTTATCGAATTGGGGAACTTTAAATGTATGAAGATAATCAAAGATTATCTAATGCATCGTATCTAATCATTGATGCAAATCATGATTGATATAAGACCTCAACCTGGTAGAGTGCACATGTTACTTTGTAGCATTGACTTGCTGACCTGTACACCTCTGTGCCTCATACCTTGTAAATTACAGATAACGAAAGCATAATCACGCATTACAATGAGTCTTTGTGCTAAATTCCTTGATACGGGACTATGTCGTGTGTGTGGGAACCATAGACAAATTAATTTATAATATAAATAGCCGTATCAGTCTAAAGCACTGCATAACAGTCTGCATGTGAGCTTATGTAGATAACTATATCAGCAATTGTCGGATCACACATTGTCTATAATGATAATAAACACTAAAGATCAACGGTGTGATCAGATTTCTCAAAAACTGATATGATCCTCTTACCGGAAATCACAAATTATTTACTGCTTTGTATTTATATTTCTGCATTTTACATTTTATTGCCAAAATATTAAAAACTCAAAAAGATTTTAGGTGTGTTTTAACAAAAAAATTCAGAAAATCCAAAAGCTTTTACATTTCTGATTTATTTTTGATAACCGATGGTGATTGATGGTGATTTTCTGAAGTTTGACAGACCATTTGAGTTTTGTGGCATTTAAATGAAAAATTATGAATGTTTGAAGGTTAAAATGTTTGAAAATGTTTAAACGGGATTCGATTTTGAGATTTGGTAAAATTTTCAGTTTTCCAAATGCTCATTCACCCCTTCGGTGGGTCGAAGGTGCATTTCAGTTTACATTCGAGCCTTTCATTAGGGTCGAAGGAAGCTGAAGTTCCTCATTCGAACCCCAACAAGGGTCGAACGTAGACATCTATATATACCCAACTCCTCATTCGAACATTCATTCGAAAAAAATTTCAAACTTCTGGTTTGGGGAGATCTTGTTGATTCCAATTTTTAAACCTTATCATTGTGTTCCTAACTCTTTGTTGATCATTTTGATACCAAAATTACAGGTATTCATTGGATAATCATGTCAGAATCATTAAAATCGTTCCTGGAACCCTTAGACATCAAATTGATCATCTTAATGAACTGATTTGGACTAATTGATTATTGTTATAGTGTTTTTGTTAGTTTTAGGGGGAGATTGTACCAAAATCTAGGATAATAACAGATTAATTCTCAGAATTGATTGTTCAAACCCTAGATTTTGATTAAAAACTAACTAAAACAGATTGGATGATAAAATTGATGTTTGATAATAGTTTATCAGCCATATTAGGATACATACAAACCAAAAACCGATGTTAATCATGGTTGAATTTGATTTTGGTAATTCTGCTGCTGATGATGATGATGATACAGATAAGTATCGATATAAGAAGAGGGAATCTGATAAGAAAGATGTAGGTGAATCAAGTTCGAAGAAAGCACCTGGTGGAAATACTGATGATGACAATATTTTCTGGACTGAAAAGATACGAGCTTTATCAGATGAGGACAAGAATTTATATCATTAGATATTGACTCAGAAAGTTTGGACGATTGAGCAGACTGGAAAATTTCCAGAGATATTTGAGTCTGATGATTTAAAGTATGAGTTAGAATATAATGATCCTGATTTAGAAGACGGAGAAGTTTTTACGGCTGTTGCCAAGGAAATTCTTGAAGGATTGGCGAAACAGGTTGGTAAAACTCTTGAGGAATTGATGAATGATAATGAAATTCCAAACATTCTTGAAAAAGAAGCTGGAAATCATTCTGATGATAAAGATACACCTGTGTTTGAGGATATTGAGATAGAAGATATCACAAGTGAAGAATATCCTGAATACTTTAATGACAAACAGGATGATGCATTTCCTGAATTTACTGAAGAAGTTTTGGAACAGGCTGAGAAACTAGCTGAGAAAAAGAGCAAGACATTCGTTGAAGAAGTGTTTGAAGAGTGTTGATAATCAGAAGCCGAATGTTGAATAATCTGATGATCTGAAGAGTTTGTTGAGAAGGCTTAAAGAGAAAGAAGCAAACCAACCAAAAACTGAAATTCAGGGTGGTTTCTATAAGTATCATAACGAGTTGTTCAAAGGTAGAGCTCTTGGATGGAAGTATCTTAGGCAGTTGCGGTGCGTTGCAGTGAAGTGGGAGAAAGGAATTCTGTATTTTCACAGATTCCATGACATTAAGATGCTACCATACTGGGCTGTGCGTGATATCTGCAAACACACTATGACTGCTGCAACTGCTAACAATGATGCATTTGGATACTTTGCAGATCGTATTGCTAGAGAAAGCAGAACGAGATTGGATGTGTTGAGGCCACAATATCCTGTCAGAAAAGTTCACAAAGAGATTGATCAGATTACTGGGCTGAACAAGGTTACCTTGAAATACAAACCACCGACAGTGTTGAAGCAAATTCCGTTGATGCCGATACACCAACACTTCAGCAAAGAATTTGTCATGTGGTATTATGATTGGAGAACAGCAGAAGCCGTCATCTTATTGAAAGATAAAAGGGGAGAGTATAAGAAGATTCACATTTTTGATCCCATGTGGTTGATAAATTGTTCTTATGAGGATATAATCATGTTGTATTATAATTCGATATACTGCGAAAAGAAGGATGGTGAACAAGCAATGAAATACCATCGTGTGGTATGTTTGTGTTTTGCATGGGATCTCAACGTAGGTTGTGATTATGATAAGAAGTTGGGAAAGTTCATAAAGGTTCGTGAAGTGAAGAAGAAATCAAAACCAAAATTCGAGCCGGTGATGACGATAGAGCAGAAAAAGAATCTGCGTTTCAAGTGGATGAACAAAACACTCGATTACCAACGTCAACAATCCAAGCAATAGTCGAGGGGGAGTTTGTAGATGCATATTGCGACTAGTGCTTTGGATTGACAAAATAAGGTGTTTTGTTGAGCATCGAGAGGTCGAAGGAAGGTTTTGATAGGTCGAAGGAAGGATAAAAAGGTCGAAGGGAGAAGACTCTAGACAGATGTTTGGTTCGAGCTGCTGTGAAGGTCGAAGGAGTACATTCGACCTAGACGTGAGGTCGAATGTAGCTTCCTATATAAGCTGAAATTTTTGTTAAACTTATAACTTTTACCATTTTGTGTTGTGTGTTTGGTCTAGTTTCTCTCTCTAAGTTTTGATCTTTCTGAAACTGAATTATAACATTGTAAACCTATTTGTAATCGAGTTTTATGAAGTTATTAATGAGAATGGAGATTGAAAAGGTAATTGTTCGTGTTTGATTCAATTCGTATCATTTTGTAAACATTCTAGGGTTTCCGCACCTGGAGTGTTAGACTTGTATGATCACATAAACGTTTTTATCAAAATCGATCCGTTTACAAATGTGGTTTCTCTCTAGGCCCACTTGAGCAAAGTGTTTATGGAGTGATCGCAAACTCCAAAGGTCACTTGAAAGACCCGAAAACAGCATAAATGTGGAGGAGAATCGAGTGGAATAGGATGCCACAATGAGAAGTGGAGGCCTCTATTTATAGGCAAGCTGGTAGGTCAAGCACGACCATGCTCAAGGGTTGGCACGCCCGTGATCAGCAGTCTGGCACTGCCCGTTGGTACTAGAAGTCCTTTCTGGCAGATTTTGTCTTGAGAACGGCCATGCTAAAGGGTTGCATGCCCGTTCTTGTCCAAATGTAGTAACTGCTTGTCAATATTGGTCTGCTGAGCCTTGTGGTGCACGTTTAGAGGAAGCACGTCTGTGCCAAATGATGAGCACGCCCATGCACGTTGACTTCTTCATTCAGCTTAACATGGAAATGTTGACTGGTTGACCTGGGCATGAGCACGGCCGTGCAACTCCTACTGTGGTCTGGAAAGTCTTCAATTTCCTTCCTTTTATGCCGGTTTTCACTCCTTTTTGCTCCCAAAAACCTGCATTTACCACTTAGGAACAATTTACCGACGTTTTATAAGGATAAAAGGATAATAAATGTGCAAAAATAAGGATAAATACACACGTAAAACATGTGTAAATGATGGCACATCAAATAGTATAGCAAGAAGTTCTTCTTCCATCGTCGTATAATTTTCTTGGGCATCATTGAGAGTTTTGTTCGCATAGCAAATTGGGTGAAAACACTTAACCTTCCTATCCCAAACTGCTCCTATTTACATGTTGCTAGCATCACACATTAATTCGAAGGGTAGGGCCCAATTTGGTTAAACGATGACTAGTGCTTCAACCAACGTTTTCTCCAAATAGTTACATGACTTAAGCCACTCATCTGTAAATTTGTGATCCTTTTCAAATAGTTGAGTGAGTGGTCGAGCGATTTTTGAGAAATCCTTGATGATTCTTCTAAAGAAACTGGCATGACTGAGAAAACTTTGTATTCCTATTACTAAATTGGGAGGGGGGAAGTACCGAGATTGCTTCCACCTTGACCATATCTACTTCTATCCACCTTTCTAAAATTGTATGCCCAACACTATCCCTTCTTTCACCATAGGATGACACTTCTTTCGATTTAAAGCCAAGTTGACTTTTTCACATCTTGCCAACATCTATTTGAGATTTCCCAAGCAATGATCGAACTAGTCTTCAAAAACCGAAAAATCATCCATAAAAACCTTCATGAAATCCTAATCCTGCAATTACTGTTATCTTCACGTTTTATGCGGTTTTTTAGTTTTGGAAAAAAAAACCGCCAACTTTAGTATTTGCTTTAATCCTCCACAAAAGTTAGGGGTGTTAAAAAAAATATGAATTCGAATTCAAATCCGAAATATCCGATAACCAGTATCCGATATATCCAAAATTTTGGATATCCGAAAATGGGATAATTTGAAATTTCAGATTCAGATATCAATATTAACTATCTGATTCTTCGGATACCCGATTTCCAGATATCCAAAAATCAAGTAATCCGGTTTTAAACACCCATAACAAAACTTGAGTCAGCCTTGGTGTTGGTGTTGGTATGGTGGGCCATATGATATTATGAGTAGCTTGATTTCTATCAGGATATTATAAGTAGCTTGATTTTTATCAATATTCACGTTTTTAATGGGTAATATTGATTAATTGTTTCACTTCTGAAACCTTTATGGTTCGGTTCTGCCTAACTTTATAGGTGAACACTTTTTCATCGCAGATAATCTATCAACCTTAGAACACTTTCTTTTAGGCTGGATGGAGTGGTGGGCGATTCTATCACACCATCACACTATCACACTCAATACCATTTTGTCACTTTATTTTTCTTACACCCCATCATATTCATCACAAAACACTGGCAGTGAATGATTGTATCACACTTTAATTTTTTTGAAATAAAAATAAAAACATTACATTAAATAAAATAAAAAAGTTGCATTAACTAAAAAATAAAAAAAAACATAAAAATAAAAAACTAAAAAAAAACATAAAAATAAAAAACTAAAAAAAACATAAAAGTAGAAAAAAAAAACAAAAAGTTAACGACCCAACCCCACTTGCGACAAATTTCACGTTTTCGTTCGATGAGAATCGACTTGTATGGTTCTTCGCCGTCATCGTGCGATGAGAATCGACTTGTATCGCTTGGTGTGTAGGTTGTGGGATTGGTGGCGCGTCTTGACGAAACCTAGCCGGTTCGCCTAAATTAGACCGAACATTTGGTTTAAACTTTCTTTTCGTAGCCGATTGTTTCTTGCTCGATCATTCCATTTTTTTAGATTGAATTTCTTTTGAATGAGGTTTGTTTGATTGTTTGAGATATTGTTTGACTGTTGTGGTATTACTTTTGGTTCAAAAATGAGTTTATATAGTGGGTTAAACTACTAAAAAAAAATTTTATAACGGCTAGCTGAAACGGTCTACTGACCGTTGGCCAACGTTCATTTCACTGTGATGAACATCACACTATTATGGAATCGCGGCCGTGATAAAATGGGCGGGCCGGTGTTCGCGAGCATCACAAACATCACGTGTGGCCATCATGGACCACCCGGCCCACCCTTAGAGCATGTAAAACATTATGCATGGTTTTATTATCTCAATCTTTTTGATAATATTGTCGAGATACATGGAAAAAACACCGATCTTCTAACATATTTTTGGGGTATTGGATTATAATAATCCAAATTTTCACCCATTGGCCGATAATAATCTGTACTTCAAAAATTTCCAACAACGATCCCAACTTTCAACGTATTGGCCGACAATGAACATTTGTTAACTGATAACTAACTCAGTTAGTGGATGATGACTGGACGTTGACAGCGTTCGCTTAAAAACAAATATAGCTTTCCGGCCACAAAGAACTTGTATTGCCAACGTTAACCACGAAGCCTAAAATTCAATACGAAACAGGTGTTGTGTGTTTAAGTATCTTTGAGAGCATACTAAGTGACGTGCCTTAAATAATATGTATAATTCACGTCTAGATGCTTACAATCTTAGCTGTTTATATTGAAAATCTGGTAAGAACTGTTACATAATCAAGGTTCTTAGTGAAGTGTTGTGAAGTGTTGGAGCTAGAGGTGAAAAGTCAAGTTAAGTCAAGAAATACGATCAACGTATGGCCCGTAAGGTCATTAGCATAGCCCGCACCCACATGTCGACTTAATGGTTGGACCTGGGTTACGTCCAAGTCCTATGGATGAAGGTACGACCCGTAACCATAGAGTATACCACATATAGTGTGTTCATTTAAAAACCTAAAATCAGCCTTTATCGGCAAAGTTGCGACCACATCATGAGTTATCTATTTCTGGGAATCGGAGATCGCAAAAAGGACGTTGAGAAGAACATTTGGAGGAGGAAGAGGTTCATGAAATGCTTGGAAGATTGAAGATCGAGTAACTAGTTGATAAATGAAAAAAAATTAAAAAAGAATTGCCATGTGAAATTGGTGAGTGGTGTCAATGGCGAAGTTTGAAGATTAAATCGGCGGGGGCCGAGCTCAAATTTTTCGTTTCGGTAGGGGCTAGAAGTTCAAATCTGTAGGGCTGACAAATAGTGTCTTAACAAGTTTAACAAGTCACTAGCTACGTGAATAACACAAGTTCTAAACTTGAACACAATTTTTTAACTACTTTATACTACATGTTTTATAACACACATATATGTTTTATATACCAATAACAATATATGATGAATTACATCATCCTAATTCTATTTATTAAAAAAACAAGTAAAATTTCACATGGTGTACTTTTTAGTTAATATATCTAATCGTGTATTAAACAGGTTACCGATTGCCAGCCCACTGAGGCCGGACTCAATCCACATAAAAATTACATAGGAAAATCGCAAACCTCCACAACTTTTACCCTATTTGACCTATTTGAAAAGATAACGTTACTCATATCAACCCATTAATTTAAAAACACACTTTTGAGTGAGTTTTACTCTATTTGACACGTTTGAGAAGATAAACATTACCCATAGCGACCCTGTAGATGAATATTACCAAATTAACCCGTCTATAGGTAAAAGAAACATTACACAAATTGACCCACTTATAAGTAACATGAACATTATCCAAATCAACCACTTAGAAGAACACTTTAAGCGACTTTACCCAACAATGCCCGACTTCAAAAGTCAAAATATGTACATTTGACACGTTTATGAGACTAAGACCTATTGTAAAATATGGATATTATGTGGTTAAATTTATGCTACCGAATAACATAGGTTTTGACCAAAAAAAAAAAAAACTAATTGGTTGTCTTTTAAAAGTAAAAACTTACCCCAATATGATCTCGTTCAGCTGTAAACATAGTAAATAAGTAGTATATGCTTATGAGTTTTGACATTTGACTTTTAAAATCATATATAGGTTGCATATATATATATATATATATATATATATAGTAAAATTACGAACGCTATGTCGTGTTGTTATTTTTAAAATTGCTTTCGTTATGCACATGTGAATTGTTTTATGGCTCTCGTGAATATATTACAAAAGATGAGTCGAACCTATTAAAACTTAGTTTAGTTACGTTGCATGCTAACTTGTTGAAGAACCCTTTCCGGTTGCCAAGTACTAAAGTTGAAAATGGACACATGGTACAAAAAGCAACGGCAAAAGAAAAGTGCACGTGTAAGGACACATATAAACCCATATTGCACATCATGATGTTGCAATAAGATGGATGGGAGTGAACGATTGTAGGGCTTGCATCGAAAGTTGTAAAAAGCGTACACCAACATTGCATCCAAATAAATCAATCATAACTTTGCTAAAGAAAAATAAAGATTCATTCATATATAAATACAATTGAATCCATTGATAAAAGTCAAATTTTTACAAAAACTTACGCATAGACACACATACAATGGGTTGAGAAAGTAGCAAAACTCTACCAAGCAAATGTCTAGAAGAAACAGTGTCTACACATATGAAAAGCATATTAATAGCGAACTCTCAACACATCAATTGTGTGTGTGTATATATATATATATATATATATATATATATATATATATATATATATTTGAAAAAAGCATTTTACCCTTATGAATAAATAGTAAAAAAATAATGATATACATGAAATGAGTTGTGCCAGGCAACTCATATTTTCACATTCCTACTTTTAAATTGAACAAATGTTTGTAAATTTGACTATGAACTCGCCAAAATTCCACAACCCCAAAACAATATAAAAAATTCAGATTACGAGTTGTGATTATGTACGACAAATAATGAGAAAACAAGTAAATTACTAAATTCACGTATATATGAACACATGATTCGTGTATAAACTTCAATCACAAATTTATAATTCTGTAATCCAAGAGATAAATACAAAAACAATAAATATAAATAATAATTGATTAATATTAATATAAGGAAAATGAAAGACCTAACAAATCAACAGAACATAGGAAAATTCAACATTCATAAACTATAAAATAAGTAGGTTTACAAATTCACCAATATACAAACACATGACTCATTTATAAACTCATTCACAAATTTTTAAAGAGATAAACACAAAAAACAAGAACAATAACAATCATTTAAACTAAAAGAAGGAGAATGAAGAACTAACACTAAAGAGAGACCCGACAATCGACGAAGCAAAACAACAAAAGGGTGTCCGGCGATGGTGGCTTTCGAACGACAATTTTGATTGGGATTTAAGATAGCATTGTTGATTTATGATTTGTAAAGTAGAATTTTTCTTTGAATCTTCCTACAATGAATGTTTGGAATGAGTTACATTTTATTTGATTGTTTGAATTTAATGTGTGAAAATAAATTGGTGGAACGTTTAAGAATATGAAAGGACAAGGAGAGAACTTGAAGGGATGAGAGGGGTATGAAGGGAATGGATTTTTAAGTTTTAACTAAAAATCAAAGATTAAATTACATTGCTACCCTTTCAAGTGTCTTAATTGTACAAAATTTTCAATTATACCCTCATTATATAAGCTTGATTTACTTGTACATGTTGTTGTAATAGTTGGATGGTGTACAAAATTTAGTATGTTGGCCATCAGTACTGCTTATTAAGATAATATAGAAGATTAAATTTTGAAAGCTATTTTTGAGTTTTTCACTTTAGATTTGAGCCAAACCAAGTCGAGCTAAGCTCGAGCTTAGGTTTTCAGCTCGATTTCAATCCGAGCCAAACAACCCGGTTCGGTTTATAATCAAGCCAAGTGTGAGCTTGCCCTAACTCAGCTCGGTTTAACTCATGAATAACCCTAAATTTACATGTGTACTAAATTATATTGGTTTACTAGTTATAAAATTAATCCATTCGTTTATAAAAAGAAAAAAATATGGCAATCCAATCAAAGCAAACTTATAAAAAAATCTATTAATATATATAAAAGAATTGAACATTGCTGACGTGGCGTGCAATGGTGCATTCAACCTCTCCATGAAACTGCCACGTGGCATCATAATTGAAATATTTTAGTATTTTTGAATTATTTCCTTTTTTTAATTAAATTGAGTTATTTTAGGAAAAAATAATTTAAAAATAAATTTAAAATTTTCTCTCATGTTTCCTCTCATAATTTTTAAACGTTTATATCTTTTATATACGAGATTTTTTAAAAAAAAATTACACCAAATTAACGAGCGTTTTATTATCTTTCCAACGAGTACCATAGTGCTATATAAAAAACGGAGAAAAAATCGACTATTTTTTGTGGGGTTTCGTTCATACAGGAAAAAAACACACAAAGTGTTCATGTAATTCATTAATCATGTTTTTTCTTTTAAACCAGGTTCTTATCTACGATGTTGAAAATCAACCCAATCGCCATGTTATCATTGGAATTTTACTAGGTATACTTCATCATGAGAGGCTATGAGAAAGAATTGCGCAACACTGCAACACATGGTGTCACCTTATAGTAAGGTTATTTTTTTATTTATTTAATTACAAGAGTAATAATTATTACTATTAGTATTAGTATTATTAGAATGGTTATATTTTTTAACCCCGGAACGCTCTCAGGATGACTTGATAGTTGCTGACGTGGCGTTCAATGGTGGTCTCAACCATCTCTTGATTATGCCACGTGGCATAATGAGATGCAATGGTTACAACTTCCAACTTAAGTGTTTGTTTAGTTGATTAGGTTAGGAATTATAAGAGCCATTAGAATGTGAGAAATTAAAGAGATGTGATGAGTTTTTGAATAGTTGTAGCTTACATAAGTGATTCTTTAGATGATTACTGATTAGGTTTTAGATTAAGGAATATTAGTTATTACTGATTAGAATACTATGAACATGCAATGATTGAGAGATTTTGTGATTAGTTAACTTGAGCCATTTGCAATAGGTTATCACGTAAAATAAGATTTTTCAACCCCGGGACCCTCCCGGGGTAATCAGCTAGTAAATAGAATAAAAGAAAATAAAAAAAAGAAGGCAAAACGATTGTAACGCTATATGGTACGAAGAAACCCCATTTTTGTGAATGATTCTTCACATCACCATCCATGTTAGCATGGGACAAGCCCATCATCCACATGATGTGTGAACAATGGGCCTCACCCCTTTCTTTTTATCTTTTTAATTAATTAATATTTTAATTTTAATAAAGTACAATTATTATTAATTCTACAAATAGAATATATCTTACATTAAAAAAAACCACCACTAAAAAAATATCTAAACGACTCGACATTAGAAAAATTACGAATAAGCTACTCGTTGTCTCCGGTGTTCCAAATATATTAAACCAAGTCTAATTGAAGATTTTGATGTGTGTACACATTATGTAACTAGAACGCATTTAAATCTTGTTGATGTGGGCTAACCGGAACATTGTTCTCCTCTGGGGCATTTTCGTCATACTTAGAAATGGTCATGTCTTCGTCTTCGAGGATCATGTTATACAACAAGACACAAGCATACATACAATAACGCAACGCTTTTGGAGTGAAGGCACGTGCTAGGTTTTTAATGTTGCCATCTTGATTGCAGAACCCCAAATAACCGTTCAACGTCCTTTCTTACCACTTTTTGATACGTGGTAAATTTCTTTTTCTTTTTTATTCAATCGGGTGTGGAAAAGTTTTAATGATTGTAGATTAGGGTGGGTATATTCCATCAGCAAGATAATACACGCGCTTGTATTCCACCCCCGATACCGTAAACCTGGTATCTAGACCGGTTCCTTTTATGACGTTATCGAAAATCTCAGATTGATTGACGACATTGATGTCGTTATTCAAATCAAGAACACCAAAGAAACATGCCAAACCCATAGATCTTGGGATGCAACAACATCTAGGATTATTGATGGATGTTCTTGACCGCTTCGTGTGAACATTCCGCGCCATGCATTCGGGCAATTCCGCCATGACCAATGCTTGCAATCAATGCTTTCGAGCATTCCTGGAAAACTATGCTTTTCGTGGTAGAACTAATACAATTTTTGGATGTTACTGGAGTTTGGTTTTCACAAATATTTTCTTGCTGTATAACTTCACCACTCATTTGCTAAACTTGTATGTAGTTCTCTCGGACATCTTTAAATATCCGTCCCACGCATCGGTTGCAATCTTGTATGCTAGTTGGCGAAGTGCCGTTGTGCATTTTTGTATAGTGGTGAACCCCCTTTTACTTCTAGCGTTGTATCGTAAGGTAAAAAATGGTGAAAACTCGACATGTTATCGCTATACGTAAGAACAGTTGCTGACTCATTTGGAAGCTACGCCTAAACAAGGCTTCTGAGTACAAGGGTTCGCCGGCAATATAATCGGTTACCAATCTATCATGGGAAGCTACATGTATTTGACAATACAAAAATAATAAACATATAAAATATAAAAATATAAATATAATAAACATATAAATTCTAAAATAAATATATATAACGACATTATAAAATCAAACATATAAAACTTTCTTGGTCTCTGTTTATGGCCGCTTGCCTAGTTCGTGGTAGTAACTCAACTTCCTCCCCGTTTTCCTCAATAATGATCTCTGCCGCTTGCGCTTGATATTTATAAAAAAGTTTACTGCTTCACGTGTTGATGATGAACTCGAAGAAGATGAAGAAGCCATTGGTTGATTTTTTTTATAGAGGGGTTGATATTTTTTTTTTAGAAAGAGTGAATGAGTGGATGAGTGTACTAAAAAAATGAGGGTAAGCGGTATATGTATATGTAAAAACGATATTTTTTTTTTTTAATTTAAACAATATAGCCGTTGCTCCAATAATTGCATGCCAAATGGTCATCTTTGACAAAGAGAGAGGGATGTCGAGACCGGCTCGGAGAGGACGCTGGGGACGACGACGTGCCGGGGACGAGTCATGGGGGCGGTGTAGCCGTTCCAGGCTGCACAGCGACGGGTCAGGGACTAGCCCCCTACCACATGGCCTAACAGTTAATTAAGAAAAACAAAGTGGAAGATGGGCCGAGTTCCAGGACCAGTACTCGTGATTGATAATTCATACTGTTATTGTTTGTATTGCATTAAATGTATATGGCCTTTATGACTTTCATTTCAAAGTTTCATTTTTGTTTTTATCGTAAGTTTTTAGATATTTTAATTAGGTAGCATTTGGTAAGATAAAATAATAGACGGAACTGAATGATTCATTATAAGTTACTAGTGGGAATACCCGCGCGTTACAGCGGGTGTTTTATAATTTGCAAAAGATGGGTGCGTAATCTGTTGTTGCCCCCCAGGTTAATAATTTTGATTATTATTGTTACAATCAATTTGTCGGGCTTTGGGGCAGGTGTCAGATATGACCACATACAAATTTAGGCATACTCGAAACCCACCAAGGATAAACAAGAGCGATAGCTTTGACCCACACCCATAATGATTTCCTAGCTACAAACCAAACACCCATAAGAGTTCTATTAATCACTGTTTTGATTTGCAAGTAGATACCTTTTCAAAGCAACGATCGAATTGTCCCGAGCAGTGGTAAATAAAAGTTATGCTACAAAACTTGGAGTTTGGAAAGAAAAAGAAGACTTATTACACATGATTGTAACCCAACCCTTTAGTATGTATATATGAATGATTTAACTTTTAACAATCACATTAGTGGAATAAAAATGTATATAATCTACAAACGGGGCTGACGTCAAATGCCTACTTCTTCGGCCTTCAGCCCTTCACTTCTTTTTCTTGAAACCAATCTAGCTAGGTGTCACCAGTCATGATTCTGTGGTGGGTGAATGTGAACCTTACCGAAATCAAGATTTTGATCATGGTCTTAATAAAATACATATATATTTTCAAATAGCACACATTTTTAACCATCAAACAATTTCAAACAAATAAAATTTATACTAAAGAGCAAACAAAGCCATATTGATGCCTCAACACTCCTACCGTGGTAACCAAATTGCAATTAACCGTCAATATGAACGCTTAACAAACATCAAATTCAAACCATTATTTTTAAATGTGATATGGGAAGCTAGAAACCAGCTCTTCGCTCTTCGAAAGAGTATTCAAACTCTTATTCAGGAATCATTCTCTTAGTTACAGCTGTCGTTTGTTTGTATTCGAGCGCAGGGGGTGAAGGGTACTATCGGAATTATATTTTTCTGGGGATTCGGTTTTCTTCCTATGTTGTAGTAGGTTTCGGTTTTGAAGGAGTTATATAAATGGTGTCGTATTTGTTTGAAATGTTTCTATAATATTTCGTGTTTTGTGTCAGTTTCTATCACTTTAACCTTTAATGAAATAGGTGAAAATGGCTTCCAGAACGTGCACTCTAATTCACCCTGATTGAGTGTTTCTTGTTACCAGCCATGTTTAAGCCTCTCCTCCCTATTATCAAATAAAAAAATATTGAGGAAAAAAATGAGTATAACGGGTCAAGCTGGGTTATATTTTATCTCTATAATAAAAGATAAAAAGCTAGTTTAGAATGCATCGGGTCAAAAGTCCCCAAAATGGGTAATGTATGAAGGAAATGATAGTTCAAAGAAACGGGTCAAAAGCCACCCAATCATTCTTCTCAACTGGTCGACTTGGGGTATGATTTATCTTAAAAAATTAATGAATAAAGATTAGAACGCAATGTCAATAATAAATAAATTTATTACATCATTTTATATACCCGTGTCTCTTTATTTCTTCCTCCTTTTGTTCTCTTAGCCGATCCTGGACTTGACATAGTATAATTCAAGAGACTTTCAGCTTTGTTTATTCTAAAGTTGTGTTATTTCAATAATATTAACTTGGTAATCATATTTTTCTTTTAAAAGCATGTTTTCGACCCGTCACCTGGCCCGCCTAATTTGTCATCTGTGCGAAAAGCCAAATCATATATAAGCTAGAAACAAGTTCTTACCACATCATAAATAAATTCAACACTATCATTTCATAGCTAAAGCATCCACCATTTCTGTTACAAGAATGATACATGAAAATAGTCATACATAGGATGTGAAATAATTAAACAATACATGAAGTGTGTGTGAGAAAGGGTACCTATAGATAATATGAACATAAAGCTTGCATACTATCAATGAAAGTTTCTCCATGGAATGGAAAAGAATTTGTTATGAATGATTATTATAAATAAAACATAATCAATGAATAATTGATTGGGAGAGCTCTTCATATGGTCCAAGGGGGAATGTGAAGAGAGTTAAGAGTACTATATGAATGATATTTTAGCTTTTAACTAAAAACAAAAGATAAAATTACTCTACTAATCTTCTAAGTGTCTTAATTGTCACAACTATCCCCATAATACCCTTAAATTTCATGCTTAAATATGTTGTACATGTTGCTTGTTAAGTTGTATGAAAATATAAATGACTATGTTGGCCATCACTCCTCCTTAATAAGATAATATAGATGAGGTGGAAAAAAATAGAGTGTTAGCTTGGTTAGTAGAATGGAATTACCTAGGGGTGGTAAAATTGGTAGGTTGGGTTAGGTTGGTTAATGGGTCAGGATGGGTTTGAGTTATGATGGGTTTGGGTCAAGATGGGTAAATTAAAAAAATAAGTTACGATGGGTTAGGTCAGGATAGGTTTGGGTCTGAATGGTTTGGATTAGGATAGGTTCACATCAAAATATATTAAATTTTTTTTAAAAAAAACTTAAAATAACAATAAAAAGTTAAAAATTTAAAAAGTAAATAACAATAAAAATAGTTAAAAAAAAGGAATTTTTTTTAATAAAAAAGTAAACTTAAAAATAAATTTTAAGGGATCCGAAATATTTCTTTTTAAACCGGACCGATTTGATCCTATCGGGTTGGTTAACAACCCGGACCATTACGAACCGGACTGTTTCGACCTGACCGGTCCCATTAGCGACCAGGACCGTTTCGACCCAGCTGTGCCGTTAGCGACCGGAACCGTTTCGACTCCACTGTGCCCGATAACGACCCAGATTGTTTCAACCTGATCCGTCCCGTAGCGACTCGAACCGTTTTGACCCGACCGGGTGCGGTAACGCCCCAGACCGTTTCAACTTGACCCGCCGCGTAGCGACCCGGACTGTTTCGACTCCGGTCGGACCCGGTAGCGACCCGACCGGGCCGGTAACGACCCAGACCGTTTCAACATGACCCGTCCCGTAGCGACCCGGACTTTTTCGACCCGGCCGGGCCCGGTAGCGACCCGGACCGTTTCAACATGACCCATCCCGTAGCGACCCGAACCGTTTTGACCCGATCGGGCCCGGTAACGACCCAGACCGTTTCAACCTGACCCGTCCCGTAGTGACTCGGACCGTTTCGACCCGACCGGACCCAGTAGCGACTCGGACCGTTTCGACCCGGTTGGGCCCGCTAGCGACCCGGACCGTTTCGAACCGACCGGGCCCGGTAACGACCCAGACCGTTTCAACCTGACCCGTCCCGTAGCGATCCGGACCGTTTCGACCCGGCCAGGCCCGGTAGCGACCCGGACCGTTTCGAACCGACCGGGCCCGGTAACGACCCAGACCATTTCAACCTGACCCGTCACGCAGCGACCCGTACTATTTCGACCTGACCGGGCCCGTTAGCGACCGGGACCGTTTCGACCTGGCCGATCCCGTTAGCAACACGGGCCGTTTCGACCCGACCGGGCCCGTCAAGGACCGGACTATTTCGACCCGAACGGTCCGGTCAACAACCCAGACCGTTTGCACTCGATCAAACCCGCTAACGACTCGAACCGTTTCGATGAGATCGGTCTCGTTAACGACCCGTGTTGTTTCGACATAATTTTTTGTTTTTATTGACATTGAATTCTATGCGGCATCAACTTGGGTGAGTTTTAATTTAGATTTATATATGGTTATCTAAAAATACCCATCCTGATCCATTTGTTTTTTTTTACATACCCATCTTAGCCCACTTACTTATTTCCTACAATTAAACTTACCCATCCTAACTACCTTAAAAATTATACTAAACCCATTTTAACCCACAAGGTCAAATTTTAAACCCAAAACAATCCAAACTCAAATAGATGGGTTGAAATTGCCAGGTCTAAAATTACCCATTCCACAAGCCATTGCATTATTTGAAAAGCATTCCATCCATCTCTCATATTTTTTTTTTCCATTCCATTATGTCTTTCACCCTTTATTAGTAATACACTCACCACCACGCCATCACCCACCAACACCAACATCGTCACCACCCACTGCCGCCACAAACCAGTGCTACATGTTACATTCACCCACCACCGCCACTGACACCCACCACCGTCACCAACTGCCGCCACCTGCCACTGTCACTTACCACAGTTGCCTCCACCCACCACTATCGCCGCCACCCACAACCACCACATCCACCCACTACCATCGCAATATATCACCACCCACCATCACCGCCATTAACTACCACCCACCACCGTCGCCTTCCACCACCACCGCCAGCCACTCACCACCGCCACAATAAACCCCCACCCACCCAACATCGCCGCCACCCGCAACCCACAACCATTGCTACCACCTAGCACAGTCACCTCCACCCACCACCACCGTTGCTACCCTTTACCGTCACTGCCACCCACCACCAACACTCGTCATCGTCATTGCCACATATCACCACCCACCATAACCACCACTTACAACCTATTTTATTTCTTCGTCTTTTCCTGACTACTAAACAACACAAAGTAACGATTTATTTCATTCTCATATATACATTCCAATTATACATTCCATTACCTTGTTTATTCCATTCTATCCCATTACCCTATTCCAAATAGACCTCTAGTATAAATTCACTACATCTATATTTTACAGAAGAAGATGAACTTTTGATTTTTTTAGTGTCTAGGATGGCTCATTGGTTACATTTAGGGATGCGAATGAGCTGAGCAACTCGTGAGCTACTCGAGCTCGGCATGGTAAAAAGCTTGAAACGAGCAGAACCTTATCGAGCTCGAGTCGAGCTTGAGCCTAAAACAAAGTTTGTTTATTAATCGAGCCCGAGCTCGAGCCTGACATGTAAAGCGAGTTAGGCTCGTTGAGCCTTAGTGTAATATTAGTTTTATTAATATTTTATAATATTTACCCTTCGTTTAAGCTTTTTACAAAACAAGCCCGAGCGAGCTTCATTTATCGAGCTCGCGAACCTATTATTTATATGATTTTTATTTAATATATTAAGCAAACGAGCGAGCCCGAGGCAAGCTCGAGCTTAAGAAATTTTCAACGAGTCGAGCTGAGCTCTGAATACAAAATTCCAACCGAGCCGAGCTTTCAAAACTTTTTCGAGCTTGAGCCTGGTCGAGCCTCATTTACATCCCTATACTTACATTTCAAATTTTAATTGAAAAGGAGTTTTGAAGTATCTTTTTAGCTTTGAATATTTTTTTAAATTATTATATATAATAAACCATAACATGCTTCGCAATAGTAAATTTTAGGATTTCAAAGTTTAACTATCCAACTTTTTTAAAAATTGCATAGAAGTCTTTAATAATAGCAAACAACTTCCAACAACCTCTGCGCAACGTGCGATGAAATAGCGGTGCATATCTTGTGCTATCCATGCGTATCACGTGTGCAATCTACTTAGTTTTAATTAATTCACACGTACGCAATACTACTTCTAAATCTACACATCTTTCACTACTATAAACACAGACAGCTTACGAAACAATCGGTCACAAATATTGCTCAATTTAGCTACCGACACATTTTGCTACAATTTTACGTATGGATATTCCGTCAAAAAACGTCCGTACCACTTAGATTTTTTTAAGAGAACCAAAACGTAATTATCAGTCTCTTTTGATTTTAAAATTCAAAACAGATAAATTATCTAAAAGGAATTTATGCGAAAGTGGTCAGTTTAATACTAAATTTGTGTGACAAAGATTAGTCCTAGAATACAAGTATATACATAATTCGTACTTATTAGACTAATACGAGAGTCTCTCTAAATACCTAAGTATTTAAGAAAGAGTTCTTGATTAAACCATCGCAATTTTGAGCATACAAGTTGTCAATAAGCTGGATAAGTTTTATAAATAGCGATTACATCGAAAACTCATTTCGTCAGGACCTGCTTTGCTGGTTAGTCATCTATTATATATAACTATTATTACTATTATGCACAGTGGCGGATCCAGGATTTTTTTCCAGTGGGTTCACTATTTTAGATGGTCCAATTTCATATGATCGAACATAAAAATTTTGGGTCGGTTCGACAGTTCGGGTAGGATATTGACGTATAATTGATCACATAAAAAATTATGATACAATATTACAAAAAAAAATGCCTAGAGTTGTTCCTTATGGGTTTTTATTCTCTAAAAACGCTAAGGTTTGCCTAAGCCAGTTGCATTTGAACTCTTCATGATCCTCATCCTTTTACAAGAATCAGTAAATATACTACAACAAAAAATAACAAAGAATGTTAACGACACATTTGATTAGAAAGCGTTTGACTTTAAGTCGAACAAGATAATATTTTGCAGCTTCAAAATGGATTAACTCAATGCACAAAAAGGTCACCAATTTTGTAATAAATAATATTAGTAACAAAATACGTTATTGTTAAGTTGGAAACAGATCTACTATAAGTGTTAAACCCAAAAACAACGTTTGACCAAAGAAAGGAAAAAATAACATTTGACCAAAAAAATTAAAATGCGATAGAAAAAAGGTTTGAAACCAGGGTCTCTAGTTTGAAGGTGGAAGGCTTAACCATTAAGCCACTCAAAAGATTTGTTTATGGGTTCATCCAAATTTTTCTTATGGGTTCATGGCACATTTTTTATATACACTTTCTATTAAAAATTGAAAACCGAGTGGGTTCCTCTAAAACCGTGGCTTTGTATTTAAATCCGCCCCTGATTATGCATCTAGGACCCCTATCAAACAATCAAAATTTTCTATAAATATAGAAGCCCTAAATACATACATGAACAATAAATGTTGCCACAAAATCAAAATCAACTACAACCATTAATTACATACATGCACAACAAGCGTATTCAACAATCAACTAAATTTGAACATAAATTTGGATGTACAGAACCGAAAAAATGTTTCTAGAAAGAATCTACACACCATGTGTAAAGCATAAAACAAGAATGTGTGTTTCTGGGTTGGTGTACGAATGACATATTAGGTGAGGGACGTAAAAAGAATAATAATTGACATACAAGGATGATGTTCGGGATTCAATAATGATGTTTTAGGTTTTAGCATGAAAAAATAAAACACAACAATTTAAAACACAATAAAGTGTATTATAATCATGGATTTTAAAACATAGTTAAACACATTCCGTTATCACTTAAAACACAATGCTTAATGTTCTTGGCCTAGTGTTTTAAGTTTTAAAATACAATACATTGCTTTGAGTGTTTAATTGTTATTTTTGCTATTTTTTATGTAAAATAATTCAAAACATCATGACTAAGTCCAATAATTGATGGCTGCATATCAATTTTCACGAAATATTTAAACCTTCTCACACTTTTCATGAAAGAGTTAATTACACAGATAGTCCTTATGGTTTATAGAAAGTAGCATCTTAAAGTACTAACTTATTTTTTTAACATGTTTAGGGTTTATGGTTTCAGTTTTCTAACATGTTGAGATACTAAGGCTAACTCCGTTAGTTTTTGTAGTTAAGTTTTAATAAATTGACTAAAATGTACAATAATAGCTAGAGGGTCAATTCTTGCAATTAATTCTCATTTTATTACAAGGATAATTTATGCAATTTAGTGAAATAGAATTATGTATTAAAATTATTATAACTTATAAATTTTAAATTATAAAAAAATACTAAATTAATAATTATACATTATACATAATATATATTTTTTATAAAACAATAATTTTATTCATATAAACCACCGCCATTAAGCTTAATCCGTGTCTGCCATCAAGCACCACGTCAATTCTCAAATCCACCACCATTGCTTCCAAACTTTATCTGTATTTGACATGGTCATCATGTTCAGATGTACCAACTATTTTGCAGTATCTAAACCACCTCCGCTATCAAGTACCACCACCTGTAAGTCTAATCAAACGTTGGCCACCACTCATTGATTGTATTTCTGTCATCAACCACCAACGAAGCTAACAAGAATGAAGAAAGAAATGAGAGATTGACCGACGATGTCGAAGCCGTTGTAGAGGCCCTGGTGGACGGTGTCGAATGTGGCACCAGCAAAAACACTTTTAATTACATTTTTAGTATACATTTATAATTTAACAATTTTAAGTTTAGCGAACGAGACATGCGCGTATATTTATGGTATAATATATCGTTTTGTTATTATTATTATTATTATATATATATATATAAGTGTGTATATAAATTATAGATACGAAATGGTTGTAACTCACGAAACGAACCGACAATATAATTAGATAAAAGGTATTTGTCTATTAAAGCATGACTCGATAATATTGTATATCGGACTAAACTGTTGGACTATATTATATATATATATATATATATTGTTATATGTATTTGTATGAGTATAGTTTACATAAAGTGTCGAAATGTATAAAGTCTCGTCCATTGGAAATGTGGATAAATAGATTGAATATCTTGTGTTTGTAAATTGATTTTGGGAAAATTGTAGACGACGTGTGTTGTCTGGTTTGTATAAAAAACAGAGGAAACTATGCCAAAATTTTATAAAATCCGGAGCACATCAAATGCGATTTTGATTGCGTTTTTATAACTTTCCTAGTCTGACAAATGTATTTTATATAAAGATCGTGACGTTTTAACAAAAGTACTTATAATAAGTACAAGTGAATTCCAGACAATATTTTAAAAACAAATATATATAGTTTTGCCAAACGTCAAGTATGACGCGTTATCGAAAGGTTTTGGGTAACCAAATAATATTTATTGATCGGATTCAAAAATAGATAAACGCTCGATTTTACTTGGGAACCTTTTTATAAAAGCAAAGTTTCGAATACTTTAAAATGTTCGGATTTGGGAAATAATGTAACAACGGTTATTGATTGGGATTAATAACAAGAATTGTATTTTGCAAAGTATATTTTTCTAAAAAAATAAACATACAAAACAATTATATCTATCCGATTTACGAGATGAGCTACGACTCGGGATGAGTTATACATTTCGTAATACTAGTTCAACGTGGGTTACACACGAATAGTAACAAGTGCGAAACTTGGGTACTACGTCATATATTAACGCATGAATTAAGATAAGTCACGATCAGTTCGTTGAGTTACGACACATTTAAGACTTAGATTCGTATACACGTGTCAAGATAGCCGGATAGACTATCTGTAACCGGATAATAGGCTAGGCTTATTATGTTAGACCTTAAGGTGTCATTTGTTGGTAATTAGGACACGAGGAAGTCGTTTAAAGCTTCGGGGCTTTGGTTGCTAGCTACGCAAGGAAATTAAGGTGAGTTTATGACCCTACTTTTTACTATTTTGTAACTGTTTTCGGGGGAAGACATACTTGTTTTATGAAAACTTGTTTATTGTAAAGCGTAACAAAGTTTGAGAAAACGTTTAGAGATACAAATGCTTTTATGGAGTCGTACGTGGATAAAAAGGAAAATAAATATGAATTTGCCGATGAGATTTACTGGAAAATGGTTTTCACAATATCTTTTACGGATGTCCAGCAAGGAATCCGAGGAGGAAAATAGTTTACAAAACAATGTTTTCAAAAGTTATTATGAAATGCCTGGCGAGGATTTCACGGGAATAAAGTCTCATTTTTAAAAGTGGTAATTTGATTGATAGGAACCTGGTATATTTATTTTTATGGGAATGTAGGTAGGCGGGTAAGTGAGTCGAGTTGAAAGGTAAAAGAAAAAGGACTTTTAAAAGGTTTTCCCAAATAACGATACATGTAAATGATAAAGAAACTTTCTTAAAATGTTTTACGAATATTTTCCCAGTGGTTTAACCAAAAAGGGTTTTATGAAGAATAAACATAAAACCACGAACTCACCAACTTTATGTTGACCTTTTTAAGTATGTCTTTCACTTTTAGATTTTTGACAATGGCACGATTGGAATAGGCGATGTCTTGGAAATAGAGACCCAAGAGGATTAGGAATGCCATTCAGAGTTCAAAGGGTCTTAGGTGTAAATATATTCCGCTACGTGGTAAAGGTGCCAAGGGTTCACAACTTACGGGAAAATCGGGGTGTGACATAAATTGCAAAAAAAAAAATAAAAAAAAAATCCTTATAACCAATTAGAGTTAATTAAAAAAATAGCTCCTCTAGTTATTATAGGGCAATTTAGTCATTTTATTAAAACTTAAATGGAAAAACTAATGAAGTTGGCCTTAGTACCCCAACTTTTTACAAAACTGAAACCATAAACCCTTAACATGTTAAAAAAATAAGCTAGCACTCTAAGACGTTAGTTTCTATAAACCTTAAGGACCAATTGTGTAGTTAACTCATAAAACATAGTAAAACTAGCCTGAATCATTTAAAACACAGTAAAACTAGTCTCATTCTTTTAAAACACACATGTACTAAATAAAGCAATCTAGAGTATTTTTTAAGAATCACTTAATAATTTGTTATGTGGGTTAACTGTAGTGTGTTCTATATGAATCAGATAGTTGTCATGGTTAGTATTTTATTTCAATTATATGTATTAAAGTTGTGTTTTATCAAATCACCTTAATCCCTAATCTAAAAAGTCATTGATTGGCACACGTCAACACTAGAATCCTTCTTATCCTTATCGGAATTCTCACACTTTATACACGAACATCTACCTATATATTGTAAATGCATTTCATATGTATCTGTTGCTTTTGGGTCATGCGTTTTAGTCGTTTTCGTAGTTTGCTTGTTTTGTAATGTCTAGTCTTTGTATTTGGAGTTGAATATGCGAATGAGTTTGTGTTTATGCTATCGTTTAGGCAAGTGAGGAAAAGTTAGACTCATTCATGTGTAGGTTCATGCGAATGAGGCCATTCGCATGAACGATGTAGCAAAAGGAGAATGAGTGGAGTTTTGGGTTAGTTAGTGATGTAAGTTATTGTTTAGTGCCCCAGTTCTGTTCAAAACCCTAGTTTTGGTCAATCTCTTTGCTTTATATCAATCGATTTTGTAATGATCATTTAAACATTGAGTAATGCAAGAGATGATTGTGTTTATTGATTTCGCGTGTGTTTTTTATATTACTTTAACATCATTTTTCTAGACCTGAGGGGATTTAGCACCTGAAGATTTATAAGTCGTTGAGATATTGTTTGTTGCTTTATCAAAAGCAAATTTGAGTCCAACTGTGCCTTTTAAAGTCGTCAATTTAAAATTTTAAACAAAACGACAATTTGGTAATTTCGGTGATTGGAAATATGTCTAGGAATTACTCATTCGTGCAAACGAAGCAGCGAATGAGATTATTTTTCTTTCATTCGTGTGTTTTTATCATTCGTATGTTTTTATCATTACAATTATCAAACCGAACCCTAGACCTTAAATACTAAATATCTAAATGAATTAACATGTGTTTTTATCATTACAATTATCGATAGTTTTGTGATGTCCATCTCCTTTCACTAGCTCTTTTGTACAACTATAGTCCCTATCATTTCTTATATTTACATCTCTACCTCTTGTATTTAGAAAGTACTATTCATTAATAAAGTCCCAAATTTATTTCTTTTATCTTTACGCCTATTCATATCAAATAATCAATTTATTCTCTATTTGAACCATTATCATATCTGAAAATTTCATTTTAATGTAAAAAATATATATACATATTTATATACACTTAAACCTCATGTCCTTTGTTGAAAGTGCATCACTCTCAATAAAACCTTAGTTTTGAATCTTAACATTTTTACAGTTCAAATCCATTTCATTGCCTATATGATTTACTAGCCAGCCTGATTTCATGATCATTTGTGAGTTCACAATCATACTTCATCTCTTAGTATTACCCATATGTTTTATTATTTTCAACAACTGACCCAAATCATATGGTGTTTCTCTTTTACAAATGTTTCATACTTTTAAAACCTATTACCCTTTGCTTTTTCTTATCGATTCCATTTTAAACCCCCTACATTACTAGTATATTTTTGAAAGTATCCCCAACCATGAAATTTTATCATACCCAAGATTTTAAATCCTTGTTTAAACTATAATCCCTTAACCTATGTATAGGAGATACCCTAGCACCAACACTAAAAGATTATTAGTAAAATTGCAGGTTCGAACCTTTATATTCCATTTGCACCGAAAACACCCTTTACCTATTGACTTTACTACATGGTCCAAAATTTGTGACTAATTTAGTTAATTTTTTTGGTTAAGTCTCCTCACATGCAAGTCATGTGAGGGCACTTTGGTCTTTTCACATCCCTACTTTGGTTAAAAGTAAAAAAATAATAATAAAAAAAATATATACAAACCCTTCTTATTCACTTTATTTATCGCAACACCCACCTACACTATCACCATAGTCATCTGCACAATTCAACCACCCACCTTCATCACCATCAAAACCAGACCTGCAACCAACATCCACCATCGATACGTCCAACAAACTTATATATCAATAATATAACATTTCATATACGATGTATTTAAATTCATATAGTTAATAAACAAAAATTATCATAAATAGTAATTAAACAAAGTACCAAATTTTATAAAATGGACCACTACAAGAATCTCAATATTGCAAGCAATTGTAAACCGTATAAACTTGCAGGTATTTACAAAAGTTGAACAATTCAAGTCAATTCACCACATTCCCAGATCAATTGTTCATCTTAATCCTCACCAAATTCCGTCAACAAGATTTTATGTTCCTCTTTCGATGCTCCAGATCTCCAAACGCTTTGCTTTTGCAATCCCTCTAATGCCTTTTGTTTCAATCTCAAACTCCCCACTGAATTGTTCGAAGCCCAGTTCCGATTACCCAAAACCTTTGTTACAAGACGTAGACACTCTTTATATTGACAAATAAATGGACTACCTGACCTCCCTCCGACATCAGATCCAAAACATACTAAAGTTCCTTGAGAAATTCAATTCGATTCGATCTCTCGATATTTCCTCCATCACCGATGATAACGAAGAACTAAAAGAAAGCAGTTTTCACTACAGGTTTCTCTCATCATTGTTTAACTAGAAAACCAAATTAGATTCCAAATTACAGAGCTATGTGTTCAATTCCTATTTGGCCAATCTGTTTTTTTTTTTGGAAAACAAAGGAATCACTTGTTGAAGTCACGTAGGAGGAACTAAAGTTGCGGCTTTACTCGTCTTTCCACTAAGTGGCTAATTCGATCGAATGAGGGAATGTTATGCTTGTTTGTAGGATCATCGGGAACTATAACGGGATCAGAGTGACGATTAATGTGAAGTTTGCGTATGTCCTAGCGTTGAGGCTTCCAGTAATGGGTTACGTGATGAATTTGATGTCTCTTGTGGTTGTGAGAGTTAACAGACGGCTTTAAGTGGGTGGAGGTGATGGTGATTAAGGGTTCTCTTAGTTCTTTTTTAGTTTTTTTTTATTTTTTCATTAACACAGGGATAGGAGGTGAAAAGACTAAACTGGCCTTACATGACTTGTATGTGAGGGGACATAACCAGAAAAATTAACTGGGTTAGTGCTACAGGTTGGAACCTATATGAAAATGTATAGTTAAAGGTTGATTTAGGTGCAAATTAAACATAAAGGTTGGAACCTACAACTTTGATGAAACATAAAGGTTGATTTTTGTAACTTTTTCATATCTAAATGAATTAACATGTGTTTTTATCATTACAATTATTGATAGTTTTGCGACGTCCGTCTCCTTTCACTAACTCTTTTGTACGACTATAGTCCCTATCATTTCTTATATTTACATCTCTACCTCTTGTATTGTATAACTACTATTCATTAATAAAGTCTGCAGATTTATTTCTTATATCTTTACACCTATTCATATCAATTTATTCTCTATTTGAACCATTATCATATCTGGAAATTTAATTTTTATGTAAAAAAAATATATACATATGCATATACACTTAAACCTCATGTCCTTTGTTGAAAATTGATGTCGTGTGGATTAAGGGTTTTAATGACATAAATTAACTTTTATTTTAAAGGAAACAAGCCCTCGGCGGATGTGCCAAAAACTTGATCAAAAAGAGTTTTAAGTCAAAACTTTAAATTAAAACACTTTTCAAGTTTTAATTTTATAAAATAAAATGATATCTGCTGCTCATTCTAAACCCACACGATAGGCAAGTGTACCTATCGAGAGTAGTATAGACTCTGGCAAGTACCGATTATCGAACCCAAAGACACGACTTCCCCTACTCAGCTTTAAGTTGTTTTGAATAAAAGAAAAGATAAAATAAAGAAAGAGAGAATGAGAACGACCAGAGTAAAAATCAATACCAAAAGAAGCGCTGCTTCGGGATCCAACTATTCTTGGGACGGATTAATATTAATTATTTAGCTAAGTGGTGTATACAAGTGCACACTTCTGCTTAACATGGAGTTGCAACAGCATTCTCCAGAGGTGACTGTTTTCGCAAAACGAGATGTGTTCTTGTTATTAAATGAGGGTCTCTCGAACCGGTAAGCTCACCTCTCAACAATTAGGGGAGGATGACTCAAAATTGTGACATCCAACCCCGAAGTATCCACCTCCCAATGTTGCGGTAATGACATATAATTACTTAAATCATTTATGGACAACCTGCCAGTGGCCGGAGCATGATCGAACAAGCTGCCACTTGACATCATAGAAGAGTCGCGACTAACCAGAACACGTGCATCTCCTACTAATATTAATTGACCTTTTAAAAAGTGACTGGTCTATTATTAACTGTGCGGCAGTATAATAATGAAAGAAAATAAAGACCGTTTTCATTCAACACGGGTTCACCAATCCTTGACCTGCGCCAAAGCTTTCACATAAACCATGAAGCTAAGTCACAAAGACAAGTCTTGGCTTATCACCAGGACCGAGTATAAAGGCCGTACCGACCCTAAGTGAGATCTTTGATAGTAGAGGATTAAGCCACGAAGTGTGTGTATTTCTACCCATAAATGGGCTAATTACTACTCGTGGGATTAGGTTAGCTTTTGAGTGCATGGGTTGTTACATACCATGGGTACACTCATAAGTCCTCCCACTTCCTATCAAGACACCCACAAGACCAAAGACTAAGTAATTATTTAGTTAATTCATCAAACAAAGTTTTAAGTGAAAAGAATTAAACAAGAACACAACATCACTTAAGAAATAACAACTATATAATCCATACCAAGAAAAGTCTTCACCCTAGCAGCACTCTACTATCCTAGCTAAACATTGGCTTTACAACATGCACTCTAAGTTTGGTGTTGGGGAAACACATTGTAGTGGTTGTATTGGGGATTAAAGAGGGTGTTTGGATGATTTTTAGTGATCTCTCTCTCAACTGTCAATCAAGTAGTGTTTATGGAGTGATCCCAAGCTCCAAAGGTTACTTACTAGACCCCCATGATGGCTGAAATGAGAGAGAGATTCGGGTGAATGGATGGATGAAGAGATGGTGAAAATGTGGGGCGGAGGCCTCTATTTATAGGCAAATCAGACCAAGCACGCCCGTGTTTAAGGTGTTGGCACGCCCATGCTCGACGACAGGTACTGTTGTAGAGTACTTTCGTGCAGAAATGTCCCCCTTCAGACCTTGCACGCCCGTGCTTCATGCTTTGTGTACCATAAATGTCAGTTTTGGTCGGTTTAAGCCTTAGGGAACACGTTTTGGTAAAGCACGCCCGTGCCCATGAGGGAAGCACGCCCATGCATATCTTCAAACTCTGAATTTGGTCTCTGTTGACTTGGAAATGTTGACTTTGTTTACCCGGGACAGGTGCACGGTCGTGCACGGTTAGAGCGCGACTGTACTGCATCTAAAATAGTTCCGAAAGTCTTCAATTCCTTGTCTTTCGTGTCGTTTTCCTTTCTGGGCTCCAAAACTTGCATGTGGGAGACAAGGTTGTTGTACCATGTAACCTTTTGTCCCTAGAAGCTTGTTCTCCACTCAAAACGTGCCTTTTCTTTTCCTTTTTGCTTTTTCCTTTCAAAAACCTGCATTTATCTCATAGGAACGATTTAACATTATTTTGTAAAAGATAAAAGCACAAAAAGGTGCAAAAGTGAGGATAATTACATATGTAAAACATACTAAATTATCGGCACATCATATCACCTCACACTTAAGCGTTTGCTTGTCCTCAAGCAAACTAAACCTTAGGCAATTTATATGAGACAAAAATTGTAAGTTTTACTCGATGTTCCGAGCTCAACCTACCCCCTAAGAGTCCCACCTACTCAATACATTCTTGGTAGATGTTACAAATAGCCTTGTCTACTTCACATTTTCCTCACAATAATTTCACTCGGGTGTTATTTTGGGAGTGATTACTCAGATTCAACCCAAGGCACGCACAGATCATAGGCTTGTGCACAAATAAAATCTCCACCGCTATATATATGGGTGAGGGATTGCAAATCACAAGGTCTTTTAAGAGGTAAAAATGATGAAGTGATAAAAGGGTAGGAAGGGTGTATACTGTCGTGTCTGGCTTGGGCAGCGGTTGCGATGTAATGGGAAAATGTCAAACTCTAAATAATGGGCTTTGTGAAACTCCTCCCCTGATGACTTACTGTTCTGACGTCCCTACTGTGCGAACCATTCGGTCTTCACACCAAATAATCTCCGCTAGGAATGCCCTAGAAATAAATCTTCAAAATAGAATTATTTTCTTTCGGCCCGTTTATTGTCAAGCTTTCTGACTTATTCTTCAAACTTTTTTTTACATAAAAGTGTTTCTTTCGGTGAAGCTTATTCTCTGGTATGATAACTCTGTGTGGCGATCTTTCTTCAGTTGCCAAACTCTTCTTGGTGAATACCATGATGTCTGGTCTATTCTTTTTCATTCCAAGATTGCCCAATAGTGTCCCAATACCCTGCAACACGGCTTCTTTGCTAAAACCAAGACAAGGGCTAAATGTGATGGATGAAACGAAAAAGGCTAAGGCTCAAGTGGGGCGACTAGGTGAGGGATATATTTATGGAAGGCCAATGAAAGATGGAATGGGTGTGTCCTAAGTGCCTTGATCATTTTCACACTCTCTCACCTCGCATGCGGTCTCAAAACGTATAAAATACACAAGTTCTAACTATGACATTCCAAGGGTGAATGTCTCTCATGGTTAAACGAACGAGCATCTGTGGTATCTATATCAAAAGTGGGTGTGCTCAATAAGGCTCAAGATTCTCACATGGAAGGGGTAGACGCTCAACTATGAAGTAGAAAACATTTTGAGTTAGTTCTTTTGGCCTCGCCAATACCTCCAAAATTCTCCTTTTCAGCTCTTTGGGGTGGACTCAAAGGGTTTGAAAAAGGTTTTTATTTAATCAAAACATTTTTGAAATTTTTTTCCTTAAAACGGTTTTGGTTTATTGATTTCAAGAGGTGGTAAAATTTATAAAATTTTATCACCTCACACTTAATTCTTAAACATATTTTGAAATTATATATTTTATGATATATTTTATGTTTAAAGAAATAAGTGGGACAAAGACAAGCACTCCCCTAATTAGTATTCTTGAAGAAAACTGTTTGGATGACACCCAGAATTACCAAACTACCGAGTCCTTCCGAGAGAAATCACTTGGCATGAATATATAGCGGACTACAAATAAAAAAATAAAAAAAACTACTGATAATAAACTACTAAGTCCTAGTGCCAAGAGGGCATACCTGGCGGTTAGAAAATAAAAGTGAACGATCATACCTGAGGGTCCTCGATTGCTTTTCTTACCGTATGCACCAATCTCTCAACTTATTCTTCATCGGGCTAGCCCCAGAAATACTACTTTAACTAACTTCAATCCCGCAATTTAAGATTTTGGGATTGACAAGGAAACATGCTAGAGGTGATAATGAGTCACCCCATCACCACTTGAAGTTTTGTAGAGGACCGGTTTTACACGAAAACACTAGATGATAATACATGTGGAACAATCTAGGTGCGGAAACCCTAGATCGTATGCAATATGATAAAGATCAAACAGAAACACAATCAAGTACATTTTCAATCATCATTTCATTCATAAACATTGTTAATAAAGCTTTACAATTAGGTTTACAATGAAATAATAAGCTTTGGAACCTTTCAGAACCTAGAGAGAATAAACACAGAAAACCTAGACACAAAATGACCAAAACTTAGTCCCAAACAAAAACATAAAGTTCATATAAGACTGCACATTCGACCTCCCGTAAGGGTCAAATGTGTCCTTCAACCTACACTAAGGCTCGAACAAACACAATCTTCTCTCTGATTCTTCCTTCGACCTACATAAGGCTTCCTTCGACCTCACGCTAGTCGAACCAAGCATATTATCAACATATAATCTCCAAAATAATGCTATATGTACAATTCAAATGCGATAGTAAAAATCCGTGCACTTACAAACCCCCCTTGACTATTGCTTGGATTTTTGTCGTTCATAATCAAGCGTTATGTTTATCAGTTTGATCCGGCGAGCTGTTTTCTGCTCTTTGCTCAACACCGGTTCTAGTTTAGGTTTTAGTTAGATGTAATAATAAGCTTTGGAACCTTTCAGAACCTAGAGAGAATAAACACAGAAAACCTAGACACAAAATGACCAAAACATAGTCCCATACAAAAACATAAAGTTCATATAGGACTGCACATTTGACTCCCGTAAGGGTCGAATGTGTCCTTCGACCTACACTAAGGCTCGAACAAACACAATCTTCTCTCTGATTCTTCCTTCGACCTACATAAGGCTTCCTTCGACCTCACACTGGTCAAACCAAGCATATTATCAACACATAATCTCCAAAATAACGCTATATGTACAATCCAAATGCGATAGTCACAATTTGTGCACTTACAAGTTTCCCGGATCAAACTTCACTATGTGCAAGTAGTGAAGAAGTCGGTCACCCCGACACACCACAAGTGGCTTGCCGAAATAACGCCACTTCTTCATAGTGAAGTGATCCTTCGAGTGATACGCTTTACCCCATGAGTCGTCAACAAGTTTAGCCATTGGGGGGCTACCACTCGTGAAAAGTGGCAAATGAGACATTACCACTTCCTTTCCTGAGTTGCCGCAGTCTGGTTCTTTCCGTCCTTCTTGCACCTCTTCGTCCATCACTCCACTTCAATCTTGTCTGCACCTGCTTCCTTGTGTTGGACTTCCAATTCCCTTACTCTCGCTTCATCCTCCGTTGCAAATATCTTCAAAAGATAGTTTTTGACTATCTCAAGATTTTCGACAAACTTCCCCAAGTCGATGACAGGTTCAAGTTTGGACTCGGAGAAATAGTTTTTGACTATCTCAAGATTTTCGACAAACTTCCCCAAGTCGATGACAGGTTCAGGTTTGGACTCGGAGAAATGATTTGTTGACGGTAAAAATGGCGGTGAATTTTCCGGGGGATATTTTTCTTCAAAAGGTGAAAAAGTTGAAGAATCAAAAGATGGTGGCATATAGGAGTATGGAAATGGTGACGGGTTATATAGAGGTGGAGGAGGTTTAGGTGGGGGTGAATATGGGGAAGGTTCACAAGGGTAAGACTCAAAAGTGGGAAGACAAGGAGAAATGTATTCTTTGCATTTATGAGGGTAGGAAGGTCCACCGCGATAGCTACATGGAAGAATTCAAAATTAATAGTCTTCACAACTGTGGGGAAAAGGAGGTCCGTGACAATAGTCACATCCTTGTTGAACGTAGCAGCCATGTTCAGCAATTTGATGATCCATCTTAAAAGCTATCAAAACAAACTGGCAAAAGAATTAGTAACTAACAACTTAAAACCTTTCTATGGAATATGTCGTGTCCCTGGAAACGGCGCCAAAAACTTGATGTCGTGGGGATTAAAGGTTTTAATGACTTAAATTAACTTTTATTTTAAAGGAAACAAGCCCTCGGCGGATGCGTCCAAAACTTGATCAAAAAGAGTTTTAAGTCAAAACTTTAAGTTAAAATACTTTTCAAGTTTTAAATTTATAAAATAAAATGATATCTACTGCTCGTTCTAAACCCACACGGTAGGCAAGTGTACCTATCGAGAGTAGTCTAGACTATGTCAAGTACTGAGTATCAACCCCAAAGACACGACTTCCCCTACTCAGCTTTAAGAAGTTTTTAATTAAAGAAAAGATAAAATAAAGAAAGAGAGAATGAGAATGACCAGAGTAAATATAAATACCAAAAGAAGTGGTACTTCGGGATCAAATTATTCTTGGGACGGATTAATATTAATTATTTAGTTAAGTGGTGTATACCAGTGCGCACTTATGCTTAACATCGAGTTGCAACAACATTCTCCAGAGGTGACTGTTTTTGCAAAACGAGCTGTGCTCTTGTTATTAAATGAGTGTCTCCCGAACCGGTAGGCTCACCTCTCAACAATGAGGGGACGATGACTCGAAACTGTGACGTCCCAACACCGAAGTACCCTCCTCCCAATTGTGCGGTAATGACGTCTAATTACGTAAAACTTTTATGGATAACCTGCCGGTGGCCGCAGCATGACCGAACAAGCTGCCACTTGACATCATAGAAGAGTCGTGACTAAACAGAACACGTGCATCTCCTACTAGAATTAATTAACCTTTTAAAAAGTGAGTGGTCTATTATTAACTGTCCGTCAGTATAATAATGAAAGAAAATAAATACCGTTTTCTTTCAACACGGGTTCACCAATCCTTGACCTTCGCCAAAGCTTTCAGATAAACCATGAAGCTAAGTCGCAAAGACAAGTCTTGGCTTATCACCAGAACCGAGTATAAAGACCTTACCGACCCTAAGTGAGATCTTTTATAGTAGAGGATTATGCCACGAAGTGTGTGTATTTCTACCCACAAATGGGCTAAATACTACTCGCGAATTTAGGTTAGCTTATGAGTGCATGGGTTGTTACACACCATGGGTACACTCATAAGTCCTCCCACTTCCTATCAAGACACCCACAAGACCAAAGACTAAGTAATTATTTAGTTAATTCATCAAACAAAGTTTTAAGTGAAAAGAATTAAATAAGAACACAACATCACTTAAGAAATAACAACTATATAATCCATACCAAGAAGAGTCTTCACCCTAGCAACACTCTACTATCCTAGCTAAACATTGGCTTTACAACATGCACTCTAAGTTGGGTGTTGGGGAAACACATAGTAGTGGTTGTATTGGGGATTAAAGAATGTGTCTGAATGATTTTTAGTGATCTCTCTCTCAACTCTCAATAAAGTAGTGTTTATGGAGTGATACCAAGCTGCAAAGGTTACTTTCTAGACCCCCAAGATGGCTTAAATGAGAGAGAGATTCGGGTGGAAAAGATGGGTGAAGGGATGGTGAAAATGTGGGGTGGAGGCCTCTATTTATAGGCAAATTAGACCAAGCACGCCCGTTCTTAAGGTGTTGGCATGCCTATGCTCAATAATAGGTACTGTTGCAGAGTCCTTTCGTGCAGAAATGTCCCCCTTCAGACCTTGCATGCCCGTGCCACATGTAGTGGCATGCCCGCGCTTCAAGCTTTGTGTACCAGAATTGTCTGTTTTGGTCAGTTTAAGCCTTGGGGAACACATTTTGGTGAAGCACGCCCGTGCCCATGAGGGGAGCATGCCCGTGTGTAGGGTCAAAGAGGATTGACAAGCCAGTATAAACCTTAGACTTACATCCTCTAAATGTTTTGTGTAAGATGCTGAAGTAGAAGATCACTAAGTCCTGAAGAAGCTGATAACAAGTCCTGAAGAGTAAAGAATCAAAAGTTCTGAAGATGAACCAGACAGACATCTGAAGAACAACTCCTAAAGACAAACTACTAAAGATTACTCACCAAAAGTTTATCACTCATCAGGACTTCCTTAGAAGCTTCCCACCGCCCTTGATCTTCAGCAGTTTAGTTTTATATTAGTATAAGTTACTTTATGTATAAGTTGCAGATACTACAGCCTGTTGTAGTATTATTATAATCATTTGTATACTTCCAATGTACGTATTCTTAGTCTATAAATAGATGGGTTTATCCCCTCTATTTTAGACAATCCTTTTTGCAGTTACATTCTCTATATATATTTTGAGAATCATTGAAAGCATTTACTGTTTTATTTACTCATTACTTTGATTCTCATTTACTACTTTAGTGCATTAACTGAGGGGGAGTAATAACTCCTGTTAAAATGGAAATCTTAGCAAGTGTTCTTGATAAGAATATGTTTTTAAGGTCTTTACTTGAAAAATGGGAAACTTACTCTATAGTCCTTAGATCTGGATCAGATTTTGATTCTCTCTCACTCACAAAATTACATGGGAGATTACTCACTTTTGAAAGAGAAATCAATCAAAATAAAACGTTACAAAATACTGGTAAAATTGCTGATGACTATATTCCAGGTAGTACAACACTTTTGGGATAAGACTCACCAACTTGTTCAAATGATTTTGGATCTTTTGATCACATTGACATAACTTCTAGGATCACATCAGAAAGGTCATATCCAAATTATGACAATGAAGAAAATAATCAAACTACTGATAACATGTGTTTTATTATGGATGATTTAAAAAATTGCAGTAGTGATGACTTAGAAGAAATGGACATACTGCACCAACTGGCCATGTTAAGTATTAAAACTAACAAATTTTACAAAAGGTCAGGAAGAAATTTTTAGGACTGAACAGTTCAACAAAAGTTGGTTTTGATAAATCAAAACTGAGATGTCACAAGTGTCAGAAGTTGGGACACTTTGCTAGAGAGTGTAGAAGCTCTAGCTATAACTGTTGGATCAGTTTCTTGTTTATAAACAGATTCTTTTTATGAACACTTGTTTTACGATCTATCAAAGTAATTTGCACAGCGGAGTAAATGTAAAGTGTTCAAGTTAAAGCTTCACTTTAAACAGAAGTTATTACTCCCCCTTGATGTCTGAACTAAAGCAGTATATGAGAATCTAAGACAGTTAATGAATAAAACAGTAAATTCTTCAAATGATTCTCAAATATAATGGAAATTATAACTACATAAAGGATGTCTAAAATAGAGGGATTAACCCATCTATTTATAGACTAAGAGTATACGTACAAGAGAAGTATTGAAGCAATATAACATGCACAAATACTACAACATGTTGTAGCATTGGTACTTGAACAAAGACTTTAACAAAAGTAATATTATATTAAACTACTGATGTATAAGGCGGTTGGAAGGTTCTTTCAAAACATCTGATGAGTGACAAACTACTGATGAGTAGTTTGTCTTCAGCAGTTCTTCAGAGACTTTGTCTGGTTCGTCTTCAGAACCTCTGATAATTACTCTTCAGCACTTGATATCTTCTTCTTCAGCACTTTTAGTCTTCTTCTTCAGCAGTTTCTATACTTAGAATTATTTTGCAGAAAAATGAATTAGACTAAGGTATCAAAAGTGGTTTCTTCAATACTTTTTGTCCTTACAATCTCCCCCTAGATTGATGAAGCCAAAACCTTATCTAATCTTTATTCCTTCTTTCTGCAATCAAGAATCCTCCATGTTTCTCTGACCATGGAGATCTTGAGTTTTTGAGCTTGTTGTTCAGTAAGAGATCCTTGTTGAGGTTCAAGATGTTGAATGGTGAGCAGGTCTTTTGTTGATAGATTCTTCAGTTCATCTATGGAGGTGAAGACCTTACTCGAATGATCTCTTCTTGTGATCATCACTGAGTTTGAATAAGTGAATGACCATTTCACTATTTTTACCTTAGACTGGTCAAAGTCTAGAGTATAGGGGACCATGCTTGTCTCCTGGTTTGTTCCTGATTTTGGAGTATCTTTTATTTCAGTGACCATCAGGTGGGATCTCCTTCTTTTTTCAATGTTCACAACACCAGGTGCATCACTAGAGGTTGGAATACGATGTTCAGTGATTACCTTGCTTTGTTTCTTGT